>CM077107.1:23569112-23623563 GCA_039619505.1 Cimex hemipterus
TTTTAGGCTAAGGTAATTTTTTTAACCGTCAGACGTACGTTTTAAGGTAAATTTTATTGTGATATACACATTTAGCATTTTGTTAATAGAAAGTAGCAGTGTAGATATTTTTTTTAGACTAACGTAACTGTTTTTAAACTGTTAGACGTAGGATGTAGGGTCAATTTTATTATGATGTACACATTTAGAATTTGCGGCCTGTTTACATAAATGGGCTTTTGCGTCGGTGTGTGACCTTCCGTTTAAATAACCGCAACTTCACTTCAATTAAACCTTGTCCATAAAATAAGACTGTTTTGCAGAAGCGGGCCAGGTTTTGTCCGTTCCCTCCCCCCCCTAAACCGGGGCTAATATTTATTTGTTTTCTCCTCCGCGAGTGAGAAGGAGAGAGAGCGAGAGCGAGAGGAAGCCCTTTAAACTTTCAAAAATACCGCGTTCAACCCTTTGCCGAAAAAGTGACAGGATTTATCAGAAAAGCCCCGTTTTAACGCTTTTGTTATCGTGGTGCAAAGAAACCATATTTTTTAGACGGTCACCCACCCTTTTAGGGGAATCTTTGACGCACCGTCGCCGGAAAAATTAAATCGCTTTGGATTAACATTTTTCCCTTTTCTAATGCGAGCTTCAATCCTCTTTTTCTACGGCGAACAATGCATTTACAAATGATTATTACGAAACTCGCCTGGCTTTCACACAATGGAATCGTATTAATCCGATTATAAAAATTATACAGATATGGCATGACACCAAATTTATCTCACTCCAGCTTATTTGTTGGACTTGTTTACAAGTAAAAAAAAAAAAAAAAAAAAAAAAAAAAAAAAAAAAAAAAAAAAAAAGGATTCTATCTACACTCATACCTTTACGATTTAATGTTAATAATTTATAATATCTATAAAGTAGGTAAAAAGTAAGAAAGAAAGGGTAAATCGCAAAAGATACTTATGTACAGATGGATAGACATATATCGATAATGTAATTTTTTTTTACCTTATGGACCAGCATATTAAGACATAAGCAGCCAAATTTATATTTAGTGGCCTATTGACCAGATTACTTCTTTATGTTAATTAACCGTTTTACGTAGGGTTTTGATTGAAATGAAGAAGTGTCACGAGCGGGATTCGAACCCATGACGTTCAGCTCAATACGCCGCTGCTCTAAGCACTTGAACTATCGTTACTTCGATCAACTTGGCTTCATCTTACATTTGTCGCCGAGAATCGAATCCTGATTACGCGACAGAGAAAAAAGGTGGGTTGAGATGGGAGTCGGTGTTGGAGTGGATCAAAGTCACTGTAGCTGAAATGGTAGAGCAACATGTAGTGAAACGAAGGTCGTGGGTTCGAATCCCGCTCGTGTAACTAAGTTTTGCGTTTCAACTCAATCCTTATGTAAAAAGCCTAATTATTAAAAAAAAACATTGGAGATAATAATGAAACCAAAATAATGATAAGCGGCAAACCTGATGGTTCAGCTCATGTCAGCACCCTGAAAACCTGAAAACATTTTACAAATAACTATTGTTATCTCCGAAATTTCGTTGGCATTATTACGATAAATTCATGTTGCGTAAGTAGGTGTATTGGCTGAACTGTATAGGATGACCGGAAGAGGTCATATTTCTGATGTAAAATGAGCGGGTGTTTCATCTCATCCACTGTAAATTGTATACATTTTTTGAACTTGAACACAGACCAAGATCTCGAAGCTATAACATTGTAAATAGATGTTAGCTGTGAACTCGAAAAAATAATTATTATTAAAATTCACTAGTTTCGTGGTCAGCTTAACCAATTGATATCTTATAATTAATTAAGGTTAAAAATGGGAAAAAGGAGGGAAAATTCAGGGTTCAAAAAAAAGTTGGGTGGAGATGGTAAGATGGTGTCGGATTGGATCGACGTCACTACAGCTCAAGTGGTAGAGCAGAGGCCTATCAAAGATCGTGGGTACCAATCCCGCTCGTGACATACACTTTTTTATCTCAACTTATTTAATTGAATGATATTGAGGTCTAGTGTGACATAAGTTTAGTGCTAACATTTCGATCTTTATTGAGATCATCATATTAATTAATTTAAAAAAGTTATTCGCTCGATCGGACCACGAAATCTAATCAATATAATAGATTATATTCAATGTTCATATTTTCCTTTAAAGATCGACGAAGGAACTGATTAAATAATCATTGGCGAGTAAATGGTGTTTTTAAACCTTTAGCCGGTGGCTTATTAAAATTATATTTATGACTTTCTCTCGTGTTGTTTGCAAGAAGAGGTCAAACTTTAGACCGGTTACGACCGAAGTTATCCTCAGTATAGCGAGGACATTTCAGCTCCAACGCATGCAGTTTTAATCTAATCTCTCACACGCATACCATAATACATTCTTGCCCAAATACGTACGGTATTTTGATGGAGAGTTCGATATTACTGGGATCCTAGGTTATTCGAGATGTTTGTTAGATGTAACTCGTGTTGACTCGAATAGCTAAATGTATGTAGGATGTGTAGTAAGATCGTAAAAGCCACCTTTTTTCTTAGCATGTCAAATGTTAATTTTTACCCTGATGCTGCCCGTGGCGACTGGAAGTACCAAAAAGAAAACTGTAAAGTCCTTGAAGGCGTGTTGTCGTACCTTATGGTTTTGTTTGGTGTTACATTTCAAGATGCCGGAAGTTTATTAAAAACGGAAAATAAATCAACTCTTTCATGAAAAACGTATGCACTTGATAAATGCTAACAAATGAAATCGTTCAATTCTGGCCGACATAGCTAACTTGTACCTTTACGGCAAACGGCCTACTACTTTATAGGATAACAGGATGTATATACTATAAATGAGAGTAGAAGGACATGCCAGAAATAAAATTAAAGAAAATGTATTAGTATGATTTAATTTTTTTGTATTCATTATATTTAGAACAAGCCTTCGAACGAGTCTGGCGCTCGGGATTGGTTTGGAAATTGAGGAGCATCCTCCCTCATACGTACTCTCTTATCTGACGGATCGATTTTGTCTTTCGGGGAATTGAATTCTCACCTTATATACGCATAAGAGCGGGTGTTCCTCAGGGAAGCATACTTGGCCCTTTTATATTTTCCATATACACTGCAGATATTCCTATACACGTTAACATCTCGACACACATTGGCTGATGGTACAGCGATTCTTACACGCAATTTGAAGCCCATCAAATAACGCTCAGTACTTACAACAACACCTACATGAACACTATGGTTCCCAATGTGTAGAATAAAGGTAAACCTAACAAAGAGCACACAGATCAAATTTACCCTACGTAAAAATGTCTGTCCTACAGTGAATATAAATGGAATTCCATTGCCTACCACTGACCTTGTGCGTTATCTTGGACTTTTCATGGATAAACGACTGACTTGGAATCCCCATACAAGACTGAAAAGACAGCAAACAAACCGACGTTATAAATAGTTAAAAAGACTATTCGACTCACGATCAAAATTAGACCTCGAAAATAAAGTTTTAATTTACAAGACAATGATTAGACCTCTCTGGGCGTACGGTTGTGAAGTGAGGAGCTCAACCCAGGATTCCAATTCCCAGCGTCTCCAATCAATCCAATCTAAAATTCTCCGTCAAATTATAAATGCTCCTTTTTACGTTTCAAATTACACTATCCATAAAGACCTACACATCCCGTTTGTACACGAACTCATCAAAACCCGATATAACAAATTTCATCAATCACTGAACACACACAGTAACCTATTCGTACGAAATTTATCACTTCCAGCACTACCTGAAAATCCTCGAAGACGATTGAAGCGAATGTGGCCCCGAGACCTACTCATATGAAGACTGAACAAGATAGTGTGAAGGAGTGTTACCACTGGGAAACTTCTCCGACAAGAGCCTCAAATGAAAATTCACCATTTACGAACATATTTACTTAATACAACACTTGTAGTTGTAAATAACAAATAAATGTAATTAAAAAAAAGTGTTAACAAAAAACAGCTGTTAAATTCATGGCTGCCATGTTGGTTAACTACACTCTAACGGCTAAGAATGTAACTACGCCACTATTCTATTCGACTTAACGTCTAACATCTATTAGATTTCGTGGACTGATTGACCAAATAAAATCTTTTCCATTCCTTTGGTTGAGATAAAAAAGACAGTGTCACGAGCGGGATTCGAACCCACGACCTTCGGTGACTTCGATCCACTCGGACACCAATTTACCACCTGGACTCCATCTTTTGAATTTTCCCTTCTTTCTGATATTTTTTAAATATCGTGTAATCTATTTGATTTTCAGCGACAGATGAAATGGCAACTGAGAGCTTTAGTGAGATATACTTCATTTTGCTTATTTCGCCTATTAGTAGATATCTATTAGACTTCGTGGTCCGAATCACCAAATAAAATATTTTTAGTTAATTAAAGCTTTGATTGACTTAATACCATACATTGGTCTTACCCTGTTAGATCGAGAAATGTTAACAAGTTCTACGTCATTATTTTTCTCTCTCGATCTGACATGGTTAACTTATAGATCGTCAATGCCCCTCCTATCTAACCGGCAGCTACAACGAGTCAGAAGTCAGACAGATGCAAGCCGGCGTCCTACAAAGTAGCATTCTTGGTCTCTTCCTTTTAACCATTTACTCTAATCACCTAACTATACACTTATAGCTGATATAATCATCACTATCTATGCGGACGATACCGCAATGTTATTTTTAAGTCAAATACTATACGAGCTAACTCCAACATCAAAAACCAATGAGCTTATCGGTAACTGGTGGAAAAAAAATGAGGACATTATTCATTCAATAAATAGTCATGCCATCCTTGGTCCCAAACGAAGATATATCAATTTCCTTTCATGTCAAATTCTTAGAACTGTACGAAGAAAACTGGCTGATAGGGAATCCGACACAAGACTTAAGAGACAAAACATTATAGACGATTTGAACAAATATTTGTACTTCTAGGGTCAAAATACATCTTGAACATCAACACCTTACACAAGAAATTACCACTTTCGACTTGCAGGGCGGAACTTTGAGGGTTCTGACATTAGCCATTAGTATATCCTATCGTTTCTAACAAAATTCCATCAACCTAGTTTCTTGTCGCATGTGCCCTTCGGGTGCAGCGTTGGCATTAGTATTAGTGAAAAAAACTATTGTGATCGCAGTTGGATTATGCACAAATATGTGCCGGCTTCTTTACGACTTAGGCACTGAGACCAGTCTATTGAGTCTCTCCATTTTTTTAACTTGATCTCATCGTTAAGCTCGATGCGTTCTACCAGAACTCAAAGCTTTTTCAAGGGGCACCGTGAGTATCCTTCAGTCGCTGGCTTTTCCTCTCCCAGGATTGGGTATGTCAGGCTACATAGGCCTTTGCACCAACAGAAGACTTGCTCTGATGTTTCTTCTTTTTCTTGGCAGTATCTTCAAAGGCTTGTTTCTGCCATTCCGAGTCTATACATATGCACATGGGTCTGCAGTGTCAGTGAGCAGTCCGATTGTTATTCTATTTTTAGCACGTCCTATATTTAGTAGGTCTGCTGTTAGTTTCTGCGATGGTTCTTTGATAAACGGTTTCCGCTTGCCTCTGCCCTGGGTTACATTCCCATTGATCAGAGAACTTATTATTAATCCATTGTCTAATCGATCCGCGTTTGCGGCAGTTTGGTAATCTACAAAAGGTTCCGGGTCTCATATAGTAGGTTCAATTAAAAAAAAAAAATATTACAGTCTCATAGCTATTGAGGATTAGATTCCGTTCAGACTTGTGTGTTCGCAAAGTGCTATGTGCTCACACAAGCATCACAGTTTCGTTGACGAACACGAACACGAGGCGGTCAGCGGAAAACCTGTCACGGACAGCCGTAGCAACGGTCAGGGTGCAGACAAGGTAGGCCGAGCCCCCTCCTTACGAATCACTCTAGCCCATGCCAAATCGCAGATGTTCCGCTGTGTACGGACTAATGTACCACAAAATGAACCCGTCATCGCTATTATTATCAACATAATCGGCACCGAGTTGAATGTCACAAAGTTTCTATCTTGTCTCTTTCCTGAGACATTTTTATGATTTTAGTCCGAAATCAATTTTTTACATTACGACGTAAATTCTTATCTTTTTTTTCATAAAAATAAAAATCCTTTTAAATCGCAAACAACTTTCAATTTTCCACAAAATAACATTTTTTTTCGGAAAATTGGCATTTCTGATTACACAGTAGCAATGGCTGAAAGAACACAAATGGCAAAACCTTTTTTTCCCCCAATTGAGGCTCGTGTTTTGACTTTTCCATCAAAATTTGAGCCGGATTTCACCTCAGTTGCCTTCATTTTGAAATACCTTTGGCAAGGTTGAAAAAAAGTGGTATCAAACTCGATGATTGGAGCAACTCAAGAGCAACATATATTTCATATTTTTAATAAAAACCTTTATTAGTTTGTAATAAAAAAAATATATAGATTGTTGTTGTTGTATGGTCAGGGAGAAGGTACAACATACCTCAGGGTGCCGGTGTTTTTGAAAAAAAAAAACATGTGCGTATATCGGGTTCGAATGCACGACCGCTGGATTCGAACCCCGGACCTTTACCTTACAGTGATGAGTGCCGTGTCAACGCCTAAACCTTTGCGGCCACGGAAGCTCAACTAGATTTTTACTTATTGAAAACTGATTAGTCTCATCCAAATGAGCTCTTAAACAGTGAAATCACCTGCTTAGACATTGAAGGAAGAAGACAAGAAGTCCGTTTAGAAGTTACTTTGGTCGCTCAACGTTCCCGCTTCTATACAAGAAGAAAAGTGTTCCAAAAAATACATCCGTAAATTGGCAAAAAAGAAATAACTTAATGAAGCTTCATTTGTATTGTCTTTTTTTAATTATGTGCGCTTTATGAGAAAAGTGAATCTGATATTTGATGTCAACTAATAAGTATTTTCATTGAAAATATGACATGATGTTCTTACGCTGCTGTTTTCCTCGGGTTTGATATCACGTTTTTCACGAGCCAAAATGGAGTATTTCCACAAAAAAAATAGTAATAAAATAAAAAGGGTTTTGCCATTAGTTATTCTTCGAGCAACGTCTGTGTATTCTAAGTGCAAATTTTTGAACGAAAATCTTGTTGTCTGGTACAAAAACTGATGCACGCCGCGAAATAAAATTCAAATTTGTATTTTAATGACGCTCAATGTTCGAGATTCCGTACAAGAAGAAATGTTTTCGAAACCATACATCCTTTATTTTCAAAAAAGTGAACAACTTAATGGAGCTTCATTTTTGTTGTATTTTTTGTAAATTATCTGCGTTTTATGAGAAGAGTGAATCTGATAATTGATTCCAGCATAAATATTTCAATTAAAAATATGACATGTACGATGTTCTTGAGTTTTGTTCTCCTTTCCTTGGGTTCAATATCATGTTTTTCATGAGCCACAATTGACTATTTGCACACACACACACACAAAATTATAATAAAAAGAGTTTTGCCATTAGTTATACTTGAGCAACTACTGTCTATTCGCAAGTGCAATTTTTTTAAACTAAAAAGTTGTTTTCTGTTGGAAAAACAGATGCACTTTGCGAAATAAAGCTCAAATTTGTATTTTAATGTTGAGGGACAAGAGAAAGTACCTTGTTATTTTAAAAAATCTGATTACAGACTAAAATTACAGAAATGTTATTATTTCGAGAAAGAGTGAAGATAGAAAACTCTTTCTGGTGGCGCTGAAATACATTTAATTTAGTGAATCCACTATGGGAGTATCGACGTTTATCCCAGTAACACACTGTATATTATACGGCTAGAATAACAACACGCAGCGTTCAAACGTTGACATGTTGCTCATCACTGTAAGGTCAAAGTCCCGGGTTCGATCCAGCGGCCCTGCATTCGAACCCGACATACCTACAAATGGGCTTTTTTTCAAGAGACCAGCACCCTGAGGGTTTATATGACCTCTGCTGTTGCGAACCCTCAGTAAAAAAAAATAATAAAAGGCACACAGGAGCGTCGGTGGTCGCAACGTTTAAGTGTTGACACGGTGCTCATCACTGTAAGCTAAAGTTCCCCGGTTCGAATCCGGCGACCCTGCATTCCCAACCGGGCATACTTAGAATTAGGCGTTTTTGCAAAACACCGGCACCGTCAAAACACATGACATCTGCGAACCCTTGTTAAAAAAAAAAATATATATATATATCACATATGGAGTACAGAAGTTAGAACTACAAAAAATTAAGGGAATAAAGATGAAACTTATCTGCTAGGTTAGGTAACAATAGAAAGATTAAAACATTCTCCCATGTTTATAGGCGTGCCAGGCTCCCACTAATCGCATTTTATAATTAGAATAATAATTTTTAACAAACGGCACATGCTTGCAACAAACACATTGTTTAATATGTACAAAAAAAATGTTTTTAAAAATTGTGAATGACAAGCGGAAAAGATCCTGTGATATTCTTATCGATTCACACAATGGATATTTTCATGGAATAAAACGATTTTTTTTTCTTCTTTTTAGAAATGTGTGGTGATTATTGACATTTCATCTGTAGTTATACAAGTAGAAATAGAATAATTTGCGACAAACGTGACAAAATAATAAATATAAAATACAACAAAACCTGAATTGAGAGTGAGTGGAAGAATTAAAAGAAAATAACGTATAATTAGATTTTTTTTACATTCATACAGTACACCCATTCCGTTTGGTCGGTGGAGTACTTGATATTCCTCCACCGACCTACAGTTAAACTAAGCTAGATTGGGGTCGATGAGGTACTTTTATTAATATTCCGCCATCGACCCCGCACACACACTCACTCGCTTTCATCGTTCGAGGGGCGATGGTGACGTTCTATTCACCCTCACCCGTCGCCATTCACACCAATAAATACTTGCACACAGACAAAACACAAAGACACATAACACATACTATATACAATAAAAAACCCAATTTCCCCTGAAAAGCGGAAAAGGGGAATCAGAAAATCGCTACCGTGCTCGAGGACTTCTTAAATCCGGCGGCATGCCTGCACGCTCTCTGTATGGAGCCAAGGCATGACACGCCTCTATTATATGGGACACATCGAGCAACCTTTCTCTGCATAAGGGGCACCTGCGCGGGCTTTGACCCATTAGCAGGTGCTCATGTGTCAACCGAGCATGGACAATCCTCAGCCGGGTGAGGATGATCCCCTGCCTCCTGCTCAGATTCTCTGAGGGCCATCTACCGGTCGTGCTCTTGACTCGCAAGAGCCTCTCCGACGACCCCGCCCACTGACGCCGCCATCTTTCTTTTATCATACTTTTAACTGCGTGCTTAGCGTCAGGGGGCCTGATCACGATGGTCCGATCTGGAGGGTGGGATGTACCAGCTTTCGCCGCCTCGTCCGCGCGTTCGTTACCCGGGAATCCAGACAGCAACCACCGTTTTTCCGAGAGGCTCCAGCTCCGCGTATTTCTCTAGCAAGAGCACGACGAGAGGGTCCACAGAGAACCTGTCGCGTATAGCCCAGACAGTGCTCAGAGAGTCGGTACGTACGAGGAAGGTTGAGCCCTCCCCGGTCCGCACCGCCTCGAGAGCGTGCCAAATCGCGTACAGCTCCGCTGTGTATACGATGCAGTAAGGGGGCAACGGCCAGGAAGTGGCCACTCCCTCGCTATGCACAGCACACGCCACACCATCGCCGGTCTTGGAAATATTGCTTTTAATTTTAATAATTTCTTTGTACTGTTTGCTCTACAATTCTATTACTTGTAATATTGGATGTTGAATAATATACTGCAGCATGGAATTTTCTCATGATAAGAAAATTTTAACATTAATTACACTTCGTTGAATATTTTTTGTTCATCTATTACTGTTAGCCAAGATTTTAATTGTTTATAAGTTTTGTTTGAAATTAGCCGGTGTTAATAGGAATTTCATCATACGGTCTCTGTGCCACTTGAATCCGGAAGAATTTTGGGTCCATTGGTGAGAAGAATCTGTGTTTCAATGTGCCTGTAGTTTTGGGCTTTCTAAATATATCTATTTCAAATAGTTTATTTACTATAGACAGTATTAAATCTAAAAAATTCAATGAAAAAGTTGTACAATTCATGTCGAGAAACGCGTCTGTAATTCCTTCATCATGATGATGAGAATTTAATACGAGAATGACAGAATGTTGAAAAACCACAACTTCAATGAGCAAAAATATTCTGCATGTACTTTTAAGATTTATAGAAATGTTTCTATATTTATATTAGTTTTTTTTTTAAATTAAATCTTATTTTGTTATAATCATATTGAACATTTCTTGTATAAATTTTGATGTAAATATTATTTTATATCTAAATTTACCAGCAGAGGATCATTCCAATATCTAGTTTCTGTTAAGAAATTTTTTATTTCCCCGTTGAATTTTTTTATATAATAATTATATAAATTGGGTATGCTGTTTAATGCCTTTATCAACGTATTTTATATGCTTTGGTGACTACTATAAAGTAAAATAAACAATGCACGAAAATGAATTTTAGTTCACTGACCTCGAACAATTCAAACTAGAGAACATCCGAAGAAAGTTTAAGCTCCAAGGAGAAAACTATACGTGGAAATTACAAGGAAAAAGTTTGAATTATAAAGAGTGAATTATACCCGTTTTGATTTATAGAATTCTTTTCCTCCCCGTGTTAAGAAAATTATTTCATTTTATTGGATGTATCAAAATAGAATTCTTCCGTTTCACCAAATTGGCTTGCGGAGGAGTTCGTACTATCAAGAAATCCGATTTAATAAGTTTCAAAATAAGAACGGTTGCACGTTGCGGGTTTCCGTTTCCATAAGGACCACCTATAATTAAAATAATAATCACACAACAAGCCATATTTAAATAAATATGTATTATAGCATTATAGTTAACAATTAAAAAAGATATTTTGAACAAGTACGATCGTATTTTAGTGTATTTCTTGGAATTGGTATCAAAAAAAGTTTTCCATGGTTGTCTAAAAAAGCAAAAGCCATTGAACAATTAGAAAAAAAATGAATTTAAACAGACTCTCGTAAAACATTTTCAGTTCCCCCACGAAGTTACTGTATTTCACGCTCCATTAGATTCCCCAGGGAAAAATGGGAATCAAGCATTCTTCGTCACGTAGCAGATCTTACTACTTTATCATTCCGGCAAGGGAAAAGAAGAAATAGAAAGGTTTAACTTTCGACTTGTGATTATTAAAAGGGATACCACAACACCCGACCTAAATTGAGTTTAAGTTTAGGGCCGGTGTTCTCAAATGCGAAGAACCTAAGGAACACAGAAACGTTTAAAAATTTCTTTTTTCCAATTGCGGAGTTTTTCCACTTGCAGAGTGAGTTTGCTCGATGAGCAGCTTAATTTTCTTATTAAATATAAAGTTTAAAATGAAGTAGAGCTGGTCCAAATTACTTCTACGCAATGAAAATGCAAGGCGGAATATTGAAGTAAAATGAATTAGTTATTCAGAAATGATGAGATGCGGTCTGGTGTGATGTAGGTTTCAGAAAAATTAATTCTTTATCGTGCCAACGTTTCGATCTTTATTGAAACCATTTTCAGGGCTCAACGTGTTTGACGCACTCTCAACACGACACTCTAGAATGGCACAAGTACACAGAAGACAAACACTTTGAGCCCTGAAGATGATCTCAATAAAGATCGAAACGTTGGCACGATAAAGAATTAATTTATCTGAAACCTACATCACACCAGACGCATCTCACGATATCTGAATAATAATAGTTATTATTAAATATTAGATACAATATTTTATTTTTATACGAGAGAAGAATATTATTTTAACAAATATAGAATTTTTTTATTAATTAAAAGATTTTTTTTCTACATTTTTTTAACTTGTAGAAGCGGCATGGAGCGTGACGGAGAATGATGTTTAATTTATGTTTTTACTCCAGGGACTTAATGGAATGCGAAATACCGAATAAAAGTAAGATACTTCAAATATTTGACTAGATCGGTTGTTAAAATTTAAGACCCTTTTAAGTATCATGAATAACAACGCAAACAAGGAGTAAATATGTGCGACAATTTCTTTACCTTCGTAAGAGGTTTTGTTAATGAAAAGGGCCCAAATATTACTTTATTCAGTGTGGTGGAAAGGATAATTTTTAATTGTTGGTAATCGTTTTGGGTTTAAAATATTTTTGTAAAATTAAGTTTGTTGAGGTTGGTTGTACTGTATACCGCCATTTGGCTTGATCTATTGCAGAAAATTTCGCCATTTGAAAAAGCCGCAAGCGCGCAATTATATCCAGAAAAACGGGAAGCGTTTGAAGTTAAAGGACACATATTGCGATTTGTTTTCGTTTATTTTATTCCACGCTTTTTCAACTATGTTCCATAGAAAGTAGGTGCTGTTCGACAACTGGTTTGCTAAGACAGGATCAAAGTTTCACAAAGAATATTTTTCTCTTTCGTAAACACAAAATAGAGCGTCAGAACGGATAGAGAAATCTGTGAAAAGTAGCGGACCTAAGAGATTCCCTTGAGAAACAACATAAACAATAGAATAGACGAAGTTATTGGTGCCCGGTAACGATCTGATAAGTAAAATTGGGATAGTATGGACAAGAAAAAAAAAAGATTTAATTTATAGCAATACATCCTAATGCCAGAAGTGATTTTCCTGCGAGAAATTCGAAATACTCCTGGCTTTTGATTCGGAGATGATTAAACGACATCGAAAATGCGATTAACTTGGAGGATTGGAATGAGAAGTGGAAAGTTATGAAACCTAATTAATGATAAGAAACAACGTGATTGGAAAGATGAGTGAGTGAGAATCAGTGTGCCTTAGAGAGAGAGAGAGAGAGAGAGAGAGAGAGAGAGAGAGAGAGAGAGAGAGAGAGAGAGAGAGAAAGAGTGAGTGAGAGAGAGAGAGAGAGCGAGCGAGAAAGAGTGAGTGAGAGAGAGAGAGAGAGAGGGTGAAATAAAAAGAGAAAAAGAATAACGGTACGATAACATCTGACATTTTACGGAAATATATGTCGATCGACAGACAAAAATCGCTCTGACCGTACGCACTATAGAAATAAATAAACATGTATATCATCGATATGTATATGACAGTTCGGGATCAAAGTTGTCACAAAGAATATCTTTATCGTGTCCAAACATGACAAAGAGCGTGTCAGAATGTATGGAGAAAACTATGAAAAGTAGCGGACCTAGGATTCTCCCTTGAGAGACAACAGAGGTTAATGCCCTAATCAGTAGGGTTGGGATGGTACGGATTAGAAAATAAGGATTTAAGTTATAGCAATAGGCTTTGACGCCAGAAGTGATTTTCCTACGAGAAATTCGAAAGATTTCCATAGTTTTCGGGTTCTACAATACGATGAATTTGGAGGTTGGTGAAGTGGAAAGTTACGAAGCTTAATTAATGATAATTAATTTGTTGTTTAATCGCTAATTATAATTGGCTAAAGTCCAGATGTCCTGAAAACCTGATGAGGAGAATATATTCGAAACCTTGCCGAAGGAACTTAGCGTTTTCTTATGCAATTAGCAAAATGTTTCTTATGGCAAAGATTAATCAATTTACTAAAATATTTAAATATTATTCAGCTATCCCGATAGCTGAGTAATTATCTATTAATGGTCACTAATCTCTACACATATTTAAATATTTTTCAAAAATGGGTAAAACACAGGTACTAAAGTCCAGTGTTTATGAAATGGGTGGGAAGTTATGGTGGAATCGATTAGATATTATTCAATATTTCTCATCAATATTCCTCGAGGGAATATTATTACGAATAGAGTGCTTCGCTCCTACAAGTTCTACCTCTATCAAAAACTTTAGAAACCTCTTTTTAACCTCTAGAACCTCTTTAGAAATGAGCAATGATAAAAGGAGTACGGTCCTCCATGATCCTTTTCAAAAAGCACTAATTATTTTTCAGCCCTCTCACATTCCATTAGATGATTGATTCCATATTAATCTAAACTTTCAACCTTCTATACGGGTCAGCTAAACTGACTACGTAAGATTATCTACAGCTATTTTCCTAGGCCTGCTTTTTCCGACCCGTCTTATTTTTTGGGGGCTCCGTAATTTTCGGGGATTTTTGGGCAACAAAGGGTTCCATAAGGGAACATTGGGCCACACTTTCTACCTTTTTTGGTTGCGATTCTTTTTGGCAAGATGACAGATTTTGCATTAAGTTTAGTGAGTTGTTCCCCAACTCTGTCTTACAACCGATTTCTTTCGTGCCCGTTTTAACTTTTTCGGCAAAGACAAATCCCTTTTTGAATAAGGCCGAAGCCTTTTAGGGACTTTGCTTGATTAAACGTTGTTTTAATTTTCCCTTTCAGCTCCAAAACCTAGGTTGAAACCTATATATGAATATTTATCTTTTAGCAATAATCAATAATAAGTTATCTGGGCTTTGACAATCCATGTACACTGGAGACTGACAAGGAACAGTCTATTCCTGCTTTCTCAGCCTACATCTACAAATAAAAATCTTAATACTTTTTAAGAGGATAGTTCCTACTCACAGTACGTTGTTTTACAACGTTCCGGATTTCGAGCCTCTTAGCTCATCATCAGGTTGAAGGACTTCTACAACCACGTCTTTCGATATGAATTGCCAAAGAGAAACAGCTGATACCTACGCCAACGCGACGATCCAATTAACAGCTGAGTTTTTTTAATGGCGCTGAATTTGAACGTGCGAAATGTGGAAATTATAACACAAATAAATATTAGAATAAAAAATAATAACAATTAAGTTTAATTATTTGCATGTTTGATTTTTATTTAATTTAATGGTCTCATGAACATTGCATAACTAGCCAGACTCTAATTATTTATTATTGCGTGTTTGTTTTTGGGGGGAGGGGTATCCTGAAAAATGGGCCAGGGACGACGGCGGGAATCGAACCCGCGACAGCGGGGTCTACTAGCCGAGAGTCTCTCACGCTAACCACTCGGCTACCGCGACCCTCATGTTTGATATTATTTATGTAAATATTTAAAATTTGAGGTAGATCAAAATCTGTTATATTATTAATGCATTTATGGCCATGTTCGATTTTACATTTTTTAATTTCAAATTTCTCAAACCAATCTAGTTTGTTTTCCCTTTGTTCCAACTATGTAACAGTCTTGTATATAAATGTGAATTAAAATTTTGATTTCTTTCTTTTAAATGATCCTTAAATTTCAATAATTTGCTCGATTTAGGCAAGTGTTCTTTTACACTTGTTTTTATTTCTCTACCGCTTAATACCATAATCGTTACAATTGAGTTGGTAAACCCAACTTTTTACCAAGTTGTCTACTTTGTACTAAAACACTACTACAATACAATTGGAGAGGGCAAAACTCAGAGGAATGGTGGGGCTACTAACCGGCCACTGGCATCTAAGAAAAAAACTGCACAACATGGGTATACACAATGATGATCCCATTTGCAGAATATGAGGAGGAGGAAACAGCCACTCATATTATCTTCCAATACGAAGCAACAGCTCGATAGAGGTTCAACCTAACGTATGGAAAAGACTCAGGGAACCAAATTGCAGCAATGTCAGTCAATGAACTGATACTTCTGAGAAAAATGATCGCGTCTATTGGCTACACTAAGGAACTAGGAAGGTACAATAAGCCAGAACGCTGCAATGCCTGGGGTATACAAACCCCACCTCCTTGTATCCTTTCAATCATACCATACCATTGTCTTTCGGTTTTGAGAGGATGTTTTTGAATGAACCGTACTTCTAAAAGCCATTCTAAAACCTCCTTGATTAAAATTTTTACTAAATTTTGCCGATATTCACCAATGTATGACACACAACGGAAACCTAAGGATTCGTTTCTGGTAGGGTGACTGAGTCCTATCTTTGATTCTTTTAAAGTTGATTTTTTTATTCTTTTTAAATAGCAACCTATCATTAAATGTTTCTTGACACCCGTTGTTTTTTGCTATGGTTTTAAGTTTTTAATTTTAATTATTCAGATATCGTGAGATGCGGTTTGGTGTGAAAAACATTTACTGTATCGATCTTTTATTGAGATCATCTTCAGGGCCTGGGATTTACAAACATAGTTTACATTTAGAAAATACATGTAGGATGTGGAAAAGTGAATTTGTACAATGCAAAATATATTTTATATTCCATCAAAATTTCTACTCACTCAATCCCAGGCCCTGAAGATGATCTCAATAAAGCTCAAAAAAGCCCATTTGGTGTTCTGCATCCACCTCGCGAATAAAACGGATACAAACGCTGCAGAATCGTGTATTGCGTTTAATAAGAAACGCGCCCTGGTTGGTAAGGAATGACCAGCTCCACCACGAAATATCGTTGACATCGTTAGAAGACGAACTAAAGAAGAGAAACTCGATACTGCTTGCCAAAGCTGACTCCCACCCGAATCCGGCAATCGCTCAAATTTCAGCGAATACGCCTCCACCCCGCCAACAAAGACGGCTAAAAAGAAATCATCATACGGACTATAGATTGTAAACATGTGTTAATGTAAATAAGTCATAGTGTAAACGTGCGCCTGTCGTTACATTGTTTTAGACAAAACAAAAAAAGTTGGTTAATTTATTTAATAATCAGATATTTATTTATCTCAAATTACTATACTCCAATGAGTGAATTTTTCTGTGGATTGCCATAGGGCAGGACCCGCCCTCAAATACCATGTTAATCACACTTTTTGAGTGCGCTTTATATGATTATTTATTAGCAAAATATAATGTGTTTGCACACAAGAGTTAAATAAAATAATAATAATAAAAAAAGACCGCATCTCACGATATCTGAATAATTATCTATTAACGATCACTAATCTCTACACGTTTTTCATTTTTTTTTAATAGTGATCAGGTGTTAGCGGAAGGTTTAACATACGGTATATTAGCAAAATGAAATCAGCCTTTTGGCACCATGGGTGGGAAGATTACGCTGGTATCATAGTGCCTGTAGTTGTGGGTTTTTTATATACGTCTATTTCTATTATGGTTAATGTTAATGTTAATTATGGACAATTTTTGGGCTAAAAAGATCAAAGAACCATATTTGCCAATTTCCAATGTAAAATTTATATTACGGTAATAGTAGAATTAATTAGTTGTAGGAATTCTTTGAGAGCCTATAATGTTCCCGTCGATATGCATAAAATATCGTCTACGATTCCAGGAAAGAACAGATTTATTTAATTTGTTCCATGATTTGAACGCATTCTTGTCGAAATTATTCATGAATATTTCAGCACAAAGTGGAGATAATTGTAACCCTTTCATTTCTTTTGTAGAATTTATTATTGAATTTATCATTTCTGTTTTCATAAAAACCTTCTTCTTACATGAAGAAATTGTATGTCCAAAATCTAAATATTTGAAACACTGAAAAAGAGCAAGAATAAAGGGACTTACGAGAAGGGATGTTATGTGTAAATTGGTTAGCATCTAAATTAATTTCATTTTTTTAACAATGCGCTTGAAAATGATTTGAAAACTATATTTTTATGAACATTTAATAAAGCCAGGTATGACAGTGTATAGTACTCGATTGAAACTACTAATTTGACTTAATACCATAATACTTCATTATTCACTGTTTTCGTGGTCCGCTCGACCAATTAATATATCACAATTAATACGGTTTTTAGTTGAGACGAAAAAAAGGTTGAAAAAAAGGGAAAATTCGTAAGGTTGATGTTGAGATGAGGGGTTGATGTCCGAGTGGATCGAGGTCACGATAGCTCAGTTGGTAGAGCAGCGGCGTATCTAGCCGAAGGTCGTGGGTTCGAATCCTTCTCGTGCCATTAACTTTTTTTCGTCTCAACTAAAAACCGTATTAAATGTGATATATTAATTGGTCCAGCGGACCACGAAAACAATGAATAATGATTTAAAAATGAAGTACACTTAAATAAAGCTCTCCGTCGCCATTTCAATTGTTGTCGAGAATCCAAACAGATTACACGACATTTGAAATATGGCAATAGGAGGAAAAACTGGTAAAGTGAGGTTGAGTGGGGAGTCGATGTCCGAGTGGATCGAAGTTACGGTAGTTCAAGTGGTAGAGCAGCGGCGTATCTAGCCGATGGTCGTGTGCTCGTGCCATTAACTTTTTTCGACTCAACTAAAAACCGTTTTAATTGTTAATACCATAAGTTTAGACGATTGTTTATGAACGATATTTAACCGGTTGTAAATTAAGATTGATATTTGCCGTTCTCACCCGAATTCACCTACATTGCCGAGTACTAATTTCGAAGGTTTCTCGATTTAGAGCAGACACCAGCGATAATCGTGTTGTATAGTGTGAAATTGGATCGATTCCTATGTTCAAGACCCCATAATTGATTTTCCCACCAGTTTGCCCATTGTATTTGTCACCGGCAATGAGATGCCCGGTTTTGATCGACAATCCAAATACACTTGATTAGGGAATTGTATCGGAGCGTACAACGTGACGCAGTTCTGTTGCTCAACTGTCGGAATCAATTACGTATTCGTTTAACAAGGACGGTTATTAGCCCCAGACACAGTCCTGGCGAGATTAAGCCCGAAGTATTTTGCCAAAATATTCAGCCCGATTCTTCATACATTATGACTTTATTCGCACGGATTTTGGGAAAGTTATTTTTTTATAATTCAAACCTATCCGCGAAGTCACCTGTTAAAGTTGCAAAACGATATTGCGCTTTGTTGGTATTTGTCTTAATTTAGGGTGACAGGGATGTCAAGAAAATCCCCTGGGAAATTTTAGAACTTATCTACTTTACCGGTTAAAACAAACTTTACCGTTTTGTTTTCCCAAATTGTTAAATAAAAGTTCATATATCACTTATTTAAACCATATGAACAGAGAAAACATTTTAAAAAAAATATTTAAATTTAAAGACAGTGTGGACATCACATTTCTGATATTTTACGTATTTATCAAGTCAAAATCGCTTCTGTTCGCAACAATTTCAACAAAGAAACATTTAATCACAAAATAAAATAACTAAATTATTTCAAAACCACTGTCAGATCCTCGATCCTTATGCTAAGCCTCTTACGATAGCTACTACAGATAAATTACACTGTAAAGTTTAATTGATAACAGTTATCATCGGTGATAAGTACCAAACGGTTTCGGAGTAATACATATTAATATACAAGTAGACTTAAATACCACTTCATTTATGTAGATTGATATGTTGGAATGTCTTACGGATTACATCGTATATTTCACGAATACAGGGTTTGAATTTATTTAATCAATTGCGGACGATTTTAAACATTGGACAAAATAATGTAATACTAAAGAATTGTAATGAAAAAAAATGAGTTCTTCTCAAAATGGCGTTATGTGCCAGCTTTTAATATAATGGTTTTTAATATAGGCTTAATTATGTATAAAGGCCTGGTGCAATTTTTTTTTTCATATTTAATCGGAAAAATCGTAGCACGGTCTGTTGGTGGTGAATATTTTAAAAAGGAAATTTTAACAGCTTCGGATTACATCTGAGCTGTGATTTAATAATTTAAAAAAACCAGAAAACAAAGAGTAAATATATATATAATAAAGGTTTTGTTTAAATCAGATATTACATGACTAGGGAAAATTCAAAATTTGGGGTTTAGATGGGAAGTTAGTGCCCGAGGGGATCGAAGTCAAGACAGTTAAGTGGTAGAGCAGCGACGTATCAAGTCGAAGGTCTGGGTTCGAATCTCGCTCGTGACACAGACTTTTTTATCTTAAATATAAACCTTAATTAACACATGGCAATTAATAAATTAATTGGTCAAGCGGAACACTAAAGTAGGGAATTAATGATTTAAAAATGAAGTACACTTCACTAAAGCTCTCCGTCGCCATTTCAGTTGTCGTCGAGAACCCAATCGGATTACACAACATTTGAAAAATGGCAAAAAGAGGGGAAAATTCATAAGGTGGGGTTGATAAAGGAAGTTGATTTCCGAGTGGATCTAGTTCACGTAGCTCAAGTGGTAGAGCAGCGAGGTATCTAGACGAAGATCGTAGGTTCGAAGCCCCCTCGTGACACAGACTTTTTTTATCTCAACTATAAACCTTAATTAATTGACTGATATCAAATTTTATTACACATAAATCAAATCTAATCTAACATTTCAAAAGTAATAGCCAGGAGAAAAACTTTTTCTAAATTCTTTTAGAATTTTTGAATAAGCTATTCCTGAATTGATAGATGAATTTATCACAAACGTGTGGTGTTTAGTCACCATTAGTTAATGATTATTTGGAAATGGAAAGATGACGTCTGGTGTGACGAGAGTTTATGCGCAACGTTTCGATCTTTATTGACATCATCAGGGATCAAAGTGTTTTTGTTTCCATGTAGATGTACACACAATAATGACATATCTACACAGAAAACGAACACATTGAACCCTGAAGATGATCTCATTGAAGATCGAAACGTTGGCACGATAAAGAAAACATTACTTTTCTGAAACAACCATCACACCAGACAGCATCTCACAATTTCCAAATAATTATATTGAAAATTATGTACAAACAAATTGTAATGAATTGCAAGGCAAGCCACCGAAAAATGGAACAGCTCGACTAACCCACTGAAAAGTTCACAGTTAATGTCCTGCAATTTGAAGTGTTTGCATTTTAAGTTAAACAGATCTCCTTCCGGGTTTAAAAGCAGATCGGAATACTTGCCAAATGTGTTAATGAGGGAATTTTTATTTACATTTTTTTTTCGTACAACGTAAAACATTTACTTTCTGTACAACTACTAGGTATATCCACCCCATCCACTCTCTCATTAAATATTTCCTTAAAAGAGGATAACAGCAAGCTAAGAAAATTGGGAGGAGCATGTTTAAAAAATTCAAATGGTATTCGCCCTTTACCCGGTGTCTTATTTTTTTAAACTCTGTTTAATATCGATAGAAGCTCCTCTATTGCGAAAGCTCTATCACATTTTCATACAATAAGGACATCCTTTTCGTAAGGCACGGAGGATTATATAAATTGCAAAAATTATACCACTTTCTCCCAGAGATTGTTTGTTGTAATTTTTCAACGACCAAGCTGCCTCCAAAAATTCCCCATTCGTATAATGAGGGCTCAGACCAAACTAATTTTATCCTTAGGTAGATTACGTTTTCTAGTCTGAAATTAGGAATTAAACACTGCGCATAAAAATTCTCGGAACACATTCCACGAATGGTGACGTTTTCTCTGACAGTCATGCAGCACTGAAGGCTTTAGCCTCATTCTCGATAAAAGAAAAAAAATGTTTTATGGAAGCTAATGCTGAAGTCAGAAGTACCAGTCTTTCTTTCCCGGACTCATAGTCGGGCTGACATGAGTATCTTTAATGTCCATACCTAAGCTATACCGGACTATACTATATCTTACCGGAAAGTCCGATTCTCAAAGTGAGAGCTGACTCACCGTCGCCTAAGCGACGATGTAGAGGTTTCACACCCCGAAGGGTTGCTACCGCCACGCTCCCACCTCGTCAGAATGGTTAATGCCGCACGCACGGCCAGTTGACCGAAATACATCGGCCAGCTCACCCGCGTACTCTCTGGATAGAGAATGTGACTCTATCTCTCTGAGTGTAGAGGCTCCTCTAGCGTAGAAACTTCCGGGAACGCCCCGGCAACGGTTTCAGATTTAAGTGAGAGTGCTACCCACCCCCTAGGTGAGCATTGTTTACGGTCAAAGGTCTCGCACCGCGCTAAGCCTATACCTGCTACACGCATTCGAGGGACGGTCGTGGGTTCGATCCCCCCGTCGCCTCTGGACTTTTTCTGACGACTAAGGGGACCGGTGGCCGCAATTAAAATAAATTGACACAGCACTCATCAATAGAAGGGGAGGGTCTAGATCTCAGCGACCCTGAATCTGGTCCCAACCTCCTTCAAAAATGAGTTTCTCCCATGGAAGAACACTGGTAGTGGTTCTCTTTGTGTTGTGAGCCCTCCCCCCAAAAATGGAGCCAGCGTATAGTACAATAAGCTGAACAGCTGCAGTGCTCAGGAGGGAACTCCTCCAGTCCCTGGTGACCACTGTATCCATCCATCCATCCAGAGGTACCAATGACACGACCCTAGCTGGAAGTCTACGCAATGAAAAACTGAACCAATATCCTTAAGGCAGAATTCTATTGTGACCTACCATGTTGTTCCATAAAGGATTTACCAAAAAATGGATCATTAGAGAGTTCAAAATCAAAATACAAAAAACGAATAGGAATTATATGGAAGCCCATGCGGAAGTCACTGATAGCCCCGAGCCCTATTCTCAGAGATTAGCTTAAGTAATGATTTTTAATTTAGAAGTGGCATCACTGAATAACTCCTCTACTGTATGTTTACATTGTTTCTTGTTTTTCTTTTGTACTATGTTATTATCTATGTAACGTATTTTTCGCGCAGAGAGTTGCTCGATTACTCAATAAAACAATAATTGTTAAGAGTTTGTGTTGGGCGCTTTGTTTTTAGCCTGTTTAGTTAGCAGTTTGAGTGCTGTAGTTTTGTGACTTGTATGTCAAATCTCTCTTGTTGACTGCTGTTGTTTGTGTTCCGTATTCGTTGCACTGTCAATTGTTGTAATATTTTGTAGTACAAGTCAAGGATGTTTAGACTATAGTTGTATCTGCAGTGAAGTTGATGATGGGTGTAGGTTTGCGTTTTAGAAATTTAACATTTAACAAACCAGCGAGTGAAGACGGACCCAATAAGTGACCCTATGCCGGATCAGCACGAGTTGTCCAGTAAATCTAATGCTTTTATAGCATAGGTTCAGATCTTATGTCGTGTGGTTGTCATTTAAGCGTATGCCACATTTCTGTGTATAAAATGAATAATTTATTTTTAACATCTGTTAGATTTCACAATCAAAGCTAGTGTTTTATTATTCAACCCCGTCTTTAATCAAACAGAACTATTTGTAAAAAAAAAAATAAAAAGGACATATTTTTACTTTTCCATAAATATTTTCATTTGAATAAAAAAGAGAGTGGGGGAAACTTTTTCCGGTCCGTATTTAATATCTCTTTGTTTCATTCGGCCTTTTTCACGCCATCAAAGGGTGAGCATGACATGATGATTTGCCATCCCCGCGGAGCCCTTTCTATGTAGAGATAAGGGTTGGATCAAATCCAAATCCTTCGACCCAAACATATAAAAAATAATATCTGACTCCCTCTTTCTCTCTCTCTCTCTCTCTCTCTCTCTCTCTCTCTCTTCTCTTTTTTCCTTAAGCCTTCAATAACATACCTAATATGTAAAAATATTGAGAGTATAAAGAACATACGCTGTAAAAATATTGCCTTACAGATTTCGATGGCGTTTTCCTTAACAAATGGAATTGTGATGTGTTTTACAAATATACACCTACAGATCACGTTAAGAAAAAGAAAAGCCGTTATAAAAAAAATTAATAGTTTAATAATTTTAGCATAGAGTCAACGAAAGTTTTAAAAGAAGACGTGCACAACTTTTCATTAAAGCCAAGACAACTTATTTAATTTAAACGGTAGCGACTGACATCGTGAAAGATTTAATATAATTACATTGGATTAAGCTTAAACAAAAGAGTGGAATGAGAATGTTATACACAGGACAAACAGGAATTTAATTTAATAAAAGGTAAAGGTCAGAGGAATAAAATAGGACATGGTTGAAAGAGGCTGACGGAAGGCTCGATTATTATTCATTATTTATCTCGATCTGTTGTGCTCCTCTGTTTTTATAATTCACTGGCCAGCTTCAGGTTGTCAACCAACCTTCATAGCTGACCGCGGCTCATTAGTTTAGGAGTTTGCTTGCGGCTAATCCTATACAAGTTGCAAGAAACTGAACTACATAGACCGTCAAGAAAACATAAAACATGTTCTGCGGTGTCCCATTCTTCTTGGCAGTATCTGCACAGTGTTTCTTCTGTGCATGGGCCGTCTTAGGTGTCAGTGCCGAGTCAAATAAGAATTCTAGTTCTTGCCAATTGTCCTTGTACAAATCACTTCGCGAGTCTCATACCAGGAATAGCAGGATTTGGACTCATTAACGAACGATGTTTTGAACAGCCACTTTTGTGACAGGATGGAAGACGACAATATAGTTTGGACTTGGAGAATATTCATATTTTTGGGCAATATATTACCCATTGGCTTGAAGTCCATTCCAAGGTCATGTCATTGGTGTTACTGACTTCTGCATTGAGTTCCACACAATTATATACGCTCTTTGCCTTTACCGCGAATGAGGTTAAGGTCACTGTCACAGAAAACAGATCACTTTCTGGAATATATCCTCAAGTTTTTATGTCTCTGACGAAGTATGTAATTACCACAATTTCAGACTACAACACTGTGACGCTGCAGCGTGACGCTACAGTCTAGACCCACTCCTGAGGAGGTAATGGAGGATTGTGGGAATCATAAGGCCAGTGTGTTCCCGGAAGTGTAACGGTGAAGAGGTGCCGACTTATTACTTGGTGTATCGAAGCCCAAAGGCGGCCCAGATAAGTTGAGGCCTGACCAAAGAGCGTCAATTATTGTTATGTTAATTGTTTATAAGATACTGTTTCATTTTAATTTGATGTTCGATAATCCCAGAGTGGCATAAGAGTTCCTTTTAATTTTTCTGTATGTGTTTTTTTAATCAATCTTGTTTTAATTTTATTCAAAACAATTGACCTATTTTTCATTCCTCCCCAACCTAAATTTGGGGGAAAACTAAGAGTAAGTCATAACTGGCTTGCTTAGGTATGATCACCGTTTGGTCGATCATCACAAAACTATAACTTAACTAAGATCCAGGCTCCCCTACTTTAACCGTTTCTGTGCGGAATTGTACGAGTAGGAATTGATTTTCAAAAAGCCCAGAGGTGTTCCTTTCGCCCACTCTTCCCTTTCTGGTATAACTTTCTTGTACTTGTTGATGAAAATATATTTTGGAGAAGTGGCACGATTGGCATGCTTAGTATGGCATCTGCAAGTATCTCTTTCCTCTGGTTCCATTGTTCTTTGACATGATCTATCCTTGACATTGATTGACCATTTATGAGCCTGTGAGGAGCTTCTCTGACTCTGCCTGGATTAAAATTTGTAGCTCTCAAAAGTATAACAAAAGATCCATTATTGCAGATTTCAAGGCTCAAATTATACTGTTGATCACGAACATTAAATAATTTTAAATCTAAATTTGAAGGGCAGAAAGACCAAAATACTTCTTTGTAAGTTTTTAAGTAGTCAAGCTTCAAATTTTATATGCAATAATTTTAATATTTTTCGGTTTAAAGATTCTCAATATAATTATTACAATTAGAGCGTATATTTTTTATTGTTTCAAATAAATTCAAACTGAATTGTCAACTGAGTAGCATACGTCGAACCGACAACGACTCCGGCATTATTCTCAAATAATCAACAAGGGATGGGAAGAATTCCTCTGAGCTTTGATGAATGCAGAAGGCGGACCCTCGGGGGAGCTTTGTCAAAGCACGACTCCTTCACCTCATTAAATCAGAACGGCAAAGATCAACCCTTTGATGTGCTAATACTTCCAATTTAATATTTCAACGAGAAAACCGATAGTACGTGGCTCCCCTGCTCGAGCATATTTATGTTTTCCTGAATCGTCTGTGTCAGCGTTGAGTTCTTATTTCTCAGGGGTGGTTCAATTGTTGGCATATTGTTTTATTTTCTTAAATTACAGAGGAATTTAAAAAACGAAAACCTTTAAGAGCACTCTAAACCCCTCATACTCGCTCCCACTCTCTCACTCTATCTACCTATATAAATATATATATGTATATCTTCATCTCTGCCTACCTCTATCTCTATCTATATCTGATAATGCATTGAGCTGATTGGTTGAAGCGCCGAACACGGCGGGAACTGACAGAGACTGACGGCAGTCTCTGTTAGATACTTCTTGAAGTCGGAAGATTCTTGATTGGTAGAAATTTGCGGAATTGAGCCTTGACTGAATTCATCGCCTGCTTAGGCTACAGGCTTCCCGGAAGTTTCTACGCTAGGGGAGCCTCTATACTCAGTATAGAGTCGCTTTCTCTATCTAAGGGAGGACGCTGGTGAGCGGGCCGATGTATTTCAGTCAGCTGGCCTTGCGTGCGGCATTAACCATTCTGACGAGATGTGAACGTGGCTGTAGCAGCCCTTCGAGGCGTGAAACCTCTACATCGTCGCTAAGGCGACGGTGCGTCAGTTCCCATTTTGAGAATCGGACTGTCCGGTAAGAGCTTGATTGTTAGGTACGGACGTTAAAGATCCTCAAGTCAGCCAGGCTATGAGCCCGGAAAGAATGCTTAGGCTACAGTTTGTCTACTTGGCATCATATCTTTTTTTTTCAACGCCATTGAACCTGTGTTTTTTTTTTTTTTTTTTATTAATGAATGCGTTTGGTGATTTATTTCTTCGTTAAAAATAATGTGCTGAAACACGGCAGAGCCGCTATTCTTTCGTAGTTGTACTATTTTATATTTTATTAAAAATCCTTTTTTACGTGCAATTGTAATCAAATCATTTATTTTTCTGAACATTTAGGTCGTAGTTTATTTGCTTTCTTAGTAATAAGACAAAGTTCATCATAATCTCCATCTATATATCTATCTCTTCCCCTATCTATCTTTATCTCTACCTATCCATAACCGTAACTAACTTGATCTCTATAGGTCTCTATCTATCTCTATCATATCTCCATTTACATTTATCTACCTCTATCTCTGTCTTTATACCTATGTGACATCTCTTACAAACGGATGTCCCAAAAAAATTAATTAATTAATTTAATTAAATAAAAACAATTAAAATTAAATCAATAATGTAAAATAAAATTAAGAAATGGAAAAGGTTGGTACCAATGTAAACAAAATGAAAGATAAAGATAGAGGAGCTCGACGGGACAGAGAAGAAAACACTCTCTCTCCTGAACCCGAGCAGGATCAACCTGATTGAAAAAACATAAGGCATTTAATTAAGATCGTTTCCTTTAGTCCGTATATCCTTCGAGTGATTGTCAATTAAATTTATTTGTTCATTTCAATTTATTTATTTTTAAAAAGTGTATTTATTTTGAGTTTATAAAGGATCAGGAAAAATACAATTTATTTTGTTTTATAAAAAAAAAGGTGTATTTTGTTTTGAGTCTATTTAAGAAAATCAATAAATATTATTTTGTTTCTAGAAAGAATTTATATTTTATTGAATAATAAGACCATATAAAACAAATAATAAACTATAATCATTCTTTAAAAATACCTCTGGGGCAAGTAAAACTAACTTGTTGGGCCTAAGCTTTAAAGAAGGAATTTTAAATTTCATTTATCCACTGTTAGATGTATATACATATATATATGTCTATCTTTATCTCTATGAAATCTCTATATACATCTATTTACCTCTATCTCTATTTTTATCTCTCTCTCTCTCTCTCTATATATATATATATATATATATATATATATATATATATATCTGTATCCATATACCTCTATCTATCCCTATCTATCTCTATCTTTATCCCTATATATATATATATATATATATATATATATATATGTAGGAAGAGAGTATCTCGGACTGGTTGCCTTGCCGGTATGGCTGAAGAGCGCTAGGGAGAAGATAGGGAGGTGAGTAGAACAGGCGTTTTTTGACTGTTGTTTTTAACAAGTGGATTTTAACGCTTACGACGCTGTAAGACTCATTAATATTTTTTTTTTTTTTTTTTTTTTTTTTACCTCCTGACTCTTTTTACAATTTACATTAGAAGTGTTAAAGACACTGGGCTCTATGACCTCCTACAACTTTAGTGCTATCGTATAATGTTTTTAGTCAGTGGCACTCTCAACAACACGACAGAAGACAAACACTTTGAGCCCTGAAGATGATCTCAATAAAAGATCGAAACGTTGGCACGATAAAGAAAATGTTTTTCTGATACCTACAATCACACCAGACCGCATCTCACGATATTTGAATAATTATCCGTTAACGGTCACTAATCTCTACACACGTTGTTTATACTGCTGCTGGGTTTAGCTGGGAAAACTTATAAAAACCCGCTGTCATTTTTGTCACTTCTTTTAATTAAATTTGGCAAGTAGTGCATACTACTTAGTTACTCCTTAGTTATATATATATACCTCTATCTCTATCTTTATCCCTACATATCTCTATCTATCTGTACCCATCTATCTCTATCTATCCCTATCTACATTTATCTCTATCTTTATATATATCTATCCCTATTTATGTCTATCGTTATCCTTATCTATCTCTATCTACATCTATCTACTTCATGCCTCTATCTCAATATTTATCCCTATGTATATCTATATCTATCTCTATCTACATATATCTTTCTCTATCTCTATCTATATCCCTATATATCTCTATATCTATTTCTGTCTACATTTATGTACCTCTATCTTTATCTTTATTCCTGGATATCGCCACATCTATCCATTCCTCTCTTCTCTATCTATCCCTATCTATCTCTGCCTACCTCTATCTTTATATATCTCTATCCATATCAATCTCTATCTAACTATCTATCTATGTATCTACCTATCTATATATCTATTAATCGCCCGACCTATCTACTAATTAATCGATCTATGCATCTACCTACCTATCTATTTATGTCTTTTTCTATCTATCTCTTCATCTCCAACTCACATGTCTTCTCACTTAAATTTCTAGTTTTCATTTACTCACTATTTTTCTATTACGTAACCACTGTCCATTTGATATTTTCACAATCCCTTTCTCACTCGCTATCTCTTTTCATAGACCCTGTCACACTCACTGTCTTCTTTGAGCCTTTATCTCACACTCATTTTGCCTTAGGCACTCTCGCTCTGCCTCCTTCTTTTCGGTTTCCGTTTTTATTTCTCTCTTCTTCTCCCTCAATCTCCTTGAATCTCTCCCTTTTTCTTCTTCCAATTTTTTCCAAACATTTTTAATTTAAACTGTGTGATAAAACGTTTTCATTGGAATTGAGAGAACACTTACAGGTTGCTGCATGATACGGAACGGTACATGGTATCTTTTACTTTCACAATGTTTGAACCTTTCACAGATTGTCTGGCACTGCATAACAAAATACCCGTCCATATGTAAAAAGAGTAAATGTATTAAACAACTAATATGTTGGATAAAAAGAGAAGGTATTACATCATGAAGTAACTCTTTTATTTGCCTGCGTGTATTATATATTATGACAGTTGCAACGCTTTCCAGCTTAAGTCTACAACTTTATTTATCAGGAATGTCCTGGCTGATTGATGAAGTTGTGCAACGCAAAGTGATATCACTTTATAAACAAGCAGAGTTGTTGCACGGTGTGGCAAGAAGAAGAAAACTCTTGGTAGGGTAAAACGAACCACAAAGTACGCAAGCCTAGGGCTAAGCGAAGCAGTTAAACACGCTCAATATGTCAAATCACTGAAGGGATCACATGTGGAAAATTCTACGTCGAAAAATAATCACCGTCACGGAAAAACCGTTTCATTTCGTAAGTGTTTTGTTCACCGAGAATTGTTTGGAAAACCGCAGTTGAACCAGGAAAATACCGTTGATATTTATTGGTTCTAACAACTAGAGCATTGGTTCGTTCCTCCGTTAAGTACATAACCGACTCTTCAATTAATAAAGTATCACTTTATTATTAAAATTTAAAAAAGGTTTATAATCATCACAGTGATTAGGCCAATTAGCAAAAAATGAACATTTTCCTATATTATATTTTCAATGATGAATAAAAAATAAATAAATAAAACAAAAATCGAGTACGTTTTGTGAAATTTGCTGGTCTCTAGATTTGGAAATCGCTTAAAATCACGACAATATGTTTTTTAAAGTTAAAAAAGTAAATATATTTCAAAGTTTAGTCCTCGTTCATTAACGTTTACAAGCTTATTGTTAATCACATCTTATTGGAAATTTAACGTAGTTTTCAATGGTATCAACGGATTTGCCCAAAACCTTTCGATTTTGGAGTTACCATTGTTTATTTGAAGGAAGGTCGTGAAATATTAAAAAATCAGAAAAATTAAAATAACTCCGAAACTGTTGAGATTCTTCTCTATAATTAATTAGGACTTTTCGGTTTCATTTTGAATGTAGAATCTATTTGGAAATTTTGTAACACGAGTAGCCGGACACCGTGTATAACGTTTCATATTTTTACAATATACTAATAGTTGTCTAACACGCCTTAAAGGTTCCTTTGATTTAGTATTACGTGACAGGATTTTTAATTAAAATTTTAATTGAAATAATTACTTAACTTCCTTGTTTGCAAACACCAATCGTTCCAATTTAGTTTAAGTTTGTTTTCCTCGTATCATGGGGGGGGGGATCCATTTAAATTACACCGAACCACGCTGTAAAGCGGGTGTTTTAAAGAAAACGAACGCTTTGTATTGAAATTGCTCGAAGTCAGCTCTAACACCTGTTTAATCTTGGAGTAGGCTTTCAAAGCGTTGTCGTGCTTTTACGCTTCGGCTTTTGTGGAGACGGATATTACGAAATAGAAAGACAATCACTGCATAAATGGGGTTTCGAAGGCAGTTGAGGGTTTTACCCGTTCCGTTTTATAGAGATTCCAGTAAAGAGACTCTCAAAAGGTGTATTTTTAATCTAACTTTGTTCAACATCAATCGCAGACCTTAACGTTCAACCTCCCTCGGCCTAAAGTTCGAGTTCCTTTATACCCAGTAAATTCCGGAGCTTCCTGTTTTACTCGACTTACCGGACTTACAGACGAGTTGCCGTAATTCTCAAAAATACATAAATTATTAATATTTAGTGTCCAATTAAAAGATATGCCCGTGTGTAAAAATTTCATTAAAAGTCAACGGTAAAACGAAGCCAACGGGCGGCCGGAATTAATAAAGTTTCACCGTCACCTCAAAACTGTAAGCCCGCCAGCGAAAGGCGTAAAACGCAGGATATAAAACCCTAATCGCCGTGAATTTACTGGAGGGGGCGAAATAAATTTGTAATATCTTGTCGTCTTAATTAGTTCATGACTCTCCAGTTTTCAATTTAGTTTTGTAAATGTTTAATTTCGTCTCTGAAACTTCGGACCGGAGGCAGACGGGAGGGCGATAGTGGTTAATAAAGGGACTACAGAGGATTACTAATTTAAAGAGTACGCCCCCACGGTGAATGGGAAAGTACAAAACAATTTGCTGACAAATGCCTTAATCCGCCCCGTTTTTAATTGGCCAATGATAAAAGTAGCTTAAAAACCAGTATTAATTGAAAGGGATGATGATGATTTGCGTTATTTGACTGCGGAAAAGTAAGTCTCAGGTCCTTTCTACAGTTTAATGTAAAAGAAAGTGAAAAATGAAGGAAAAAATTGTGGAAACAGCAGAACGCCGGATAGGATATCGACGTAACTATGTGAGTCCGGCGTTGAAGTTGCGTTATTAATTTTCTTCAAATTTCACACGCTTCCTTGAAGTTTTTACATAGAAATGTCCAAAAAAAAAAACTTCTACAACTTGAATATAGAAACATTCAATCACCTCGGTACCTCATCTGAGTTGTGTTACATGGGAAAGACAGGGCTACATTCGCGCGCGCGTCGCAAACCCTAAGTCGTATCAGTAATCTGACCTTATAAGCTGGCTCATTCTACACTGATTTCGAATTTACATAAGGTCTATGTAGATGTAGATCTACGTTTCAGGGTGTATTATACTGCGCCCTTTGAGAGCTATTGTATCCCCCTGTGCTCTGCCTAAAACAGACCGGTGAGTCCTGTTCCATCAACAAACTTGATTAGTAGACCCGATTTCAATGGTTGATGCTCTTCTACTGTCACATTGTACATCCCAATACATACCCTCGGAATAATGTAGCTCGGCAGTTTTTTTAGTAAATGTGTTGGTGTCTCTTCCGCCTCTTTGCAGAATGTGCATGGGCCATCTTGGATTATTCCAATTTTCTTGACGTGTCCATTTGCATTGTCCTGTTAGGAATCCTATTAGGATTCCCAGTTTGTTCCTGCTTCGCTTGATACATTCTGTAATTTCCTTCCTACCAAAATTGGTTAGAAGACTTGGATTGACTGTGTCTAATTGGGTGAATTCTAAAGTGCCCTAATTTTCTTTTGGTCTTTCTTTCTAAGATACTCGTTAATAGTGTGGGTTCCTATGCCACAGAAGGATTCAGGCCCTATCAGCGGTATATAACCTATAAAATATGCACACGTATGTGCAGAGTTGAGCCTATCACTTCTTGTAGTCAGCTATCAATTGCAGGTTTTGTGATTTACGTTAAAACACTGTCAGGCATCGAGAATCCAACCCGTGTGTTAGCGGTTCGAGGTTAGACATCCATATTATCCGTCCAGCCGGAGGTCGGGCTTCAGGAGCTACGAACAGCTAAACCCCATAAGTATTCAGGCCCTAAAACCAAACCCGTTCCGCTCATTCTTAAAACCAGTTTTTAATTGGTAACGCGGGTATTGGCCCAAAGGTGCATGGCCTATTCCTAGTCGGTTTAGGGTGACTCTTGTTCAAAAAATCCGGCCCTCCGAGGGCCAACAATCGACAGTGCTCATTATACACGAGAGCTTCTCATCTCATCTAGTCCACCGACGCTGATTTTCTTTTAATAACGTCTTTGTAGCTCAGCGGGCTGGATCGCAGTCGCGGCCTCCGCCTCCTCGTTACCATCCAGTCCTCTGTTTCCGAGTACCTCAACAGTTGATGGTATTTCTCCAACAAGAGCGCAAAACTAGAGGGTCGACGGAGAACTCACTTTTATGTTCTATTGCCAATGTTTGGATGTGATTTTTATAATGTTTCACGTCAAACGCAAACTGTTCAGGGTGCTAATCTAAAAATAGACCGTAGTGCTTTAATCGATCCTATTATTACAAAAAAGCATAGTCGTTTAATTCTCGCACGCAACACCAAACGGGTAGTTAAACTTTAAGACTTAAGGACTTTACTTTACTTAACAAGCAAAAAGACAACATTGCATAAACAGCTGGCAGAGTTGGTGGATGCTGTGAAAACACTAAACCCGCGAGGTCTTTCTTATTAATATAACTATTAAACATCAAAATTTGTTGGTAAATTTGAATTATTATTTTACATCAAATTTATTTAATCAAAAATAAAAAGCTTATAAAGGGGCGACATACCGCCCACCAAATTATGATAAAACAATCACAATTAATTTTTAATAGACTTTCTCCTTTGGCTGGCCCTGTCAATCTCTTGACCCTGATTATTTTATGTCCTATTTCCTCCCATTTTCAAAGATGAAATAATCATATTTACTTCCGGCTGGCAAGTTGATTATTTTTTTAAATGGAGTAGCGATAACCTGCTTTGATTAATTTAGTTACCTTACGTAATCTACCAATTATTTTTTAAAAAAAGTCATCTGAAATTGTACAACCTTCCGTTCAAACAACCAAATGATTTCCATTTGGTATACGATAGAATGTATAGAAATTTCGTTCATAGAAATTACAGGTTTGGTCAGATAGGTTAGTTAATTTATAAGTTTATTTTCCTGCCGTGAATATTGAACGTTTGTTATTATTTTAAGATCCGTTGTTTTTATTGTATATATTTCAATTGTTTGTTGACATTTTTTTATCTATTTATTTTTAGTCGTTTACATGGTATTATCCTTGCAGCTGTTATTCTTCCGAGTTGTTGAATTAGTTTGTTTTTTCTTGTTGAGTATTGATTTCTGGATGGTCCTTTTTGTGTTGTTTTCTCTCCTTCCCGGTACATTTTTTATCGTTATATTCGGTGGTTCGTGGGTGATAGCGTTCCAGTATTGGGTTGAGGTATGTGGTTTGATCTTGCATTTACGATATTGCCAGAAGCTGTGGGTTTTGTGTATTTTTGGAAATAATTTTGTTATTAGTAAAAGTTGTTACTACTATTTATTCTCCATCTACGTTGAACTATATGTTCTTATGTATTGTGTTAATGTAGCTAAGTACTTTTTCTCTGGAGTCGTTGTTTATTATGGCACGTTTATCGAACGTGAAACTGGTGTGTTCCATATCCAACCATGATATATGTGAAGTGGTTCTCTGATGGTGTTAGTTCTTTCCAAATATGGCCGTTTCCAGGTCCTTTGCCATATAATTTCCACGTAATTTAAAAATCTGATAAACTGCTCGTCAACTTTCAAGAAAACTATGAAAAAACAAACTATGAATTTTCCCCCGTGTTGATGAACCAAGAGTTTGGATGTTATTTGTGAACGTAATTGAATCATTCACAACGCGTGACACTACTTTACGTGGTCCGCTTGGACAATTAATTTCTTTCAATTGATTAAGGTTTTTAGTTGAGAAAAAAGTCAATGTCACGAGCGGGATTCGAACCTGCGACCTTCGGCTTGATACCACTTGAGCAGTTGAGTTCGGAAGTTGGTGTCCGAGTAGATCCAGTGGCAGAGCAGCGGCGTACAAGCCGAAGATCGTGGGTTCGAATCCCGCTCGTACCGTTGACTTTGTTATCTCAACTAAAAACTTTAATTAATTGTAATATATTAATTCGTAAAGCGGAACACGAAATTACTGAACTTATTCCTTATGTACCAAGGCGTGACGTCGATCCACTCAGGCAATAAATTCCCATCTCAACCCCACCTTTTGAAATTTCCTTCCGCTTTGCCATTTGCCAAGTTGTAGAGTATCGGCGTATCAAGCCAATGGTCGTGGGTTCGAATCCCGCTCGTGACATTGACTTATTCAACTCAACTAAAAACATTAATTATATGGTCAAGCGGGCCACTATATCAAATAGATTACACGACATTTGAATAATGGCAAAATTGAGTGAAAATTCAAAAGGTGGGGTTGAGACGGGAAACTAGTGTCCGACTGGATCGAGGTCACGTTAGCTAAATGGTAGACCAGCGGCTTATCTAGCCGAAGGTCTTGGGTTCGAATCCCGCTTGTGACACTGATTTTTTTTATCTCAACTACAAACCTTAATTAATTGAATGTAATTTAATAATAATCTATATTGAATAATATTGCAGTTGTATTTATTAAATTTATGATAGTTGTGAAAAAATATAAATAGTTTAAAACATATCGATTCAATTTTTATATTACTGTGAAAAATAAATAAAAATTTATAAAAATGTTCGATTTCTAAATTTGTCAAATCAATACTATTTCACACGAAATTCCATTGACGTAAAACTATTTTTATGAGGCTCATTTGTTGTAAATCCTATTTTTGCGCCGTTGGGTGAAAATCGAGGATTGAAAATCGACCGATGTGTGCGTTTCAATTTATGTTTAACCTAATCCCTTTGACCCAAAAAGGTTATTTCATAGCTGAACTTTATCTGAGAGAATCTATCGAAGTTCACTACAATTCATTCGCTCTGACTCAGACATGTCGCGAAAGGGGAGGAGTCAATCGAATGAAGCCCTTCACTCCGGCGAGCAAGGGCACAGACAACCTCCATCCGTAATGGACTTGTTGACTTCAAAGTCCAAAGTCGGAGTACCTCTCCGCAACATAATCCAATAATAAAAGACTCCATTAATACGACTTTTTTTTTAAATTCGTTACTCCCCCCCCCCAAAAAAAAAAAAAAATGAACGGCGAAAGAAGCACAATGTCAATAATTTAACAAAACAAGAAAAAAAATTCAACTTGCACAGCAATTGTACAACAATTCTATTTTAAAATTTTTAAATTGATACTTTTTTGTTAATTTGGTTTTTATTGAAATCTTAGACCAATTTACTATTATATTAGTTTGACAATTTTCTACTACATTCGTTTGTTCTAGTTTGACAATTTAAGAAATGTAAATTATAAATTATAAAGTATTTAGGAATATAGTACGATAGTCTGTTTTGTGAATGTAATTTATTAGCGTGAATGGCGGTACATGCCCCAATTAACCCGACGAATATCGAGTACTCTCGCGTAGTACGAACGGCAACAAAGCAATCATGATTCTGTATATGTGTTCCTGATTATACACAATTGAGGAAACCCTGAGGTACAGTGATGCTGCCAATGTGATAAAGAAAAAAAAAGTTGTCTGTAAAAACAGCAAAGTTTAAAACTTAAAAAAGCCGAGACAAAAAGTTAAGATGTCTAATGCAGTATGTTCACGGCCCTAAAACGCAAAAACCGTAGAGCAATACTGTCGTATTATATAATCTTTATCTTTCAGAAAAGCAGTTTGCAACACATTAATACTTCATTGTTCAGAAATCGTGAGATGCCGTCTGGTGTGAAGGTAGGTTTTATAAGAACAATTTATTTATCGTGCCAACGTTTCGATCTTTATTCAGATCATCTTCAGGGCTCAAAGTATTTGTTTCCCGTGCAGATGTGTCACGCTTTCTGTCGTATTGAGAGTGGACATTTCTGCACGAGAAGAATTTGGACACTCTCAACACGACAAAAATGACACATGTCACATGTACATATGACGAAAAAATAAACCCTGAGCCCTGAAGATGATCTGAATAAAGATCGAAACGTTGGCACGTTAAAGAAATTTTTTTACACCAAACTGCATATTAACCTCTCCAAATAACTACGAAGCATTGCTTACACATGGAATGTTGTCACTTTCAGCCTACGATCGTGGGGTCGAATCCCTTTCATTACAATTACTTTTCCGTCTCAATCATGAGCTCGGATAAAACGGACAATTAATTGAAATAATTAATGCGGTCAATTATAACCGCTAAGCAAATTAGAATTACCATATTTTATGTTAACTATAAAAGTAATTATGGGGCGCTGAAGATGATCTCAATGAAGATCGAAACGTTGGCACGATAAAGAAATTGTTTCTCTGAAACCTGCGTCACACCAGACCTCAACGATTTTTGAATAATCATCGACTAATCACCACACATATGAAATAATTTTAAGATGTTTTCTGAAGCAGGCTTGCTAAACGTCTTCAGAAAACCGCTACAAATTAAATGTGTTTTTTGTGACTTGTGTGAATGTAAAGAAGAGGTCCTTTCCACACGGCTATCAGATCGTCAGCCGCATAGCAATAGCTCATGAATTGGTGAACTATTGCCAAATGTGTTCCTATTTGTCTGGTCTGCCTCCAACCCTGTGAACAGTCAACAGTGCACATTCCGAGTTCAATACTGTTGGAGGGCATGTCCTATCTTCATACGTCCAGCTTCCTTAACTCTCAGCCTGTTAATTTTTGTCATAATGAAACCAGTTCTACTTTGTATGTAGTTCATATTTGTTTTTATTCTAGAATTCAATCTACCCAGCCTTTGAATTTTATTTGAAATTATTTCGGAAAAATATTCTGAAGAGGTACTGACTCCTGGAGCAGCCAGACAACCCTGGCTTGCCAATTACCAGTCGGTTGACTTATCCACCACTTCACGATATTTTTTACAAATTAATTTCACATAAAATTCTAAAGGTTGTGCAGATTCAAATCTAGGACCAAAATAAAAATGAACTACATGAAAAAAATGAACTGGATTGATTTTCACAGTAATGATATAATTACTAATTATGTACATAAAATCTTAATTTACATACAGTTTATAATTGTAACGACAGTCAAAATCTGCCAAATAGGAATATCATAGAGACAATAGGAATTTAGAGGATAACAGGCGATCTGTCGATCGAAAATGGCTTTATTGCCAACTGACCAATGGGAACGGTTTCTGTTAATAGTCATTTTATGGCTTTATCAAAGGAAAGAATCATTCTGAACCGGTGGATATTGTATTTGCAAGGCAGTTTTGAACGAGTCAGCGGGGAATTAGAGGGCCCAACGCTATCAGGTGGTGACCCAAACCGGCAGTAAAACGATGCCCGTCCCTCTTCCCTTTATCCTCCGTTTTCGTTCTATCCTTATGCGTGGAAACAATTTACAAGTTTAGAGTACAAATGATTTGAAACAATTTTCATATTTCCTACGGGTTTCCAGTATCATAATAATGCAAGTGTCACAATCTTTTATGGTACGCCGAATTGATTTCTTGAATATAATTTTCTATAATATTACGAAAGAAATTTTTACATTCTTTGCATAAAATATTCTGTGTATTTTACATTAACTTTGTCATTATTTATATTGTTAATATGATAAGCAACCACAAGATCTATGATTTTACGTTTTATTTCGTGCTAACATTTTTGCCAGGCGTTAGTAATTTCAAAAGTTTTACATTCAAACCTTATTATACTATGATAAATTCAGTAAAATTGTGTTGTGTGCTGTTTAGTGATAGTTAGTCAATGATTATTTGGAGATCGTGAGATGCGGTCTGGAGTGACGCAGGTTTTAGAAAAAAATTTCTTTATCGTGCCAACGTTTCGATCTTTATTGAGATCATCTTCAGGGCTCAAAGTGTTTGTTGGTGATTGGTGACGACTAGTCGATGATTATGCGGAAATCGTGAGATCCGGTATGGCGAGACGTAGGTTTTAGAAAAACAATTTCTTTATCGTGCCAACGTTTCGATCTTTTTGAGATCATCTTCAGGACTCAGTGTTTGTTTCCAGAGTAAACGTCATTCTTGTCTGTTGTGTCGAGAACACTACGACACACATGAATGACACATCTACATGGAAAACAAATACTTTGAGCTCTGAGGATGATCTTAATAAATATCGAAACGTTGACATCACAAAGAAAACGATTTTGCTAAAACCTACGTCAAACCTCACGATCTCCGAATTAATTTTTTTTTTGTGTTTCTCCAAAGGGTATTTATTGTCGTTTTCAAATTGTGTTTTGGAAAAATAATTCGTTTATACAGTCTATCAACTGCTGTTGTCCACCCATTTGATTCGGAAATGAATAATATTAGCAAAAGTCTTAAAGTCTTATACAAAATTCAAAATTTATTTCAGCTAGAATTCGCGTGGGGGTAACAGATTTAACATAACTTTCTCATTTAGCTGGGGAATGAACTAGTTTTGTTATTTTACGTGAGAATGATATGTTTTCATTGTATGATTCGATTTTAGAACTTATTTTATGCCATTTTACTGAAGGGGAAATTTTGGAGGTGGACTGTGGTCCATTGTATTATAATTTTTGAAACAACAAAAAAACCACTTCCCCCCCTTTATTTGAAAAGTTTAGCAAAAAATGATCTTATACAAACCGCATGTTAATTATTTGGTAATTTTTGTTACAAAAAGCATTCCCCCTCAGGCTTCTTTTGTCTGGCATAACTAACAATTTTCCTTTTCGTAAGAGTGGAATAAACAAGCTTACAATATTGTACAATCAATACAAACCGGAATTCTCACTTAAAGTAACAAATTAATGGAGATGATGTGGGTTGGTGCATCTCACGATTTCGGAATAATTAATTTGTTAGTTTAAGTAGGTTTTACAAAAACAATTCCTTTATCGTGTCAACTTTTCGATCTTTATTGGGATCAAAACAAATTAATTATTCCGAAATCGTGAGATGTGGTCTGGTCCATCTCACGATTTCGGAATAATTAATTTGTTAGTTTAAGTAGGTTTTACAAAAACAATTCCTTTATCGTGCCAACGTTTCGATCTTTATTGCGATCAAAACAATTTAATTATTCCAAAATCGTGAGATGTGATCTGGCGCATCTCACGATTTCGGAATAATTAATTTGTTACTTTAAGTAGGTTTTACAAAAACAATTCCTTTATCGTGCCAACGTTTCGATCTTTATTGAGATCAAAACAAATTAATTATTCCGAAATCGTGAGAAGTGGTCTGGTGCATCTCACGATTTCGGTATAATTATCACTAATAATCTCTTTAAAATAACAATGTTAGTGTAATTTCCCAGCTAGATGAGAATATTATGTTAAATATAATGTATGTATAAGATATTTACTGAAGTTCATCGTTTCCGAATTGCCTGTGGGCTGTAGAAATTGATGCACCCTGTATAATGAGCTGTGATAAATCATTTACCAAGCAAAATGGGTATAAAAAATCCCATTTGGTCATATTCTAATTAATTTTATATAAGGGATATTTATATAATTTTTAATCGTGTCTTTTATAAGAGAATAATAAAGATCCTTTGTATACTGGGATTTTGAACGTATAAGTGCATTCTGCGTGAATAAAGATAGACCCAAAACTTTTTACATTCTACGAGAGTAAAAATACCAAATGAAATTGTCAGGTCAAACAATTTATAATTATTAGTATGCACATTCATTTACAAAAATTAATTATTTAACCGTTCAATGTAGCATGCTCCAACAAATGACGCAAATGAAAAATTCGACTTCTTTCCCAATATATTTCTCTTTATTTTATGGCGTAGTTATCCTCGTGGATCCCTCAATGTTGAATAGGTTTACAAACTTTATATAAACTTAAATCAAACGGAATTTAAAACCAAAAAAGAACTGGTTCTGAAATGATTAAATGGCCTGTTAGAGAAAAAGAAACGTAACAATTTATTAAAATAGAAAACAAAATGAAAAGCTGGCCAGGAACATAAATTGGAGAACAAACATGACAACAATGAAATGACCGTTTAAATGAAAATTGAGTTCGCTCTCTTGTGACTATGCCGAATTTATAATAAAAACAATACAATAAACAGAGTTCAGTTTTTACAAGTCATAAAGAAACAAAATAACAAAACCTTTTTAGCGGAGGTAAATATTGAAGGTCCTTCTTTGCTTCTTTCCGACTCTTTTTTTTCCTTTTTGTATTTTCGGTTTGCGTTTTCTTTCTTCGAAAGCTCGATCTTATTTGCCCCCTTCTTCTCCCTTCCATATTTTATTACGCCTCCCACCGGCGGGAGCGTGTTTTCAAATTTTATAGCCTTAATTTGAAACAATATCATCAGATTCATAATTTCAGCGTACACGACGTATTGTGAAATTTTGAAAATTACCGGGGGAGTTGTAGGCATTTTACAATTCATGGCTTTTCTTTGCAATCTTCCGTTTACGGCTTATACACGGCCTATCGCTAAAAACGCCAGCCACACGCAATGATCATAAAAACATTGTTAGGAAGTTTATTTAAGCCTGATACATGTATACTTAATGTAGACAACTTTTTAAATATTTAAATGTTTATAATGCTGAAATATTAAATAAAATTTTCTGCCGTATAGTGCAAACAATTAAATGGGGTCTTAATTAAAGAGATAATAGAGATCGTATAAATTAATAATATCCCTAAAATGCTGTTTAAAGACCATTTTATGTGTACTATAAATCGAGGCTTTAATCAAATTAATTATATCAGATGGCCGCCACCTGTAAGTTATAAAGGTACGGACCCATCGGGAATCTTGCAGTTCCGGTCGTAATAAAACTGCTAACCGCGTGTAACTGTTCCGATTTACGTGACCGCACTTGTACAGCGATCTAGCTTTTCCTATTATGGAAGCCACATTTCGTCAAAGAAGACGACCACGACTTTCCCTCTCGACTCCTTATCGGTCGATTTTCCCATTTATCCTTGTTCCTTATTTATTCAAAACACGCGTAGGACATAAATGCGCTTACTGCATAATTATTTCAATTTTCTTGGACCTCCTACGTTATTCAACTAAAACACAATAAATATGAGAAATTAAAATGCAATATTAAATTAATTCAATTAATTTGAAAAATGACAAAACGGAGGGAAAATTCGAAAGGTGGGGTTTAGGTGGGAAGTTAGTGCTCGAGTGGATGGAATTCACGATAGCTCAAGTGGCTGAGTAGCGGCTTATCAAGTCGAAGGTCGTGGGTTCGGATCCCCATCAAGACACTGGCTTTTTTATCTCAAATTTTATCCGTAATTAATTGAATGATATTATTGTTCAGGCGGACCACGGAAAATATCGAATTTAATGAATTAAAATGAAGTATTAATTCACTATTTTCGTGGTTCGCTCGACCAATTAATATATCACAATTAATTACATATTTGAAATATGATAAAAGGAAGGAAAACTCGTAAGGTGAAGTTGAGATGGGGAGTTGATGTTCGATCGGTCGAGGTCGCGATAGCTCAGGTGGTCGAGTAGCGGCGTATCAAGTCGAAGTTCGTGGCTTCGAATCCCCATCAAGACACTGATTTTTTTCTCAACTAACAACAAACAACAATTAAAATATAAATTTTTGACTTCGACCTCTCACTGGGAATGGTCGATTTTGATCTGAAATCAGAATAAGTTGATGTTTTCAAAATTGTAATAAATACATTGGTCTAGTGCTTAATAAGTATACCAATTATTCCATCGGCACATAATTTTCTAAACGTACGGTGTTTAGTGACCTTCGGTCAATGATTATTCGGAGATGGTGAGATGCAGGTGTGACGTAGGTTTTAGAAAAACGTTTTCTTTGTCGTGCCGACGTTTCGACCTTTATTAATATCATCTTCAGAGCTTGGGATTTATAAACATTGTTTACATTTTACAAACAGGATGGAATAAATTCATTTATTTTCATGTAAAATTTCTAGCATTTCTTGGTGTTTGATGACAGTTAGTTGATGATTATTTGGCGGTCGTGAGATGCAGGTTTGTGTGACGTTATAGACAAACATTTTCTTTGTCTTGCCAACGTTTCGGTCTTTATTGTGATCATCTTCAGGGCACGGAATGTGCAAATAAAAAAAAAGAAGAAAAGAAAATTTATCTAAAACCTACGTTAAATCAGACGTCATCTCACGATCTCCAGATAATTATCAAATAACGGTCACCAAACACCATACAAAGCGAGAAATTTTAGACTCAATCAACTCATTTCTATTCACTGAAAGCGTTCGTTTTCTATGTACATGTGTTATTCTTGTCTGTCGTGTTATGAGTGCGAATATTGATGTAAAATATTTATGTTTTGAAGATGTGGGGAAGGAAATCAAGGTAGAAAAACATTTTTGTATGAGGAGTCGGCTTCTTTGAAGTGAAAGGAGCCGTCAATGGGAAAGAATGTTTCCCCCTGATTATTCTTTCAGTATTATACAGACTGGTATAATTAGGGAAGGGAAAGCCAAATTAAGCTGTAATTGATGCTGTGCTTATCTTTGTGGACAATTACAGAGCAGACACATGTAAACTCAGTCGCAGGTACGCTAATATTATTAATCAAATTCAATGTCAGTAACATACATACATCATATAATACAACGTATAAAGCAATAATCAGATTCCACACATCAAACATTTCTAAATAGTCTAATAGTTCAACAATTTAGCTATACTTTCTCTGATTATCCTCGTCTATTTCAGCTCAAAGAAGCCGACTCCTCATATAAAAATGTCTAAACGGAATTCCCTCCCCACCTCTTCATATTCCAACGTTTACAAGCATAAAACTTCAATATCTCACTGGTATTCTCACTAAGACACGCGATAATGAGACATCTACACAGAAAACAACACTTTGAGGGCGAACCTACCTTGATTGAGTCTAAAATTTATGACATTGTATAAATTCGCTTTTTCACATCGTAGATGTATTTGCACAATTCAAACCATGCTTATAATTCCCAGGCCCAGAAGATGATCTCTAGAAAGATCGAAACGTTGGTACGATGAAGAAAATGTTTTTCTAAAACTTAACGCAATTTAATTTCAGTTAACCATTCTTAACATCAAACAAACCCTCTTTTATTTCAAATATAATTCTTTTGTTTCAACTTAACGATGTTTTATTCATCAAAAAAATGAATGATTAATATATACATTTTTTTATAAATATGTTGAACATGTAAGGCAGGGGTGCTCAAACTTGAACTTCTGGCGATCTACCTCAATAATTTTAGACTACTTACGATCGACTCTGTGAGGCTGCAAGTGTGTGTGATGCAGGGTTGACGTACGTACACGATACACCCTACCTACCTAGGTAGGGCGTACCGTAGCATATATAGATATTAGCTTTCTGCACAATATAGGTACATTATTTTAGTCAAGGTTTGGGTTAGGTTTAGTTATTATATCTTCTCTACAATATCAATGAAAAAACTCATAGTTATTCAAAATTGCGAGTTTATTGGTTGTTACAAAACAAAAGAGTTACATATGGTGCTAAAATTTACTAACGAGTGGCTTTGGATGTTGAAGCGTGGCACTGCATGTCCTCAGCACACTTTTCATAAGATGGTACGTAACCACTGAGTGCTAATCGCAAGCATGATGACATATGATAGTCGGTTAGTCGATTGCGATATTTTGACTTAATTATCTTCATTTCAGAAAATGCAGACTCGCAGAAGTAAGTTGACCCCAAAATGCCGTCAGTTGAAGGGCGATTTGCCTTACATTCGGATATTTATCTTCAGATATAAAACACCAGAAATTTGTATCAGATGCTGTAGCTTTGAGATGTATATCAGATATAATCTGCACCAACTCATTTTCAACAGAACATGAGTTCATATTAAACTGACTTGCTATTTCAGTAGCTAATTCCTCAATGTTTTTACATGAAAAAGGATAACTCATAAATGATGCTATATTTTCCAATTTACTGCAATCGTATAAACGCATTTCGAATTGTCCCAAAATATTTGATAATTCAGCCTCATACGTATCATAATTCAACTGAGGAATCCTTGCTTTCAAAGAGGGAAAATGTTTCAGATCCTTTCTTTTCAGTTGATCTATCATAAGTTGCAATTTACTTTTGAATGCGTTTACTGCGCTAATCAACCCAATAACAGTTTTTCCATTACCTTGAAGCTCCAAGTTAACGGTGTTTAAGTGCATTGTGATGTCAGTCAAAAATGCCAAATCAGTCAGCCATTTTTCGTTTTTCAAAATCTGAGTGTCATCACCTCTTTCGTCTAAAATCGTCTATTCGGGCAATAATTCTTGAAACCTTTCTAGGAATTTTCTGCGACTCAACCACCTGACGTCCGTGTGAAGAACTAAATCAGTGTGTTCAGCTGACTCCCTATCTTCCAACTGCAACTGAAAGAGCCGCCGTTGCAAGCTACGTGCACGGATGGAATTCACAATTTTTGTTGCACTGCCCATAATTTCCTCCGTGTTTAAAACTTTTGAACACAAAACTTGTTGATGTATAATGGAATGGAATGAAAAAAAATGAAGGGAATTCTTCATTAGCTCGACACAATGCCACAAAACCGTTTTTTTTTTCCAGTCATTGCTGGCGCTCCATCGGTTGTAATGCACACTAATTTATATATTGGTAGCTCGTAGTTTTTTACAAAATTGAAGAAAACGTCATATATATCTTCGCCACGGGTCTTCCCCTTCAGAGGAATGATTGTAAAAAATTCTTCCTTAGCCATTGAATACCATCCGAATAAAAATACACAGCTGGGTAGTGTCTGTCATATAGGTCGAACTGTAAAGAAAAGTATGTACATTCCATGATATCATGTTTTAGTTTATCTGCAATGTCCTGACTCATGACTTCAATACGCCTTGTGACAGTCGGACGAGATAACTGAAGTTCTCTAATAGCAGACATGATTTCTGTTTTATTTTTAAAATCTCCAAATAAAGTCTCACCCGCTTCTATAAATGCTACCTCCGCAAGCAGTGTTATTTTATTACGTAATACATTTTTGTAGTTTAGTTACCTACCTACTTATTAAAAAATTTTTTCTTCTCGGGATCTACTCAAAAAGCACTCGCGATCGACCGTTTGAGCACCCCTGATGTAAGGTTTATTTATATAAAATAATTGGGCTTTTGGAGAGCGCGAAAAAATTAACAATGATGAAAGAAAAGTCCAATATGCTGAAAGTGTCTTTAATCAGTTCGCTAAAAACTAAGTAAATTTGAATTTAAATAAACTTAAATACAACTACGAATGATAATTCTTTTAACATTAGTGTTTTTTATATAAAATACAAGACCTCATAAAAACATTTGGAAATTAACATAAAATACAACTAAATTCACTTATTTCATGGTCGCTTGATCAATTAATTAAGGTTTTTAGTTGAGATCAAAAAGTCAATGGTACGAGCGGGATTCGAACTCACGATCTTCGTCTTGATACGCCGCCGCTCTACCACTTGCGCTATCGTGACCTCGACCCACCCGGACACCAACTTTCCATATCAACCCGACCTTTCGAATTTTCCCTCCTTTTTGCAATTTTTTCAAATGTCGTGTAATTTCAACTAATAACCTTAATTAATTGTAATATATTGATTGTTCAAACGGACCATAAAATTAGTGAATATAATGATTTAAAATGAAGTCTACTTCACTAAAGCTCTCCATGGCCATTTCACTTTTCGCCGGGAATCGAATAGAATACACATTTGAAAAATGGCAAAAAGGACGGAAAATCCAAAAGTTGGGGTTGACTAATTAAAAATAAGGGATTCTTACTCAAATTTGAAATATATTTTATTAAGATCTTTATCCTCGTTTAACTCACGAGCGTGAAACAAATAAGAAAAAAAAAATGTCTGTGCCTAAAACTCAAACAAATTAGTATCAAAAAACAATAATCGGTACATGGCCTAAATAAATTATTACTTTAACCTTCTAAAAAAATCAATGTATACTGATTAAAAAATTAATTAAAACTAAGTGATCTGTAGCATACACAACTTCTTGACATTTACAAAAGACAGCCCTTTTCTGCCTCAGCTCGTCGGTTGTGGATTAGCTTATCCTTTGAGATAATCCTTCTTATGCCAAATATTGTTATAATTTATATAACTGATGGACAAATTTAACGCGCCAGTCAATTTATTTAGTTATAAATTAAATCCATTTCTTTCTACATTAGTTACAGATAATTGAGAAGCTACCGTAATCCAAATAAACAGTAAATAAATAATGCTTTTTTTATTTAGTTTGGTAGTGAGCAAACTTATTAACTTAAATTAACTAATTAATTTAGCTAATTATCAAATTAACTTAAAATTTTAAAAATATATATAAAAATGAAGGATTCTGCTTTAACTTAGGGTCATATATTTTGTATAAGCTTATGTATATATACGAGTATGAGGGTTCACAACAAGCAGAGGTCACATAAGCCCTCAGGGGGAAGGTGTTTTTGAAAGGAAAAAACAACATTTGCAAGTATGTCGGTTTCGAATGAAGGACCGGTGGATTCGAACCCTGGTCTTTTACCTGACAGCGATTAGCGCCGTGTCAACGCCCAAACCGTTGCGGCCACGGACTGCGATTGCATATTTTTATTATCAATAATTTTTATATGTAAATAAAAATATTTTAAAAAATTAAAAAAAAAACGAATAATCCTTACTTTCAATTAAAATGTGATCACAATTAAAAAATTATACAATTGTAGTTGAATGATGTGTATTTGATTTATTATTTCTTGGAAACCGCGTCGAACCCAATGTAATATGTAATCAGCAAAACCCATCTCGCAAAAATTTCTTTTCAATAGGAAAGCCTTATCGTTATCGTATATCGTTTAGGGTTGGGAATATTTCCAGCTCTCTTTCTCCCATTGACTCGAAATGCCGGCGGTTTAAGACTTCTCGATAATCGTAAAATCATTGTCCGGCATATGTGCAATGTTAAAGCGATAAAGTGATAATTATGAGGGTGCTGTACATTTGGGATGACAATGGTATTTTGGTGGAATGAATTTTTTCAGGTGAAATTACCTTCACCTGTAAAATCCCTGTTTTAAAAATTAAAAGAAAAATTGTCGAACTAAAAACTTTTAATAATTAGGTCGTAATTATTTCTAACGTTGAGAGTGTCGATTGCCTCACATTTGATGGCAAAAAGGGCGGTGCGGGTACCATTGGGAAACCACATGTCGACTGACCTCTGGCCAATGCCCTTGGCGAGTTTTGTCGTGACACAGACGTATCGTGTTCTACTGAAATGGAGCTTATACCAGCACTCGCCGTTCTCAGCGTCTATCGAAGAGAGAGAGAGAGAGAGAGAGAGAGAGAGAGAGAAAGAGAGAGAGAGAGAGAGAGAGGTTTTATTTAGTCACTAGAGTCCAAAAATCACAAAATTTTACAAATCTGGCACTTGAATTAATAAAATTTTGACGTTAACATAAAATGAAATAGTCAAAATAATACGAAATATAAAAAAATATATAACAGCAGCATAGGAAAAAGTAATATTAAAGAATTCACTCTTGCGCGAACATGATCATAAACAGTAGGTAATATGTTTTTTTTATTTGCCTCCGGGCCAGAAAACGTACGTAGTATACACGGAATGTAAATTAGAATTTTACCAATTGTCAATTTCCTTATCAGCCCTAGTAAACTTGATTTTATAATGGAAATAAGTGCTTTCTACGAAAACGAGCGAAGAGGTCCGTGAACCTGACGATAATGAAAGATAACGAGTCGACCTTTTGTCTTAATTGACTGTTATGATGATGCTACGCTGATTATTATTGGGTTATTATTTTGAATGATATTAACTTATTAAACAATGACGGTTTATTTTTGCCTGGTACGACCCAGCCTGGCATGGTTATTAATAAATTTCAGAATATTTAAATCTATTTATTATAAAAGATTAAAATTTTCTCTTCGGTTTCCTCCGTATTTATCCGAGGGTTGTGGGCTCGAATCCCGGCTTGTATCGCTGACCTTTTTTTTATCTCAACCAAAGCCTTAATTAATTGAAAAGAATTTATTTGGTCAAGCGTGCCAGGAAACCTAATAATTAAAAAATGTTGCGAGTGCCCAAGACATACAAGAATGACACATCTACACGGCAAAAGAGCTCTTTGAGAACAGAAGATGATCTCAATAAAGATCGAACCGCGCGCGCGCGCGCACACACACACACACGCACACAGCGATTCATATACATATATATGTATATGTATATGTATATGTATATGAATCGCTGAATGTTAAAAGGGCCATTCTCCACTCAACATAAATGTTGGTAAAATGAAAAAAATGAATACATTTTTCCCACGAAATATTTTTGGTAATTGAGTAATCCCTAATATTTCTCCCATGTCAAACACCATTGAATATGATGAGCTTTTTTTTTTATCCGGCTGACCTAGAAAAAATTTCGAAGTTTGTGGAGTTTTCCCCTTTTAACGTGCCACAACATTTTGAATAGCAATTTCGATATTTTTCATTATAAAAGAGGGAATTACAGGGTTCAAATTTTCAATCGAAAGATGTTACAAAGATGACTCCTTTATTAGCTAAATTATTCACATTGTACAACACAATATTTAAAAATGCTTTGCACAACCAAATAAATCAATTGTCTAACCATCTTTATCACTGCTATTTGCTGTGGTAGGCCAACGGATTATGTACTAGTAGAAAAGTGTAGCTCTATCTGGAATATATTGCATTATTTTTCTGAGGTCTTCCTACTTTTTTGTGGTTTAATGGGACTTTGCCAGATGGATACGCATACACTGATGGTAGTTCCACTTCTGTAACGTTCTTTCTCAATCGAAAAGTGGGCTGTGTGTTGTCTTCATATGCAGACGCTTTTATGACTCCGTTCAATTCAGCATCATAAACAAACATTTTAAATCGGGAGACCGAAAATTGGACGCGATTCGATTTAGGAAAATTTGCAGTTTCCAGCGAGCAAGTGGTTTTTTTTTTATAAAATGCCGACCACCCCCCTCTGTAATCTTTGATAAAAGTGGACGAATCATTTAGCTCGACCACCGTAAACTTATGCGTAGTGCTACTGATTATTTTTTCAGTAATCTCATGAAGGGTTTTCAACTTCCAACGATGAGATAGACCACATAGAACACGATAATGAAGGAAACCCATATACCCCAAAATATTGGAGAATTTCCCTTTTAACATACAGCGATTCATACATACAAATAAATTACAAGGTTAACAAGGTTAAGCAGGGTTAAGATATATGAACTGTTTATAATTTCAAGTCTGCAATTTGTAATACTCCCGCAGTTCACAATCGCAGTAGCGTTGCTCCTCCGTCCAGACGAGCAATCTACCCCCTGGAGAAAGAGAGTGTAATGATGGAGTTCCGTCGGGTGTTATCTTTGTTTACGATACGCCAGTACATCTGGGGTTTCAACAAGAAAGTTCCATTACCAACAGCTTCCACCTCCTAATTACAATATCTTCCGCATTTCGTCGGGTGGAAATTCCCACTTTCCGAGGAAGAATGAGAGTTGCCAACGCCGACGGAAGAACCTGGACTGTAAAGTTTTATACGTAACGTTTATGAATTGAAGTTTACAAGAACACGCCGTCCTCTTTTGACCGGGGAACAAGTTATTTTATGTTCGTTCAACTCGGCCGAAGTATTTACAAAAATCATAATTCTCTTTTTAAAAAATGCCTTTTTTTCTAACTTTAAAATAAGAAAACACCTTTTTAACATCTGGTACTCTTTAATCCCAAAGGGGAAAGAGATAGGGTCGTAAAACGAGAAACAGTGGGGGGAGGGAAATGTTAGAAACAATGCCCGACCCACTGTTACTGGTAATAGCATAAATTGGTCGCTGTTTTAGTGGTTCATCTGCCCCGATGTTCCCTTTTACGGACATATGCTCCGCTGGCCAAACAAATTCCATTCACTCACCACATATTGTCTAAGAAATCAAAATTGCCCCTTACGGAAAAAAGTCAATAAGGCTTATCAAAACATTTATCTCAAAGGTAAAGAATATCGACTTTTTAAATTTAACCTGTACGTTCATTTGATATTGATTATCGTAAAGAACTATTTAAAAAAACCGACAAAATATCTATATTTTCTACGCGATAAGTAGAAAAGAATTAATAATTAGTTCAAATATGTGTATCTTAGTGACCTGTTGTTTCATAGTTTGATGATGTCGTGATGAGGTAGTTCAGAGAAACACCATTTTGTTGCCTACGTTCGGACATTTCTACAAACAACTATATGCCATAGCACATATTGTGATCACACAATTCTTTAACACTCTTATTACTTAAATACCTTTCGTACCCAAATATGGGCATATGCCATGCTAACAGCAGCACCCTCAGATCAAACACAAACAACATTAAACACATTCAACAATAGCCCTTTTCGTTTATAATTCACATATGAAGTCGAAACAGAAAACAAAATACCATTCCTAGACCCACTTGTAATAATGTAGATATATATGTATTGGTCGAGGAGGGGGGTCTATATTGTGCCATTCAATAGCTATTGTATTCCCATGCCAATTTCATAATGTACTTCATTAATAGGTCTGTTATAATCGGTTAATTCTTTCTACAGAAGCATTGTACATCCCAAAATACTTCCTCCTGAGGGCAAGTGTGGCACCACAGTTTAGTAATAGGTGTGTTGGTGTCTCCTCTGCCTCTCTGCAGAATCTGCATGTGTCGTCTTTGATTGTGCCAATTCTCTCATCCACACAGGGAGTCGGGTCTCACTTAATTTGTAACTACGAGGCTGACGGGTGGTACAATGTGGATAAGGGGCCCAAGAAAGGTGTGCCTCGTGTCCTCATCCACGTCCCTTTATCACTCTGGAGTTCCCTGTGTCTACCTTCTCTACAAAGTGGGTGTCCGGGCGCAAAATAATTGTGTAGCCCTGAGGGTTTGGCAACATTCTAAAGCACAAACTGTACCCTTGTCAGGCACCTTCTCTACAAAGTGGGTGTCTGGGCGCAAAATAATTGTGTAGCCCTGAGGGTTTGGCAACTCTCTAAAGCACAAACTGTACCCTTGTCAGGCACTGGCCGGAATTGGGGGGGGGGCAGTGCCTTATCAGAGGTACACTAGGGTTAGAGCACCAGATTCTGTCTTCCAAGACGGGTGACGGAGCATAACCATCAGTACTATGGGTTCACAGAAATGTTCCAAGGGTCAGCCCCTGTTACAATGGGAATGGACTCGTCGTTGGCCTTGGCTAGGCCCCTGGCGGGTACTCAGAGAAAAGGCGTGATTTGCACATGTACACCTGGCCTCACGGGATACGGCGGATCGGAAGGCATCGTATAAACGCTGAGAACGTTATGATTATGCTGAAAAATCCCTCGACTGCGTGAGTAGTGGCGGGTGGGAACGGGTAGTGAATCGGTTGCTCCTACTCGAGTATGCTTAGCAAGCATTGTAGGCTGAGCTCGATTGGAGGCTTTTACCGTAAGCGGTGTGCTCTATCGGATGGTGAACAATTCCACTTCAAACAGAACCGCGCGGAGCGGATCCGATAGTTGTTACGAGTGCCCGGGAGACCAGGCTGATGTATTTCAGCTTAGCCCTTTGCGCTCGGCATACGGTTCGATGCTAAATGCTGACCCGACCACTCGAAAAGGGCAAGCGTTGTCTTGGCCCCTCGGAGCTGAGCTGCTTCTACATCAACGCTGCGGCAGTAACACCGGAGGTGCGTCAGCTTTCAACATGAGAACCAAAACCTTCCTAAGGCCGAATAGGCCAGGTGCGAACGTTAATGATCCTTGTCCTTTTAAGGACGACGAGTATATGGAACTCCTGCTCCCTCAGAGCAGTAGTCGGAGTAGTCCGTCCATTGGCAGACTCTGAAATATCATCCAGTAAGGTAGGATAGAAGGATTAAGGTGTTTGGAAGGACGCGCCTTAATTTCTACCGGAGACTCTTTTAATACGACTAGGCAGGCTCGCGCACAGTATTCTTTGCGCTTGATTGATGAGAGTATATGATCTGCAACACGCAGCACCTGTTGTGCTGTGGAGTGTTGGGAGCGAAAACCAAATTGGTGGTCCAGCAGAAGATTGATGAGATGATTAAGTATGATATTAACACCAGATACAAATTGTATTCCTATTTAGAGTAAATTATCAAATTTGACGTTTTCTATTCATACAGAACTTTTAAAACATAAATACCACTTTAAACATAAGAATCCATGAAATATGAGAGGCAATTTTAATAACTAAATTTATTCACCGTGGATTCGAGAAATTTCAGCAAACAATTTTGTACGAAGGAACGTAGTAATAAGAATATTATGAGTGTTTGAAAATGATGTTTACATTAGTCGGCAACACCCACGCTAATGTGAACGAGTGAGTTCAATCTCAATCCACTTTATTCTCATAAGTTATTCGTGCGTTAACAAAGTAATCGCTTTTCAGAACTCTGAAATCGTTTAAAATGGGAAAACACGAAATCTCCGTGAAAATCCTTTATATTTCCTGTAATAGGTCCAGGAACCAATGGAAAAAAGCTTTCTTTTTTTAAAAAAAGGCCATCGTGGGTTGTATAAGTTACGGAAAGATAACGTCCGCTATTGGCCGAGATTGAATTAAAGATTAAAAGCTGGGTGAGGGCGTAAAAGGTTTTTGTAAACAGCGGGTATCTTTCTATTTCGCGTGAGTTCGACCCAGGGCCGCAATCGTGTTAGGAAGCCCTCTAAAGGAGTTGACTAAACTGATTGCCAGACCGCGTCGACTACCTTTACTTTATTATAATCTCCCTAAGGAGAAAGGCCCGAGGACGCGACATGGCATTTCACTTTGTTAGGCCTGCCCTCTGTCTAACATTGTGCCAAAATTTTCTTCCCCTTTCTCTTTTTTTTCGGACTGGAGAGCAGCACTCTAATCCAATAGCACCCTCCTGCCCCCGAATTCATTACCGGCATTCGATTTCGACTTCCATTCACAGAAGGACGAAGGGCCCAAGCTTCCCGCTGGCTTATCATTTTTCCCCCGGTTGATTCTTATCGTCGAATTCGGTTAGCGAATTGAAAAACGTCGTTAGAAAAGTCGTTATATATCTTGTTCTGTCTACTTGCTTTTCCAGAATAAATTGTCCGAATGAAAAATGACAGCGATGATCAAGCGGACAACAATTTAACATTTACTATTAGAAATCAAGAAAAAGCATTGTACTACATCTTTAAAACTGTCTAATTATAATATAGAATAGAATAAGTTGTTTGAGCTGTAAAAGGGTTATGTAAAAATACAAAATGTCAAATATTTATTAATTATGATTGTAACAACGATTTATTAGCCTGATACAAAACGTAATTAGATATACGGAGATAGATATGTATAGACACAGACTTATAAATAGATAGGTATGTGAAAATGTGGGGGGGAGTAAGAGCGAGGCAAAGAGAGAGAGAGAGAGAGAGAGAGAGAGAGAGAGTGAAATAGATGAAGAGATGAACAGAAGAATAGATGATTAGGGATGGTTAGGGTTTAAGTTAGAAGACCAGATGAACAGAAGAGCAGAAAAACAGATGAACAGAAAAACAGACGAACAGAAAAACAAAAGAACAGAAGCACAGATGAACATAAAAACAAAAGAACAGAAGCACAGAAGAATAGATGAACAGAAAAACAAAAGAACAGAAGAATAGATGAACAGAAGAACATATGAACATAAAAACAAAAGAACAGAAGAACAGATGAAGAGATATACAGATAAACAGATAAATAGACAAATGGATAAATAATTATATACATTGTTAGTTGGAAAATACAGAGAGAGAGAGAGAGAGAGAGAGAGAGAGAGAGAGAGAGAG
>CM077107.1:23653878-23664121 GCA_039619505.1 Cimex hemipterus
CTATCTATCTATCTATCTATCTATCTATCTATCTATCTATCTATCTATCTATCTCTATATCTCCCTTTCCCTCTCTCTCACACTTGTTCTCTTTCTTTATCACTCTTCATTCGTCCGCCTCTCATTATTTTCTGTTTGTACTTCTTTCTGCAGAGCATATGTACTCGCACTATAGAGTATATGTAATGTAAAAAATTGCATTAATCAACCAACCTCTTCATCTCTCTTTCAATTTATAACTATGTCTCTCCGCCTTCTATATTTTTCTCTGCCCGTCTCTCACTTCCCCTTTATACATACCTACCTGCCGATTTATTTATCTATCTATCAATTCAAGTAAACACCAGCTGATATTTGCGGTTTTTCACAATTAGAAATTAACCTTTGTGACAATCGACTTTTTAAATATTTTTTCCTTTCGTTTTTTTTTATTAGTTCTTGTTCAAACTGCCTCAAATCAAATCAATTAGATATTGATATTACGCGTGTGCGAACAGTTTCATGAATTCGGGAGTGTTTCGAAGTGAATTGAATGGAGAATTTTTGAGGAAATTTACGAAGCTCCAGAAATCTGTTGTTATTAACAGTTACCAATCAAACATTTTAAAAAAATTCCAAAATTTTCGTTTTTACTGGCGTTTACATGAAGAATTTTTTCATCGATTCGTACATGATTTCTTACAGCATATTTAACTCACTTTCAGGAGGCACAAACCGTATTTTTGTACAGTCATTAATTCCGAAGTTTATAAGCAATTTAGTGGATTTAATTTTAGTGGATTAATTAATTTTAGTGGATACAATTTAAAAAACGCCCAAAACATTTTCATCTCAACTAAAAACCTTAATTAATTGTAATGTATCAATTAGCCATGCGGACCACTAAATTGGTGAATTTATCACCAAAAAACCTGAAATTACTTCTTTAACGTCGCGATTTGGTCAGAGATTTATCGGAAGTTTTTTATGCATATGGTGAGTAGAAACACCTCATCAAATTTTCGACACTTACCGCCAGTCAGACTGCACACACACACACACACACACACACACACACACACACACACACACACACACACACAGATATATATATTGAGGTTCAACATTTCCGCGTAACTTGCCTAATAAATATGACATTTCATTGAACACAATGTGTTTTATTGTATATCTTGTAGGATTTAATCAGAATTTTTATTAGAATTAATGTTTGCTTTATTTCAGGTTAGGACGTTAGAAGGGACGTCGGGTGAAGCGGAGCCGAGTAGCAGAATCCCCGGATCCATTCTGACCCGCCGGCTAGGGCTGATAGTCGGCTGTTGTCTCGGTTTCGTCGTGTTTATAATTCTCGTGTCTGTGCTTAGCTATCTGAAAATAAAGAAACAAAGGGAAGCCGCGAAGAGGGAAGCGTCCGGAGTGGGCATGTCGAACGACTACCTTTCTTACAGGCACTTCTCCCTTCAAAGCGCCGATCCTTTCGCGACGACTCTGTCCGCCTAGCAGTCGCTTCCGTCCCTCTAGGCAACGTCCGTCTCAGTCACCACCTTCAACAACCAGAACATGTTCTGAAAATCCCTCCGGTGGACTTTCAGAACGGGTTGAAACGAAGGGGGTGGCTGAGCCGGAATCCCAGGAAGTTTTTTAATCGCATTCGTGGGATTGTGCCTCGAGGGGCCGCTCGCTGATGAATGACATCCGAGCTAAGGTCGAACAATTTCACAAAACTCAATAAAACAAATGAATAAAAAGCCTTCGGCTTAAAGTTTAACTTCGAAGACCTTGAATATTCTGTGACAGTTATGGCAGTTTTTTAGCCGACGAAGAAGCTATCTGCTGAAATTCCCGTTCCAAATGTTTTTTTCTAGGCAATCTTTGTTGAATAAAATCGGGTTGTGATTAAATTAACCTTTAACCAAGAGTTTTAAGTAGGACGTTCTTTTACAAATAAAGCTAATAGTGTAAATAACTCAATTAACAACTTAATATACTAATATTGCTATTATAAAATATATGTGTGTATATATATATATATATATATATATATATATATACACACTTCATGTTAAGTATTATAACGTTTAAAAGAAAAATATATATATAAAACCAAAAATGAGAAATTTTGCTCATTTTTTCTATAAATCGAGAAGCTGTTTTTCCTATTGAAAAACTGATAATGTGATTTGTATGTAAAATGTAAACTGTCTTATAGTTAATGTTAAACGGTTGCCCATAGAAGGTCCTAGTTTGTTTACCTACTGTAAAAAGCTCAAAAATTTTTAACTTTTTTGTTTTAGATTTACTTTTATATATTTTTTTTTACATAAGGGTGTAAGTACGATATTGTCTTTATTATTTACCTCTTTAAGTGTGTATAATAGTTTTTTTTTTTTCATTTGTAAAACTCAGCGTCGAAATGCATTTGGAGAATTCTGAGTTTTGAAATTTATTTGAATTCGAAGTTTTCCATATCAATCAACTGGCGAAAATTTTGTCCTCAGTATTCCCCAAAAGTATTAAAGGGCAAACGTGTTTGTAATATATTTATACTAAGATTTAAAAAAAAAAAGAAAAAATCTAATTTTGTTTGTAGACTAGATGTTCGGTTTTATATTCTGTAGGGTCATAAGTTCCATCATTGTGATCTGTTGAAATTCAACCTTGATTTGTTTTTGTACAAAAACGTGAAATTGTACCAAAGAGGAAGAAAAATAAAAAATAGCATAATTATTGTTTTAATGTATTATAATATATTTTGCTGAGAGACGTATTAACTAAATATAAATATTTATTGTTGTTGGAATAATGTTAAAATCATTAAAACCAATGGAGTGTATGAATAAAACAATTTTTTCAAATTATGTAATTTTAATTAATAATTCCTTGATTGTACATATAAAAGATTAGAGTATTGTAAAGAAATATAATACCGTATGGTTTGCTATATGCTAAAAAATCTCAGCAAAGCAGTGGACTTTTATATGTTATGTGGGTAGACTTTTTTTTCATCTAAAGTCTCACTTTAAGAAGAAAAAGCTATTGTCACGAGCGGGATTCGAACCCAGGACCATCGGCTCAATGCAACGCTGCTCCCACCACATCAACTATCGTTACTTCTACCCACTCTTCATCTTAACCTACAATTTTTTGTATTTTTCTCTCTTATTACTTTTAAATTTAACTTTTTTATTTTTAAATTTGATCAGGATTCGATCCACGGCGATTTATGAAGAGTCTACGAGGAGTAGTTAGGGAAGTAAGTACTTCAGTATGTATTTATATGTATTTAGCAGCAGTAAATAACCGTAATAATTATTTTAATGAATTTTACTTTGTACCTAAAGACTTAGTTATGAAGAAAAAGCTAGTGTGACGAGCGGGATTCGAACCCACGACCATCGCTCAATACAACGCTGCTACCACCACCTGAGTTATCGTTATTTCCACCTACGTGGACACTAGCTCTTCATCTTACCATACAACTTTTCCGATTTTTTTCCCTCTTTTTACCATCTTTTGAAATGTCATTTGATCAGGATTCGATCCACGGCGATTTATGAAGAGTCTACGAGGAGTAGTTCGGGAAGTAAGTACTACTCATCTCAACTAAAAACCGTAGTTAATTGTGATATATCAATTGGTCGAGCGGACCACGAAAATAGTGAATTAATGATTTAAAATTAAGTACACTTCACTGAACCTCTCCGTCGCCATTTCAATTATCGTCGAGAATCCAAACAGATTACACGATATTTGAAATATGGCAAAAGGAGGGAAAACTCGTAAGGTGGGGTTGAGATGGGGAGTTGATGTCCTAGAGGATCAGTCACGATAACTCAATTTAACAATGTTATCTTTTAACTTCTGTGGTTCCATCGGTTGTATGTTTCAATTACAATAGTTTTAATAATCAATTGCACCTTCATTTCGATAATTAATTTTTCATTTTAAACAATTCATCAGCCCTGCAATCCGGCGTAAGATGAAAAATACTCTTAGTGAAACTTACTATATGTATAACTATTTTAGTTTGTTAGGTATATGTTCTGTCTGTTACTATAAAAAAAATTAATAACCTTACCTTAATTACCATCATTATCGTTAGAGCAAAAAAACTAATTTAAATTAATGAGAGTACATTATCTGCGATACAATATGTGCAAGAAAAATGAAACAACTTGAAAAAGGTAATTTTGTAGGGGTAAAAGTACAAAATTGATGGATCATGACAGTTTTTATCGCCAACAACCGTAATGGCGTGTACTTAATACATAAGCCAAAAAAAGTAAACTCCCTTTTGTCCCTCCTGTACAATATTCCTTTGTCGAGTCTCGCTTTTCTTGAGGTCGGGCGATATATTCCAATGACAAGTCTTCAGAAGACTTCACGAAATTCCTTAGTAGGTCGAAAACCTCGCTATGAACAGTGCTATTAGCATTCTCTTCGTCAGATAGTTGATCCGTTCCCGCTTCCTCAAGTTTCACTTTAATCTTCCAACACATCCTATCTCTCTTGCTCAAGCCCTCTCCACTACTTCCACTCCAAACTCTCTCCACGACGATGTCATCGAGGCCAGATATCCAACTAGCTCCCTTCCCGTATCCTGCGCTCTCCTGGTGCAGTACCGGCTGAAATATTAGTGTCTCAACCGGGAGTTTACAGTATTTTCTTTATCGTGCCAACGTTTCGAGCTTTATTGAGATCATCTTCAGAGCTCAAAGTGTTTGTTGTCCTTGTAGATGTGTTATTCTTTTACACATTTATACGCGGAAAAAATCCAAGAACATGGAATTCTAGTAAGAAATTTGGACACTCTCAACACGACAAAAAAGAAGCTCTGAAGATGATCACAATAAAGGTCGAAACGTGCACGATAAAGAAAATTTTTTTCTAAACCTACATCACACCAGACCGCATCTCACGATCTCCGAATAATCATTAGTCACTAACCACTACACATTAAGAACAATTCTGATACGTTTAGCGGTCTAATTGACCAGATTACGTATTTCAATTATTTTTTTCTGTTTAAGCGTCTTAGCCGAACGTCGTAAGTTCGAATCCTGCTCGTGACACTTTTCATATCAACCAAGTCCTTACATTGCTGGTGTGCACAATTCCTGTGCATGATACATTTTGTTAATAATGCGTTAGTAACAGAAAAATTTTGCTATCAGTTTTTCTAAAAGTAATAAAAATCGTATCTCCTTGACGTTGTGAGTTATAAAATCCGTTTTTTCTGAACTCTACTCCATTTTCATTCTGCTAATACCAAAAGACATTTCTTTATATCTCATAACAAACCTGGCATTTTATTCTTTTACTTCCACAACTAAAATACTTTCCGTTAGAGCAAAACATTGTGCGATAACTGTTAACTAACCTCAGGATTGTGGGGTGGAGGCTGGAATATGAATACTACACCGAAAGAGGAAATAAACTTCTGTATTAAAACTTATTAAGTACGGGAGTGGAGGGCTAATGGGAAACAGACTCAACGCAACATTTTTTCCTAAGATACAATGGTGGGAGTTCTGGGGATGATTTGGCATAGTGGGAGTGACGGGGACTGTCGAAATCTTTAACGAGGGAAAATTAAAATATTTAGAGATCCTTGTAATCATGGATCATTTTAAAATATTATATTCATAATTTGTGTTGGTTGCTTTAAAAACCCGAATCAGGAAAGAAATTTCACCTAATAAAGGAGAGAAGTTTCTCTGGAACAACCTTGAATCTAAAACCGTCAGTTGTGTCTAAGGCAGATGTTGAAAGTTTTCCCGGTTTCAACGGCACGTTTGCCAAGGGGGCGGGTGGGATCGTTTTCAAATTTATTGACCCTCTTGGTCTGGATCTCAGGAGTTATTAGGCGGTTAACAGGTGCGCCTTGGGTCTGAAATCAGCGGCTTCGTTAGTGGATGTACACCGAGGAACAACCGGTGGATCTAAACAAGACGTTTATAGTGGATATTTATTGCTCGCGATCCGTGCGCTCCCTTGTTATGGACTTTCTAGGCGCCGACGTAAAAGCTCTCCAGCCCACCAAGGTACACGGCAACAGAAACTGAAAGTTAAAGTACAGGCAATACAATAAGAAATGTTTAATAATGATTATCAACAAAATAGGGGATTTATTACTGATAATGATTTGCATCAATTGTAAGCTCAAAACTGCACATTCTAGAACATCCATGGGCAAGTCCATCGTTCACAAATTTAAAATTAATTACCGGCAGCATTTGAGAATCCTCCACCCCGGGTGTGAAGAGTCCTCGGTCAACCATCAGTCTTAACCGTCTGAGGTTGGGCTCAGAGGTTATCAACTGCAAACACATTTCAGCATCCAACCCAATCAGTTCCAATCCATTCATACTCTCACTTATAGATAGACCCAATATATTGTTTCTTATTTACGCACCATTTACCATGGTGGAGTACTCGTTATCACTCCTGCCATCTGACATTATACATTCACGCTTAACACACACAGAATTATCAGCAGTATATTGAATAAAATTGCCCTATGTTAACGGACGAAAAAATAAGGACACTGGATGGATGTGGATGGGTGGATACCAGGGACTGAGCAATGCAGCTGTACAGCTTATTTACTATACCCTGGCTCCATTTTTGGGGGAGGGCTCACAACACAAAGTGAACTTGAGCCCCCGTTGTACCTGTGTTCTTCCATCGAAGAAACTCATTTTTGAAGGGGGTTGGGACCAGGTTCAGGGTCGCTGAGATCCGGTTTTCTTTTAATTGCGGCCACCGGTCCCCTTAGGCGTCAGAAAAATTCCAGAGGCGACGGTGGGGATCGAACCCACGAACGTGGGGTCTACTAGCCGAGAATCTGACGCCTTAACCACTCGGCTACGCGCGAGAAACAGATTGCATCATATTTTATACGCAAGACTGGATTTTCGCCTAGGGCGAAACCACATGGAGTGCTCTGATATGACAGCCCATGAGGTGTCGCTGGTCTTGAGGGCATGGGGTGAATTACTTCGGATGAACTGCCAACCGTGGCGCCACCATTTGCTCCTTATGTAACCTCAATTCCCGGAGGACACTCTCCACTTGGGAGTCTGCCCCGTTCTGAGAGAATTCCGCCAAACGTACTTTGGGAAATTGAAGCTGGATGTACAAGAAGTCATTGCAATCCTCAACAGTAGAGATAACTGGAGGAAGCTTGTGGTGTACCTCACGCCTTGCTGTACCGAAAATACCTGGTTGACCAATTCAATTTTTAAAATCGAAGGGCATTCTAAAGATACAAAAATATGAATTCATTCAAAATTCAAAAATTGATAAAGCAACTCGACAGCAGAGTTGGGCAAAATTTAACTAATTAAGAATTAATTCATGATTAAGAATTTTGATTGAAGTTTAATCATGAATGAATTAGTCATGATTAAATAAATCATTATATGATTTAGTCATGATTAATTCAATCACGAGGTATGACTAAATCATACAATAATTAATTTACTCATGACTAATTCAAACATGATTAAACTTCAATCAAAAATCTTCATCATGATTGAATTAGTTAGCTTTTGCCCAACTCTGGCTACAATGACCACTTACCAAAATCCAATAGACTCATGATAAAAATTGTGAGATGAGAATCGTGCTTAAGGCCAACCTTCAAAAAATGTTATCACGAATGAAAAACACCGACACGTCTGTTTTATTACAATCAAGACCCAAAGAAAGTGTATTTTCCAAATAATGTAGAATCTCACCATTCGAGCAGAATATATTTTAATTCAAAGAAATTTCTTTTTCATTAGTCGATTATGTAAGCAGATTTACTTTTGAAAGCGTAGCTATTTTTTAAGATTAGATATTTTATTTCATTATTATTATTATTTTTTTTTTTTGGCTTTTCATAACGAGTTTTACTTATAATTGGAAGATATATTTTTGTTAAATAAGGTGTTGAAAAATTTTCGTTTTCATGAAATAAATTTCTGTTAGAATTTTTTAAAAGTGATGAAATTGTGTATTTTTCATCTTTTGTGCACCCATTCGAATATGATTTATCGAAATTTAGACATGACTAACTATATTATGACTAAATTAGTCATGCCTCGTATTTAATTACTAGTCATGACTAATTTAGCCAATGACGTGCCAATGACTAAACCAATCATGACTAACGTTCTGTGAGATCAATCATTAATCATTAAACATGACTAATATTTGCCCAACACTGCTCGACAGACGACTAAGGCCACTCTGGAAGTGTACAGTTAATGTAAATATTTTGTGTAAAAAAAGCCTTTATTCATTCATTCATTCATTCAAAATCGCCCTATTTCCTTCAATAATCGTAACAGAAGACCCAGATACTCGTTGTCGCAGTCTTTTTCTTTCCCTTTCACTTTCACTCTCTCTCTCTCTCTCTCTCTCTCTCTCTCTCTCTCTCTCTCTCTCTACCTATCTACCTCTTATTATTTTCTGTTTGTACATCTTTCTGCATCTTTCGATCTGTTACTTTCTTTATTGCTATTAATATGATTAATATGTCTCTCTCTCATTTTCCCTCTTTTTATATCTTTCTCACTCCCTTACAGTTTTTGCTTCTCCCAATCTCTCTTTTCTCTTTTTCTTTCCCTTTCACTCTCTCTCTCTCTCTCGCTCCCTCTCTCTCTACCTATCTACCTATCTACCTCTCATTATTTTCTGTTTCTACATCTTTCTGCATCTTTATCTTTCTCATTCCATTACATTTCCTGTTTATCCCACTCTCTCGCCTATCTCAGTTTTTTCTTTCATTTTCTCTTTATCTCTCATTTTCCTCTCGTTCACTATTTCTCTTTCTTTCTTTGTCGGTGTTCATTTCTCTCCCTCTCATTTTCCCCCTGGTTTATCCTTCTCTCTCACTTACAGTTTTTGTTTCTCTCTCTCTCTCTCTCTCTCTCTCTCTCTCTCTCTCTCTCTCGATCTGTCTGTCTATCTATCTATCTATCTCCTTTTCCCTTTATTATGTCACTATCTTTACATTTCTCACTCCTTTACACTTTCTGTTTCTCCCACTCTCTCTTCTTTCTCATCCTTTCTCGTTCATTCTTTCTCTAACTCTATCTCTCTCTATATACATATTTATCATTATTTATTTCTTTATTCTTCACCAGTTTAAGTGTTTATTTATTTATGTAAAAATAAGAAAACTGTAAACTGAATACTCCTTATATTTACTGTAGACGTCTTAAGCTGGCAAGTCCGGCTCATATCTTGAGGTCAGTTAAACTTTCCCTCGCTTAAAGTTAAATTGTCTTCTTCCCCTTCCTAGTACGCTCACGTCTAGGGGATCAATGAGGTGCTCGCATTAGAAAGCAGGAGGACAAATTCTTGATAACGCCCTTGCTAACTTTTAACCCACTATTACTCAACTCGATCCCCCGAGACCCACACCTCTTCCGCAAACTCGACAAAGCCACCTTACCCACTCAAATTTAGTTACGTCACACTGGTGTTGTCTCTATCAGCTCTTTCCGACTTAAAGCCAAAAAGTTTATTTTCTTTTCTTATCTGGGAATTTATAAGCGTCCCTCGAAAGGTGAAGGACGTGCTGTACAAGGCTGGGGATGATAATCTGTTAATCCGTTCAAGTTTGTCCCCGAGAGGGTTTTTATTACCGACAACTTTCCTACGGATTTGTTTAATTGCGTACATGGTTCAAACTTTTCTTCGGCCATTTCTTTGACGCTTACGTGAAGAACGGTCATCCCAGGAGCGAATTCAAGACGTAGCATATTCCCTCCGGATCGATGGAAAGCGAGGAAAAGTTCCTGAAAGACTGGGAACAAAACTCAAAGTGAAAAAGATTAAGAGTCGTTCAAAAAGAGTTTTACCATGTTTGTTCACAGGCCTGATAGCGGGCATCCGGATGAGTATTTAGACAATACTGAATCAGTAATCTCAATTGTTTGCTGAAACATAACATCCGAACCTAAATTTAAAACGCCTGTAGTACTCACTGATTTATTAAAATTGATTGTTAAGTTTTATCATTTCGATTCGTTATTTACATTTTAAATATTATTCACTCGATTTACATGGATTCGAATATAAAAGTGACATTAACCTACCTGTCTGAAACTGCGGGTGTTTAAAATATAAAATGAGGAAAATGTTCCTACGATTATTACAATTAAGTATTTAAAAAAAGTTTGACCATTCATTCAATCCCTTTGAACTCTCTCTCTCTCTCTCTCTCTCTCTCTCTCTCTCTCTCTCTCTC
>CM077107.1:23664521-23714232 GCA_039619505.1 Cimex hemipterus
CTCTCTCTCTCTCTCTCTCTCTCTCTCTCTCTCTCTCCCTCCCTTCATCCCCTTTTCAATCTCATCTTTTCTAATCCACTATACTCTCAACTGTTTGTTTGTGTAAATCAGGGGTTCACAAACTTTTTTCTCAAACAGACCCCTATCACAAAACAAAATCCAGGGCGGAAACATTTCCTTCAGCAATGTTAAATTGGATACTTGTAGTACATAGTAAATTAAAGTTTTACAAATTAAATCCACTAATTTTCGTGCCCGCTTGACAAATTGATATGAATCTAATAATTAAGGTTTTTAATTAAGACAAAAAAGGCAGTGTCATGGGCGGGATTCGAACCCACGACCTTCGGTTACATACGCCACTGCTCTACCACCTGAGCAATCGTAACCTCGATCCCCAGGGATACTACTTCCCATCTCAACCCCATCTTTTGAATTTTCCCTCCTTTTTGCCATTTTTCACATGTCGTGAAAACTCTTTGCTTCTCGACGGCAAATGAGATGGCTATGGAGATCATTATTGAAGAGTACTTCACTTTTACTAATTAAATTGTTAAATTTTCGTGGTCCGCTTGACCAATTAATATCATTCAACCTTACTTAATCGAACGACATTAATTGGTCAAGCGGATCACGAAAATTAGAGAATTTAATATGTTAAAATAAAATATACTTCACTAAAGCTCGAAAATCAAACAGTTTAAACGATATTTGAAAAATGCCATAAAAGGGGGAGAGTTAGATGGGAAGTTAGTGCCCGAGAGATCGAAGTAACGATTGCTCAAGTTGTACAATAGCGGCGCATCAAGCCGAAGGTTGTAGGTTCGAATCCCGCTCGTTACACTGACTTTTTTATCGTAAATATAAACCTTATTTAATTGAGCTTTACCAATTAGCCATTTCACTACTAATTCCGTGGTGGAGGGGATATCACTATGACATACTTAACATTATTTAAAATGTCCGGATATCAAAGATCAAATTGGACAGAATTGAATCAATTGGTAAGTAAAACCGGAGCCAAATTCAAAAGTAATAATTTGAACATAATTGATTAATTTATTTAGAAATCGTGAGATGCGGTCTGGTGTGATGTAGGTTTCAGAAAAATATTTTCATTATCGTGCCAACGTTTCGATCTTTATTGAGATCATCTTCAGGGGACTCTCGACAAGACAAGCAAGACTGGCACAATTACACAGATGACAAACATTTTCAGCTCTGAAGATGATCTCAGTAAAGATCGAAACGTTGTCACAATAAAGAAAATGTTTTTTTGAAACCTACATCACACCACGTCTCCCGATTTCTAAACAAATATCGATTAACGGTCACTAATTCCCACACATAATTGATTAATCAATTAATTGGAAGAGTGAGATTTGGATATTTTGGTTTTAATTGCTGATAGCTGGAGACGAATGTGCTCTTGAGCATCTGAACAGCTTCGGTATTTAGTTATGGTGGCTGTACAGATTGAAAGTTCGGATTTGCAAGAGGGACAAGAACAAGTTGTTTTCAACGAGCGTTTTAAATTTTTAGTTTGCCAGTCAGAGTGAAAATATGAGTAAGTATCGGAAACGGTAAATCTCAAGGGGGAGTCTGATGTAATAACTATCAAAATTCGTAGTCGTTGGCTTTCTCGAACCAGGTTTAACCACCCATTCACATTCTTGCAGCATTTTATCTGAAGCTGTTGGGAAGTATTGGTCGTAGGATATTTCCAAACTTCGAAGGCTGTTTGCAAGATTCAGTTTTCCTTTTTTTTAAATAATTTACCACTAGAAAAGACTCCATCTCTTTTTCTCAACAGATTAAACTCAAAACTGTTTTTTTCTTTTGAAGGCGCTATCTTTGTCATTAGCATCCCTTGAAAAGAAATTCTCATTCATTTTAAAAGAAATATCTGATAAATACGATTGTATAAATTGCTTTTTTTTTGTCATTAGGCTAATTTGACATTCTGGTTCATTAAAAAGATAAGACTTCAGAACGTAACTCCTGTTGACGGAAGACATTTCATTTGTATGCTGAGAATCGGGGAATAATGAACGCTTCACATATCGTCACATAGAATTGTGAAAAGTCTTGATTTTAATGGCCATTTTGGACGATTTTTAACAGATTCAGGCAAAACTATATTAAGAGAGGCAGGCATTTATTTAATAGCTAAAATCTATCTGCCTGCTGCTACAAAAAAAAAGTTTTCAATACTCATTGTTATTACTATTGCGCAGAGATTAGTGACGTTAATCGATAATTATTGAGATATCGTGAGATGCTTTTTTTTTTGTGTGATGTATTGTAGGTTTCAGAAAAACTAATTATTCAGATAGATTGAGATGCGTTCTGGGATGTTTTTTTATTTATTTATTTTGTATGAATAGTGAATGACTTTTGTGTATACCAGCGATCAAATATCTGAAATCTTTTCAATGATTAAAAATCTCTCATCAAACTGATCACACAGATTCACAATAAATCTGATAAAAATAGAAAGTTAAAAGAACATATAACTAATAAAAGTATTTATTACAAATTTCCCATTCTCGTCAGCTAATGAAAAACGAATAAACGTAATAAATTTTCGGTGTGTTAATGAGACGCTTATGTGGAAAATTTAAAACAGGCGGACTTGGTTCGTAGATAATAAAGAAAGCTTTTTTTTTATGTCAAGGGAGAAATTCAATCCATTTTCCCAAGGTTTGGTAATATTTTCCAATTCTAGAACCATCTCGTCACCGAATCAACCCAGCGGGCATAAATCCGCCCTATTTCTCCGTAAATGCTCTGAATCGGAAATAAATTATCTACAAATCCGGCCAAGGGACGTTTAACGCGTATTTTCCTGGATTCTTGTTTGGACTTGGGGAAACTTGACTGTATTCCAAGAGCCAGATCAAATGAAGCGGAAAACGATTCATGATGTATGAGTTTAAAGAAAAACACAGACAGCCGTCGAATTTTCTTAAAGTTAGCTCGTTAACGTGCAGTTCAAACTTCAAAGTCTTCGTTTTTGTTTCGTTTCTCCAATTCGGTCGTCGAGGTCCTCGAAACTTTTCATTATCAATAACGCGTAAATGGGTTGTGTGAGTTGGTGATTTGTATGCTAATGACGTTTTTTGTGTGGAATGTGGCTAAAAGCAGTACATAACAAACGACCTACGAGTACGTCACTTCGTAGACCACAAGGGGGGGAACTTCAAAAGAAATACTTGACGAGCAATCCTACATTTTCACATACTGGTTCACTTCTAAGTTTAGTTATTCTACTAAGTACTTGTCTTTTAGTGTATACAATTGAGTGAATAGACTGAGAGGAAAATGAAAATATGTGCGCTATTTTGGTTGGAGTTTGCTCTAAAGATTTAAGGAAGGGATTAAACAAAAAATAACTTAATTGCAGAAAGCGAAATTGGCCAGATGTTTTCATTAGAAGTGATAAATAATCGAGCAGCACAGTTCACAACTGAAGACGACGTACATCGCACACCCATAAGAAAAATGATAAAAGTCGAAAAGTTCTAAAAACAGGATTATTTAGTTTTTTAAGTATTCGGATGTGTGAGGCTACACTGTAAGTGGACTGAGTAAGTGCCTGTCTCTATCTGCGAAAATCTTGCATAGACTATTCGGAGATAATGAGAAAAGGTCTGGTGTGACGTAGGTTTTAGAAAACCATTTTCTTTATCGTGCCCATGTTTCGACCTTTATTGAGATCATCTTCAGGGCTCGAAGTGTTTGTTTATCGTGTAGATGTGTCATTCTTGTTTCGCAGAGGCACTCTCAACAGAATACACACTAATGAGACATGTATATAAAAAACGAACACTTTGAGCACTGAAGATGATCTCAATAAAGATCGAAACGTTGGCACGATAAAATAAATGGTTTTCTAAAGCCTACGTCACACCAGACCACATCTTATGGTCTTCGAATAATCTTTCATCAATTTTATTGATAGTTTAGGGTGTACATTCAAATATTCAGTGTTGATTGAAATGATGTGTCGTGTTGAGACTGCCCAAATAGAATCCCACGTTCTTCTATATTCTCGTGGAGAAATTTGCACCCTCAATATGCGAATTAAATTTTAATATTAAATTTAAAAATAATTGCCACAGATCTTTAGACGGAAAACACCGTCTTTTTAGCCATCGTCATGAGATAAGGGAATTATTGTCTTGAGTGTCTCAAACTGCTCACTTGCCAGAAAGTTTTATAGAGATCTTTAATGCATTCATAACCTGACAAAAGTCACCATTTTGATTTTTTCTTGTTCTGGCTTTTATAATTTTTTTTTAACAACTTCCTAAACTCGTGTACACTTACGTCGCTGTGATTGGATGAATTATATAATATAGGCTTTACGTAAAGAGAAGAAATCGGAAACTTGCTAGTAATTTGTTCGATGTTGTTATTTGTTTTTGGAGAGAGAATAATAATTATTCTGCTGAAAGTGAAATTAAATTTTAAGCCCCTTTTCCCTAGCGCAAAAACGAAGCTGTATTAAAATTACTATAACTTATAGTTCATTAAAAATATTAAATGTATGTCTTTTTCTTCGTTTTCAGCTTGTTATTGTATTTACTTGCTGTTTTCTTTTTCTTCGTAACAGTATTACACTAATTTTTTGATCGTTAGTAGTAAAACTTTGTTGATTTTTTCTGCCTTCCGATCACAGAAGTTTTGCAAAAGAAGAAGTCATGTATCAACGATAATTTTAAAAACAAAAATAAAATCCAACACTGAAAAGGTGCAACCGGATAAAAAGCAGCAAAACCGACCTTCATACAGACGATGTACAAACTAGTAGAACCTTTCCACAAAACGAACAGTAAAAAAATAAAATAAGAATATAATGTTTAACAGAATATAATTTATGTTATAGTAGTAGCTCTGATTGTGCTTTGTCAAGAAGGGGAGTAAAACTTAACAATGAACTAACAAGTTAATAATAATTTTTTCAAAAGAAAATATAAAATATACTGGGGTGTATTGAAATGAATTCAAGGACAAAAGGGTCGTTAGGTGTTGAGCTGCCGGCGAGGGCTGTTTCAGTTATGAAACTTCTAAAGCACGGCCGCACTTGTTTTTCAAACACCCGACTTGTAATTATCGTTCGAACCCAACCGAGTTGACAGAACTGTTCAGTACCGGCCCTGTATCCGACTAATTGAACGAACTAATCACGGCGGTCTCACGGTGAAAAAAAAATTTGGTCTCGAACTGACCATCCCGGCCCGAAAATCCCTCAGGTTTAACAGTTGTAAACGATCATTTTTACCAAATAATATTGCGCAAGGTTAAACATAAAGCAACCGGTTATATGGTTTTTGTCCTTGTAAAGAAAGATGTGATATAAAAGATTACCTAAGCCCCTCATAAGCTCTAAGTGCTTTATCCACTTGCTAAGCCCAAGTGCGCCTGCCAACAAAGCCAGAACAGATGGGCACAAAGCCTGGGGAATTTATAAGAGAATACGGTCAATTATGATAGGTGGCCTTTTCATAATGGAGAGTAATTAAAACTCGCGGCACAAAAAAATATATAGAATATTTTGATTATATTATAAACTCTGACAGCCAGTAATAGTCAGAAACACCAATCTAATTATAGAACCATAATTTTAAGATGTGTTTTTTTAACCCCTCAAAAAATCAATAAAAGTAATGCTCAAGGAGAACAAAGTCAAGGCTTTCCAAAAGATAGTGCTTACAGTGTGTTGTTTATAACCGGATTTCGAGCTCTAAACGCTCATCATCAGCTTGAAGTAGCAGTTATACAGCGCTCAATCGACGTTCCAATGAGAATGGCGAAAAAACTTTTAATGTATTAATCTTTAAGTAAGAGAAGGATCCCTTCGGACTCCAAAATTCACGCATTAACTAATCTATCCTATTTATATTATTATTATTATCATTATATTTAGTGGTCTGACTGACCAAATTATTTCTTTCCATTAGTTATTATTTTTATGTAAGGTCGTGTTCGGAATGAAAAAGTTACTGTCACGAGCGGTATTCGAACCAACGACCCTCGGCTGCAGCAGCGTATTTAGCCGAAGGCAGTGAGTTCGAATCCCGTTCGTGACACTAACTTTTTTTCTCAATCAAGACCTTAGATGAAAAGAATAATTAATTGAAACATGTAACTTGGTCGATTGGCCACTAAAACGTTAGTGTAAAAGTATTAATCCTTATCATTCTTTTGTTTTTCCGAAAATCTCTCTGACTGGAGGAGTTCCCTCCTGAGCACTGCAGCTGTACAGCTTATTTTACTTTGTCCCTGGCTCCATATTTTTGGCGGAGGGCTCGTAACACAAATCTGAACTTGAGCCACCGCTGTACCGGTGTTCTTTCATCAAAGAAACTCTTTTTGAAGGGGATTGGGAGCAAATTCAGGTCTCTGAGATCCCTTCCATTGATGAGTGCCGTGTCAATTTCATTCAACGACCGCGGGATCTACTAGCCGAGAGTCTGACCCCTTGACCACTCGGCTACCGCGGTCACTGACTTTTCTATCTCAAGTACAAACCTTAATTATGATCATTATGCTCGAAATGCGGATCGTTGAAGAAACGATGCTACGAGTAACGAAAATTTTGGAAAGATTAAAATACATAACCTCCCAAATTCATGATTTGTAACAAAGTCAGGTTGTTAGGCGCTTCGCGTATCTTTAAATATAACTCATCCGAAATTCAACTTACGGTTTGAATTAAACTTTTTAGCATCGCCTTCTGGAGTTGGTTCAAATAGGAATAATTCAACGACACAGAAGAAGGGGAGAGCCCATCTATAGCGGTCTAATAGATCCCAAGAGAATCGGTCTGACACTGCGTTTGCCAACTTAAACTCCCTTAGCATCCAGATTAATTTTTTTAAATATACATAAAATTGAGAAAAAAACCACAATAAATAAAAGTGTACAGATCAGGTACTTGATCACTGGTATACACAAAAGTCATTCACTATTCATACAAAATAAAAAAATAAATAAACTCATTATATAGACCGTGGCTTCCCAAACAGTGTCCGCGTCGAACTTTGAGAAAAATAATATTTAAATAAACGTCGAAAGAATGAATAAAATTAAAATAGCAATAAATATTGGGATATCGTGAGATGCGGTCTGGTGTGATGTAGGTGTCAGAAAAAGATTTTCTTTATCGTGCCAACGATTCGATCTTTTATTGAGATCATCTTCAAGGCCTGGGATTTACAAACATAGTTTACATTTATTAAATAAATATAGGATGTGGAAAAGTGAATTTATACAATACAAAATATATTTTATATTTCAATAATCCATATAATAATACTACTGTAAGTGGACGACGTCGCGGAGACCGAATTATCTCCCAATATTCGCTTTCTTTTTATAAGCGACAAGAGATAAGTCGGCGTAAGCGCGTCGCTACTTATTTTTGTGTAGGGGAAGGTAAGGTTCTAGAATACAATAAATCAGAGCTAGTATTCAGAGACATTTATTGAACAAAACTCCTTCTCTTAACGATACTCTAGTTGCTAATAATAATTTGTCAGCCACAACTCTACATCTGGGATGAGTCTATTGACAACGGGACTTACCCCACACGATACTCGCCACGATCCAGGTCCACAGCATCTCTTGTCTCAAACTCTGGCTTGGCACGATAGGTAGACACGGATGGTCCTGGAAATTATTTAGATTTGGCCTGCAGCAAAGCCCATTATGCCCGTGCGGGCAGGAAGAAACAGTGGAGCATGTCGTCGCAGCTTGCGAAATGTATGGCACCATTCGAACGCGATGGCTGTTTGAAACAACAACCAATATGGCTAGTATCAGGGCATTGCAGGATATCATTGCTAGTCCAGATGGCTTTAAAGCGACGAAGAGATACTGGACGGCCGTAATGCGGAAAAAAGGCTGGCCTGCCTAGCAAGCGATGCTACCATAGCATTAAGCCCATAGCTTATAGCTAATCACACAGCTCTTCCCCCCACGTCCCAGCCGGACGCCTCCGCGTTGGCCCATCCTGGGGGTGCCACGGCACCGCTAAGATCCGGCGGGGGAATTTGAGCCATGAAACGTCACCTGCAAAGCTCTTTAAGGGCCTAGAAGCGGGATACGCATAGAAAAGTCCTAGTGGGTGGTCCTGACATTTACTGTAAAGGGCCGGCAACGGCCTAGGAACAGTAGAGAAAGAAGGCCAGACGGGTGGTCCTCGCTGGCCCTGGTTGGCTGCGTCTCCTTGATGTATCCCAGACGGAGTGTGGCTGCTTCCGTCCCGATCCTGGGATCAGATGCCGACTGACTGGGGGTGAGCCTCTTATCCTTGACTGTCTTATGGTTTTCCAGTCATCCCGTTTTATACCGGGTCTCTCCCGGGGTAGGGGTGAAAAGGAAACTCCAAAAGTCGGGGGGAGTTCTCACGTCGCGGCTGGGCCGACAAAGACGGCGGTATCGTACAAATTTGACGTACTCCCAATTTACGATAACCCTCTTTTCTTACTTAAATGGCTCCTGGGTAGCCATTTCCCAGCCAGATGTGTCACGTCGTGCCGGTCTGGGTCTGCCTCTTCAAAGGACCCCTTTGTCGGTTTTACTTGTTTACTTAGTTGGTTCTTAATTTACAGTTTAACTAAGTCGGGGCCGGCTTACACTACATTAAATACAACAAATACAAACAAACCAACATACATTTCCATTCCATTTATTCAAGGCCTATCACATAAATTAAACAAATTTCTCTCATCCGATAACTTCAAAGTAGCTTTCAAAAATTATAAAACAATCCAAATACTGTTTTCCAAAATTAAAGACCACACACCAATTACAAATAAATCTGACGGAATCTAGAAGATCAACTATTTAAACTGTCCAGCTACTTACATTGGTTTTACATCCCAATATCTGGACAGGAGAGTGAAGCAACATGTCTATGATTGCAAAAAACTCAAACAAATCCTACAGCACTCGCTGCCCACCACTTTGAACAACTACACAATTTTGACTTCAAAAATCCAAAAATACTACATACAGAACAAAACAAAATTAAACGTAATTTTTTACAACTGGTTTACATCAACAAGGATAAACACAGCATCACATACATATATGATTACATTACATACCACACATCAAATATTTTTCGCATAGTCTAATTGACCAACAATCTGGGCTTCCTTTTCCCATTTATCCCTTTCTATATAATCCTGAAAGAATAATCGGGCCGAATCGTTATCAACAAATTGTTTCCCTTTGTCGGCTCTTTTGACCTCAGAAAACTTATACAAAATAGTCTCTTCTATACCCACTTCCATGCCCACCCCTTCACAATCCAACATATATAAAAAAAAAGGAGGTCCGAAGTTATAATTGACGAGGGTCGAACCAGGACTAACGTCGTTTAGCTAACTAGCTTAATGATCACGTTGTCGGACGAAGAGGCCCGTAATACAGAAATTAATTGTACAATAGTGAAATGTTTTACATCAATATTAAATATCACAATACGTTTGGGGTTTAGTTAACGATTATTTAGATATCGTGTGATGCGGTCTGGTATGAAGTAGGTTTCAGAAAAACATTTTCTTTATCGTGCCAACGTTTCGAACTTTGCTGAAATCATCTTCAGTGCTCAATGTGTTTGTCTTATGTGTAATTGTGCCATTCTTGCGTGTCGTGTTGAGAGTATCCCGTGAAAGGCACAAGTACACAGAAGACAAACCCCTGAAGCCCTGAAGATAATCTTCGTTTTTCTGAAACCTACATCACACTACACCAAATGACCTGTATAATTTAAAGAGGGTGTTTCTCCAAATATTGCGGCGGGTTCGCCTTGTATGCACACGCATAACACATGAAGGGTTGTTGGATCATAAATCCATCTTACTTAAATACATTAATTATGATATAAACAAAATGAAAAGGTGTGGAACTTACTTATCGAAGCATTTGACCATTTCCGATCATTTTTCATTATGCTGCGCTGAAAACGCGAATAGCTATTGTAACTCGTTAGAAAAATCTTTAGTCATCAAGGATATTCAGAAATCGTGGGATGCGTTCTGGTGTTAAGTAGGTTTTACAAAAAAAAATCTTTATCGTGCGGACGTTTTGAGCTTTAATTAGATCATCTTCAGAGCCTGGGATTTATAAACATAAAAATACATAAATATCTCGAGTTGATATATTTTTTTTAAATTTGAACAAGTAGATATATATTTTGTTTTCCAAACAATTACCCCATCTAATTAATGTAGTTTTATTTATAAACATAATTATCAATTTCGGTTTATTTAATTTATAATACGACTATATGTTACGTAGAAATTTTTTATATAAAAATCGCTTAGAAACTGAAGATAAATTTCACAAGTTTAAACATTTATTTCTTCGTTTATGAATAATAAAAAATTTAGAGGACTGCCTCAATCGACTGGGAGTTCAACGTTAAGCCCTCTAGTATGACAGGAATTATTTTCTTTTGTTCGTTATCACTGATGCGAATAATGGTCATACAAATCTTTATGTAATTAAATAAAAATTTCGGTTACTTAATCTTTTTATGTAAGTGTGTAGAGATTAGTGGCCTTTAATCGAAAATTATTCATATATCGTGAGATGCGTTCTGGTGTGATGTAGGTATCAGAAAAACATTTTCTTTGTCGTGCCAACGTTTCGATCTTTTATTGAGCCCTGAAGATGATCTCAATATAATATATTTTGCATTGTATAAATATACCTTTTCACATCCTAAATGTATTTCTTAAATACAAACAATGTTTCTAAATCCCAGGCCGTGAAGATGATTTGAATAAAGTTCGAAACGTTGGCACGATAAAGAAAATGTTTTTCTGATACCTACATCACACCAGACCGCATCTCACGATATCTGATTGATAGATAAACATGAAAATAAAATGAAAATACAAGTATAATTAGTATTATGTTAATAATAATTTATAAAAATGCAAGTAATTATTACTGATATTGGAGCTATGAAGTCAACTCTCAGCTAGCAGCAACTTGAGTGGAGAGTTGGGAGTTGCGAAGTTTATACAATCAATTACAGATATATGTAACATACGCTACGTAAATAAGAAAATTGAATATACATATATTCAAATGTCTGATTGAATGAAATATATATATAGTCTAAAGTAGGTCACAAATAAATAAGGAAGAAACATTATTATTATTTCTGTACATTATGTCAAAGAATTGATCAAATTAACTTACGGCATTTAATACAAATTTTTGAAACTTTTGACATTATAAAAAATACCGAAGTTTATTTTGTTCCCGTACATTAGCTTTAACCCTGTCACTTTAGACTTGTAAAATCTAAATTTAAACGTTTGGCTATCAATTTGATTTATTTTTGTTACGGCTAAAGTCAGCATTATTTATATCAAAATATATGTTTTTTCAATACGCGTAATTAAAAATTATTATACTGGCCAACTTATTGCAGTGTAAGATCCAAACAAGCGAGGATGAGTCGATCAAAATAATCGATGACCTCTTAACTTGCCATGATAACCGTTACTAGTGCCAGTACCACAACAGATATTTAGATCTATTATTGGGTTGTCCGGAAAATAATGCAGGATTTTAAGTTTTCATTAAAAAAAATCAATATAAAATATTCTGTTTACGTTTACAGGATTACTCATTTGTATGAATGTCAACACTTATTAATCCTCTTCCAAATGATATTGTTTGTTTACCTCTGTAGCATTCCGCTACTTGGAAATAATTCAGTCATCCTTATAATGTCAAAGCGAGAATTTCGTACGATTTTCTTTTACGAGTTTAAACTCGGCCGAAGCGGAGCCCAAACGGCTAGAAACATTAACCAAGTCTGGGGCGAGGGTTGTGTTAATGAGTGCACTGTGCAAAGGTGGTTTAAAAAATTTCGGGAGGGAGATTTCAGCCTTGAAGATGAAGAAGGTCGTGGAAGGCCTTCCTCTCTTAATGATGATGTTCTGCGATCAGTGGTGGAAGAAAACCCCAAAACAACTGTTCGAGAACTTGCAGAGCAACTCAAAGTCAGTAAAATGACCGTCGCTGACCACCTCAAGGCGATTGGAAAAGTGAAATCGGAAAGGGCCCATTTTGTTGTATGACAACGCTCGACCACATGTGTCACGTGTAACGTCACAAAAATTATTGGAGCTTGGCTATGAAACTTTGCCTCACCCACCCTACTCTCCGGACCTCTCGCCTACTGACTACCATTTTTTTAGACACCTGGACCACTACTTACAACACATAATATTCAAAAATCAAACGGAACTGGAAAATGCATTTATTGACTTTATCAATTCTAAAAATTCTGAATTCTACTCAGACGGAATTAATAAGTTACCAACACGTTGGGAGAAATGTATTGAGAGTATGGGAAATTATTTTGATTAAAGAACATTGCTTTAAAGTAACTAGTTTCTTTTTTTTTGTTTAATACCAAAATCCTGCATTATTTTCCGGACAACCCAATATTAACACAAGTTTGGATGATACTACTACAACTACAACTTCCTGCATCACGTCAAAGATAACAAGTCTTGTACTAGCATGAGATAGCAAGTTACCATTACGACGACATTAAATATACTTTTAGATTATGACAGCATGACAGATGAATACTAGTAGTAGTTCAAAGGTTACAATTATAATTATCACCTACTTTTCATTTAAATTATCTAGTGTCAAAATTTGATATTTGAAATCGGAGATAAAGCTAATTGCACATCCCCTTAATCAGGACTTCAAAACTATAATTAATTATTTCAATTAATTACTCTTTTTATGGAAGGTGTTGTTTGAGATAAAAAGTCAGTATCATGGGAAAGAATCGAACCCACGACCTTTGGCTAAATACGCCGCTGCTTTACCACTTAAGCTATCGTGACTTCGATCCAGTCGGACACAAACTTCCCAAATTGGAAAATGGCAAAAGGGAGGGAAAATTCAAAAGGTGGGGTTGAGATGGGAGGTTGGTGTTTGAGTGGATCGAAGTCACGATAGATCGAGTGGTTAGAGGCTTAGAGCAGCGGCGTCGTATTGAACCGAAGGTCGTGGGTTCGAATCCCTCTCGTGACACTTACTTTTTTACCTCAACCAACACCTTACATAACAAGAATAATTAATTAATGGAACTAACTTGGTCAATTGACAACTAAAATATAAATCGATGTATCAGTATTGTTGATATGATTTATATAGTTATTGGTTAAGATTTTGTTTCTACACATTTTTTTTGCGGTAGTGTCAGCGGAAATTGTATTGACGTTTTGAAATGTTGTGAAATATTGTTGAAATTCAAATAGTTTACACGACATTTGAAAATTGGCGAAAAGGAGCGAAAATTCAAAAGGTTTGTTTGAGCTATCGTTACACCCACCCTCTTGGACACCAACTACCCATTTCAACCTACAATTCGAATTTTGCTGTTTTTGCCATTTTTCAACTTTCGTGTAATCAATATTCGATTCTCAGTGGTTCATGGCGGCCACTGGAAGCTGTTGGTGAAGTGATATTCGTTTTATTTATTACTTATAGATCCATTTATGCTTTAGTGGTCAATTGACCAAGTTGCTTCTTTCAAACAAAAGAGTCAGTGTCTCGAGCGGGATTCGAACCTACGACTTTCGGGTAAATACGCCCCTGCCGCCACTTGAGCTACCGTTACTTCCATCCTCTCAGGCACCAACTCCCCATCTCAACCTACAATTCGAATTTTCCATTTTTTTTTTTTTTTTTTGCCATTTTCAATTTTCCCTTAATCAGGATTCGATCCTCAGCGGTTTATGGTGGCCACTGAGAGCTGTTAGTGACGTGATACTCCTTTTACTTACTAAATATCAATTTTGAATAAATGCTCATATAAGTTAACCTTGAAAATGATTAATTATGGTCCATTTATGTTTTAGTGGTCAATTGACGATGTGACTTCTTTGAAAAAATTATTCTTTTTATCGAAGGTCTTGGTTGAGATAAAAGTCAGAGTCACGAGCGGGATTTTTTCCACAGCTCGAGTGGTAGAGCAATGGCGTATTTCGTAGAAATTCGTGGGTTTGAATTCCGGTCGTCGAATTTTTTTTATCTCAACCAATACGTTACATAAAAAGAATAATTCTTTGAAAAAAGTAACTTGGTCAATTGACCACTAAAACATAAATTGACGATAACTCAATCATTTTCAAGGTTAACTAATATGAGAATTTATTCAAAATGAAACCTCTTCAGTTTATCCTTACCGTACAACCGTATACAACTTAAGCAATGTAATATTAAAACTTAAAAAAAAAAAAGAATTAGGGATCAAGTCAATTGGGTACAAACAAGCCTTTGCCGAGCTTTCGGAGAATATATCAGCTTCAGAATTGTTTGTTGATTTCCGATCAGAGTGGACGCACTCGTTATCTCTCGGTCTACTTGTAAACGCGACAGCTATTCACGCGTTATTCTCGTTACTATAATGACGAGTGTGGTGGAAAGTAACAAAGAACCACCTGATAAAAGCCTGAACGATATTGATATGGTTGCCTTTCAACCGGTCGACATAAAAATAATCGACTGATTTGGATGGGAAAAGAGAATTCGGCCTGAAAGATCGCGATCCGTTTTAAGCCTTCCTCGACAGCAAAAGTACAAATGAAATGATGATTTCGCGACTAAATCGTGGTCATCTCAACTCTATCTCTGAGGCCGAAAGGTAAGATTGAAGATTTTTACAATGCCACGTCGGCAAATAAGTTTCTGTACGTGCAAATTCTGCATGACAAGAACTTTGAGCCTTGTATTTCAAAGCACCTTTTGACTAAAAAATTGATCATTAGAGGTGTTCAGGTGAAGAACTAAAAACTGTTGTACAAGATTATTTGGGCAATCCTTTTATAATATACAATATCTAGTCGAAATGTGAAACAGAAAACTGAGGGATGAATCAGACTATCAAATTTTTACCACAATCAGTTCTAATTGTTTGTAACTTGCCTTCCTAACAATTTGCTAACCAGATTAGAGGTCACGTGAGATGTGCAAATTGCGGTGTACCTCACCAAGCTGAAAACTGTGATGCTCAGCTTAAAAAAATGCATGCACTTCGTCGTACAATATAAGTCGACTTATACCAGTTTGTAAAGGCAGCTTATAAAAGAAAAACAAATCAAGCAAATAATAGAAGAACGCAATATTCCGTAAATAGAAGAGAAAAACATTATTCAAGGTAATGTCTGGTGTGATGTAGGTATCACGCCAAACCGCATTTCACGATATCTGAATAAGTACCAAAAAAAATTGAGTTTGATAATAACTTTCTTCTATTCTGAAAACACCCCTAAAAATTTCTCTAGTGGACTTATGAAATCAAATCCTCACAAGAACCCAAAAGGGTTGGCCCACTAACGGTGTATGAGCTCGATGAGGCTCTACTTTACATAGTGAAATTTACTCAGCTTTTCTACTGCAAAAATGAAATGGAATTACTCTCTAATGGCAAGCCAGCCGCCACCTTGCTTGCGCTTAATCCCTTCCTTGATAAAAGGGGGATCCTCAGGGTGGGCGGTCAGTTGCGTCATTCCTTACTCCCTTTACCCTCTAGGCATCCCTCAATTCTCCCCTCTATCATGGCCCATCGGTCGGGTTCAGGATGTACGTCTGCCGGTTATTACGTCCGACCCGTACGAGCCTTGATTTCTCTCCCTTCCTCTGAATAATCATCCTACTTCGTTGTACATAGTTGTATTATAATTTTGGAAAGGACCCATTAATTTTCTGTTTGCTTTCGTTTTGATGTTGAGGTTTCTCTTTGTTTTTTTTTTCTTTGTTTGAAGTTCGCTTTATTTATTATTTCATCAGGCATAAATTTATTTAATTTTGTAAAAATTAGGTGGGCGGAATGTTGGCGCCAGCCATCTCATTTCAGATATATTTTGTTTTGGATTATTGTAATCCCTAATCCTATTCCTACGCTCCTTACAAACCCAGTCCTGCTCTGCTCCTATGAATAGAAAGGTCCTCACGTTTCGCTCTTTTCTCATGTTTTTCTCCCGTTAATAAAAGTCTAAAATAACGCGACCACGAAAAACCCTCAGTCCTGCTGCATCGATCTCTTCCACCGGAATTCATCGGCTATTCTGCGGCGAGGCCAGGAGAATCGGGCCCGAACTCCCTTCGCTTCTTGCAACCGGCGTCTGAAGGAAGGTGGTAAGTCTCCTATGAATTCCTCCCTTCATTTATTTAAGTTCATAATTTTTAATTTTTTTTAAGTTTATTTTTTAACTTTTCATTTTAATAATTATTATTTTTTTTACACGGCATTAGCCGTAACACTTGATATTATACACGATGTAAGTCTAAAAACAAAAATAGGCGTTAGGATCAGATTTCGTACTTGAAACGTTATTTATGTACAAGTTAAGAGTTGTTTAATGAAACAGACATTCTTTAGTGGTTAATAATGCGGAATTCGAACACCTTTGAGAACGAAACAAAATCCATTTTGTTGCCGTATCAGAAACTTGGTACAAACCTGATCGACTATACAAATTTTATGGTTTCAACCTTTTTTAGACAAGACAGCAGCAATGGGAATGTTTGAACAGGCATAATATTGAAAGGTACGAATTGAGATACGGATAGGGATAAAAGAGGTTGCCATAATGCCTTCTGTGTCTCAACCTAAATACTATTGTGCTCTCCTGTTTTTTTTTTTGTAACTCACTGGCCATCTTCAGGTTGTTCATCAGCCTCAATAGCTTTTTTTGGTGAAGGATCTTACTTGCGTTTTTTTTTCTTAGTTGCAAGAACCTACACCTAACAGACCTTGACAAAAACATAGAATGTGTTCTGTAGTCTCCTCCTCCTGTTTTTGGCAGTGTCTTTACAGTGTTTCTTCTGTTTTTAATCCGTGCCTTCTTAAGCGGCAGAGCCCCGTCCAGGAGTCCAGCAAGAAATCTTACTCGGTTGCGGTTGTCTTATAGTATTTCTTTCGTACGTTTTACGGATGGCCATTCTATGAATCTCGTCCCCTGCTTAATGCCTGTGGTATTGTTCCACCAGGGGTTGATCTCATTAAGGATCCATTTTAGGATGTATTTTCTGGCAGGATGATAAGGCACAGTACGGTTCAGAAACCTGAAAGTCCATGTCGGCCCCCACTTCGAACCACACGTCAACATTTTCGTTCGAGTGACCAAGGACATTAGTGTCACTGACTTCCGTCAGGGCATCCTTGCAGTTCCAAACTCTCTTTGCTCTCCAGCAAGAATCTGACCGGTTGCGGTTGCCTACTAGTATTTCTTTTGTACATTTTACGGATGGCCATTCTATGAATCTCGTCCCGTGCTTAATGCCTTCGGTATTGTTTCAGGTTTTGGACTCATTAAGGATCCATTTTAGGATGTATTTTCTGGCAGGATGCTAAGGCACAGTACGGTTCAGAAACCGGAAAGTCCATGTCGGCCCCCACTTCGAAAAACACGTTAACATTTTCGTTCGAGCGCCCAAGGACATGCCATGGTCAGGTCATTAGTGTCACTGAGTTCCGTCACGGCCTCCGGGCACTTCCAAACCCTCTTTGCTTCACTTCACGTGACCCTTAGTGCTGTCTGTTCAAAGAACTTACTTCACCAGATTCTTACAGTGGATTGAACGCTGAATGAAAGTCTTAGTATCGTATCAGCACCTCTAACAACTTATCAAACCAGCAATGGGAACGTCTTTAGCAGTTGGCTGGCTCCAATGTTAATATTTGGTGATTTCAACTGGCACCATACACTAATAGGAGGAAATATGATTGATAATAAAGGCATTACTTTGGTAGATTCGCTCCAAGGGCAAGATTCGGCCGTCGACATATCCCTATGTCAAGGAATATTTCTACTCATTTCTGATAGAAAGTGATAGATGATCAGATAATCTCGCGATTATTTTACAAGGAGATTCGATTTGTGTATTATCACAGCAATAAGAAACGTAACATGGGTAAAACCAATTGAAAAATAAACAGCATATCTTTTGCCGAATGATGCAAAATGCGTTCAGGGAAATTAGACATGAGTACGTTTCCTTTTATTATTTTTATCCAGATAACTTTTTACATCACGACACCATTTTCACATGTTTGCGTGAGGTATTGACTTTTTAACTTCGATCTAATTGAATGCAAAAACAGCGTGCTCTGAAATGACACCAGTGCAATTAATTTTTAAAAAACCTTTGAGTACAAGCAATTAGAACTTTTCTAATTATACCCCCACCCATGCCTGGATAAATTAAAATAATCGTCTCAATAAATGCGGTTCAGTAATTCATTAAAACAGTCAGAGCGTGTAATGCGACAACTTGGAACAACAAGTCGGAAGTAATTACCGAATGATGAAACTTCCGTCTCGGCCGGGGAAACGAAACAATTAAAGGGGCTTTAGTCATTACGGCCGCAGGAAAACAGCTTCCTTGGTCAGTATTATTAAAATCTAAGAGTTAATAATGTAAAAGTAGGAAGGAAGAAAATTAGAGATAATTAATTGGTTTAAAGTGTACATTACGAACTTGAGTGTGACTTTGGGCAAACTCAGAAAGAAAAACGTTTACTCGAAGAAAATAACATTTAAGTCTTAAAAACTATCAGTTTATCGATATTTGTAAGCGAAAAACGTAAAGTTAAAAAGTTGGGAACACGAAGAGAAAAATAATGGGAGACTATCAAGTTGTAAAAAAAAATTACCAAACCTATTTGTAACAAGTATATTTAAAAAAAAAGACTATAGTACCCAATAGATATCCTTGCGGAACTCCCTTGTTGATCTTTTCAAAATCAGAAAATTGTTGGCTTTGTTTAACTGCTTGTATTCTGTTGAACAAGTAAGATTTTATCAGGTTTGTCGCAGAATCAGAAAAGTTATATAGCATTTTTAATTTGGAAACGAAGATCTTAGGATGAACACAATCAAACGCGTTGCTCAGATCTAGAAAAACTAGCCATCGAGTATTTGCCCTCTTCGAAACAGTTCAAGGTAAATGTGACAAAATTCAATACGGCATCTTCAGTACTTCTCCCCGGTCGGAATTCGAATTAGGAATCAAATAAAAGTTTGTGCTTGTCGAAATTACCTTAAATTTCTGCCCTTGTGGCAGTAACGATATTGGCCTATAGTTAGTTAATTCTTTTTTGTCCCCGTTTTTGTAGACATGTATAAGCACTGCTTCTTTTAGACGATCTGGGTAGATTCCCTTGTATATATTCATTTATTAGGTTACATAAATATGGACCAAGAGGTATGTTTTATAATTGTTACATTCAGCCAAAAAAAAAAATATCACTGGCTGAGCTAGTTTTTAGTGACTGTATAGTCTTTAGTATCTATGACTCTTAGGACCTGAACCCTTCTGTGGCATAGGAATCCACACTATCAATGAACATCTCAGACAGAAGGACAAAAAGAAAATAAGGGAACATTGGAATTCGCTTATTGGACACAGGCAATCCAAGGATCTTCTAACCAATTTTGGGAAGAAAGAAATCACAGAATGTGTCAAAGGAGGCAGGAATAAACTGCGAATCCTAACAGGATTCCTAACTGGACACTAGACTAAATGGACATCTAAAGAAAATGGGAATAATCCAGGATGGCACATGCAGATTCTGCAAAGAAGCAGAGGAAACACCAACACATCTGCTAACAAACTGCGGAGCGACATTAGCCCGTAGGAGGAAGTGTTTTGGGATGTACAATGTGACCATAGAAGAGCTTCAACCAATAAAACCGGGCCTATTAATCAAATTCCTTGATGAAATAGGACTCACCGATGTGCTCTAGGCAGAGAACAGGGGGATACAATAGGTCTTAAAGGGCGCAGTATACACACCCTGACATATCATCATCATCATCTATGACTCTGTACCGTTTTCAAAATAAATTTAAAATAGTGAAGTCAGATGTATTTCTTTTTAGAAAATCCGATAGTTAAACGCGATATTGACTATCACATTAATGTGAAAGTTAAATGCATGTTTTTAGTTAAATATAACACCTAAGTTCTTTATACCATCCAGTGAACTTAAGTTTACATCATTTACACAATAAGAATAATAAATAGGATTTTTTTTTATAAATAAAATTTAAGGGAATAACATGTCTTTACATTGAGCACTAAGTAATCACTATCACTCCATGATGTAAGGTTATTAATATATTTTTTACAAGTAATTAATATTTATGAATGTTATTGGTATAGATAAAAAGTCAGCGTTACGAACGGGGTTCGAACCCAGGAACTTCGGTTAGATACGTCGTTGCTCCACCACTTGGATGGTGACTTCGATCCACTCGGAGACTAACTTGCCACCTCAACCCCACCGTTCGAATTTTCCCTCCTTTTTGCCATTTTTCAATTATTAATATCACATTGCAAATTATCACAGTCTAGGCTAGAATTTAACAAATTGTAAAATTTCAGGTCATGATTGCTCATTTAGTGTACCGTGCTTATTACTGCAATTACAGTGCAACGGATTACAGTGTTTTCATGAAGTAAATGTGAAAGCGGCCAATGTAAATAAAATATATTTTTCTAGTTGAGAAAATAACTCGAAAGTTTAGAATAAATTAATAGAAAGTTTTAATAAAACATAGTGTGATGCTAATGTCGGAAAGACGTGCTGAGTTGGGGATTATCGAAAAAAAACGATAGCAGATTGGTACCCGGATGCGTCGGGCTAGATGGCAAAAAAAACGCGATAGGAAAAGCTGGGACCTCTCTCCTTCCAGACCGAAATACCGCGATCCGATCCAGTGAGTATGTGAAAAACAGTAAGTAAAACAGTAAAGCGGCATTCGGTAAGTACGACGAAACGGTGGGCCTATTGTGAATCTGAACCGAAATGAAAGGTCTGTACCAACCCGATTGATGGTAGGCCACACCCGACTGACACACGAAACCATCTTTTAGGCGAAATCCAAGCAAGTGCCCAGTCTGTAGTGAAAGTTTGCTTATGTATAGTGTGTTCCACTTCTTATTATTATTTCCTCACATATTGAATTTACATATTGCGTTATGTGTATGTGTATATCTATGCATATTTAAATGTTTATGTGTGTATTTGTATATTTGTTAATATTATGTTTTACTTGGTCTTATTAAATAAACTAATCGTTTTTATTGACTGTTTTATGCAATGCGTGGTTGAGTTGAAAAAGTTATGGCCACGAGTGAGGCTCAGAGGTCGTGGGTTCGAACCCCGATCATGACACTAACTTTTCAGTTCAACATTTCAAATCAAGCCGTATTTGTATTAATTATATGTGTATGGATTTGTAAATAATTAAATAGTATGAGTGCGTGAGTAGACCTAGCTAATAGGTAATATTTTTGTAAACTTGCAAGTATAACCGTATTCCTGGTTCATCGTGTTCCATTATTAAACCCAAGTGAAATTCGTGTTTATCCCGTCTATCGCTGTGATTTTCGATACAGGACAAAAAGTTCATGCATTGGGAAATAAGTAAAAATGGAGTTTTAGTCTAGAAGAGAATAAGTCAACGACAGTCACTAACAACAGCATATTCCTCGATGGCTAAAGATAATTTAAAACAATCAATGACTGCTGCTACACCTCATTTCTTAGAAACGCTCAGACCTGGCAAGCGCAGGACAGATGGAAGCGGAAAAAAAGGAAAAGAGCAATAAACAAAAAACAGACCAAATCCATCAGAAACAATTCATAGTGCGGCAGAGGAAAGCGCATATTTTTCAACTGAAAGAAAATATATATATATTGATAAGTTTTATTAAAATATAATAAGTTAATAATAAAAAATTACAAAGCTACAACAATTTCTTTTTCATTCCCAGGAGATTAAAACTACCTCGTTAAGCAGCCCGAAAGAGAAATTCCGACTTTTTGTATGGAAATGTTCTTTAGAGGTGGTGAGCTATAACAATATAGAAAGATAAATTCTACGAAACGAAAGGGTTACCAATGGGGACTCCACCATCCCCACATTGTGCTGAAATATTCATCGATAATTTCGAAAAATATCTTTTCAAATCAAAGAACAAATTAATTAAATATGTTCATTTCTGGAAACGCTATGTAGACGATATCTTATGCATATGGTCGGGAACATTAGAAGCTCTCCAAGAATTTCTACAACTAATCAATTCCCTACACCGTAATAGAAATTTTACATTGGAAAAAAGATGGTTGTCTGAACTTTTTAGACCTAAAACTGTCCATAATAAACAGCCTAATAGAAATAGATGTATATAGAAAACCCACAACTACAGACACTATGATACTCGCGGATTCTTCCCACCCATGGTCCCAAAAGGCTGCCGGTTTCATTTGGCTCGTAGACCGAATGTTGAAACTTCCGCTAACACCTGATAACTATAAAAAAGAATTAAAAACTATTAAAACCTTAGCAAAAAAACAACGGGTATCAAGAAATATTTATTGACAGGTTGCTAGTTAAAAAAATAAAAAAAATTAACTTTAAACGAAACAACAATAGGACTCAGTTACCCAACTATAAACGAATCATTAAGTTTCCGTTGTTTGCCTTACATTGGGGAATTATCACAAAAAGTTAGCAAAATTTTTAAACAAGAAGGGTTTAGAATAGCTTTTAGAAGTACGGGCTCACTTAGAAACATCCTTTCAAGACCTAAAGACAGAGTAGACAATTTGGCAAAAAGCGGGGTTTACCAACTCAATTGTAATGATTGTGATATTAAATACATAGGACAAAGCGGTAGAGAAATAAAAACGAGAGTAAAAGAACACTTGCCTAAATCGAGCAAATTTTCCGAATTTAAGGACCATCTAAAAGAAACAAAACATAAATTCAACCCAAATCTAAATACGAGAGTGTTGCATAGTTTCAACAAAGGGAAAGAACTAGATTGGTTTGAGAAATTTGAAATTAAATAATGTAAAATTGAACATGGTGATAAATGCATTAATAATATAACAGATTTTGATCTACCTCAAATTTTAAATATTTACATAAATAATATCAAACATGAGGGTCGCGGTAGCCGAGTGGTTAGCGTGAGAGACTCTCGTCTAGTAGACCCCGCGGTCGCGGGTTCGATTCCCGCCGTCGTCTCTGGCCCTTTTTTCAGGGTACCCCTCCCCCCAAAAACAAACACGCAATAATAAGTAATTATAGAGTCTGGCTAGTTATGCAAATAATTAAACTAATTATTTTAATTGTTATTATTTTTATTCTAATATTTTTTTGTGTTATAATTTCCGCGTTTCGCACGTTCAAATTGAGCGTCATTAAAAATCAGCTGTTAATTGGAACGTTGGCGGAGATATCAGCGGTTTCACTTTGGCAATGCACGTCGAGAGACGTGGTTGTTGAAGTCTTTCAACCTGATGATGAGCTAAGGGGCTCGAAATCCGGATCGTTGTAGAACAACTTACTGTGAGTAGGAACTATCCTATTGGAAAGTATTAGATAAATTGTTGATAACATTTTCAGTAATTTTTATTTTTTTATGCAAATTCTCTTAATTAAACAACCCTAAAACAGGTATGGCTAGTTTTTTCGTCGAAATATGTATACCGCGACGCTTCCCTCTAAAGTACCTATTGTTCAGATATCGTGAGATGCAGTCCGGTGTGATGTAGGTGTCAGAAAAACATTTTCTTCATCGTGCCAACTTTTCGGGCTCTATTGAGATGATCTTCTGGGCGCAAGTAACAAACACTTTAAGCCCTGTAGATGATCTCAATAAAGCCCGTAACGTGGACTGCATCTCACGATATCCGGATAATTATCGATTAACGGTCACTTATCTCTACAAAAAGGTACCTATCGTTGAAAGCAATTTGTAAAATTGCGCCTTGTTATCAACTTCAAAATCTGCGGAGCATATTTTAAAATTGTAAGATTTAAAAAAATATATTATTTGCTTTATGTTAAATATTGAAAATAGATTACGCGAAGACTGTTGTATTTTAGGTGAAAGAGCACGTTTAAGATTTAAAACGGGCATTTTTCTTCTGCCCTAGTCCTCCTCCAGATGGCACCCACTTTTAGGGAATGTTTTGATATGATTTCCTTCGGGAATCGCCTCGTTTTCTCACCCCCTTCTTATTTATGATTGACCGTCTGTCTTGCGCCGAAAGGGCGTCCCATTTCGTAACGTCTCCTCGACAACGACGACGTTTTGGGTTAATTGATTTGTTTTAAATCCCTCGTAGGAAGAAGGGGGGGAACAAAACCAATTTGAGGATTATACGAGAATCCCGGGTGTGTGGGGTATGAGAGGGTATAATTTCCCACCGCACGTTAAATTCGCCGCACTCGCTACAATAAATTCACCTGTGGGTTTTTCAAAGGGGAAATTTGTACGATTCACAAATTAAAACAATGAGAGCAAAATTAGACATTGCGGGAAAACAAAAACTGTTTCAGGTTTTATTTCGCGCTGATATCAAACAAAAAACAGGTATCAAATGAGGTCATAGTATCAAACAAAAGGGAGGAACTGCCATAAAAATTTCCAAAAAGCTCGTCATTAATAAAATTTATACACTTCAAAGGGAAAATTGTGTACTGTTGTATAGTGTGAGTTTAATGAGACTTATCATTCTGCGTAAAAATATGAATTTTTAAATATATTCCCACCTTGAGGGTTTTCATTTTACACAGTCCTTGTATTATTTTTATTCTATGAGTTTCACTTATTTGAAATATTAAAACATTATTTAAAATATTACCTCTTGTAATTCGTTATAAAAACCAAACATTAGAAAACAAATTGTTAAACTATTCCTCCGTACAGTTGTATCGCGATTTTGCCACGGCACGATGTGTTTGTATTTGGAGGATTGAGGTAATAACGCGTTTCAATACAAAATAAGAATCGTTTTTTCATTATTTTTTCGAATTTCTCTGTTGAATATAACATTGTGGAAAAAAAGGTAAACAAGTAGGACCGGAGAGTCCAAAAATAACGTACAACTAAATTTAACTGATAATTAAATTTGGTATAAAAATAAAGTACATGATCGTTTAGTTATATCTAAAAACAAAATCCCAAGTTGTGTTTATTTAGAAGATAATATTAATTAACAAAATATATGCGTGTCAACTAACGATAAAATTGATAAAAGATTATTCTTAGATCGTAAGATGTGGTCGGGTGTCACGTAGGTTTTAGAAAATCATTGTTTTATCGTGCCAACGTTTCGATCTTTATTTAGATCATCTTCAGCGCTCAAAGTGTTTGTTTTCGATATAGATGTCTGATTACTGTGTATCGTGTTGAGAATGCCTTCACGACACAAGAATGACACATCTACACGGAAAGCAAACACTTCGAGCCCTGAAGATGATCTCAATAAAGGTCGAAACGTTGGGACGTTAAAGAAAATTTATTTGTAAGCCTTACGTCACACAAGTCTGTATGTCACGATCTCCTAATAATCATTGACTAATGTTGACTAAACACTAAACAAAATTTAGACAGATAAAATCGTGTTAAACTATGTAAATATGTTTAAACGCGTTATCTATTAGTAACGTCTGGCACTTTAAAAACTTTAAAAAAAAGTATTAAGCCTTACATTCTTAAGTCAACTTAATTAAATTTGTCAGTTCGGGAAATTTTGGAATCAATGAATTTTAAAGAGGACAGTTTTGAAGTAGTGTAAGTCGAAAAGATTCAACTTGAAAGCAGAGAATCAAAATCGACAAACGATTTATGTAATACAATTACAGGGGGGCTCGGTGGCCGCAAGGTTCAGTCTTTGACTCGGCGCTCATCACTGTAAGGTAAAGGTCCCGGGTTCGAATCCTGCATTCAAACCCGACATACCGACATATTTACAAAATAGGCTTTTTTTCAAAAACACCGGCAACCTGAGGGTTTATAACAAAAAAGTTACAAACATTACCAGCAGATTCAGCATTCAAAATGGAACAAAAAAGTATACTTAACTGTGGTACGGATGTACTCTCTTTTTTCTGATTTTTTACGGTTTCGCCATCTAGCTTCAAACGAATATATCTTCATAACTAAAATATTTTTTACAAATCTGTTGATACCATTGAAATCTACGTTAAATTTTAATCGGGTGGGATCAATACGAAACGTTTACACGTTGTTGAAATAAGCGTTTTAGTAGCAAGAACATTGAAATTTTTTTTCAAAGTTGAAATATGGTAATTCTAAACTACTACTTCAAAAACCTAGAGACCAGCAAATTTCAGAAAACTCCGATTAATTCAGTTTTCAGTGGTGTAATTGTCTTTTTAATTACTTCTTCAAAGATGAAGAAATTGATGAAGGGATGGAGAAAACCGCGGTTGATGGATTGGTAAGGTGGAAAGACTAATGATAACATTCATTAAGAAAATTTTGAATGAATTCGTTAAACTTTTTTAACTTTGGTTCTAAGCCGAAATATAGAAAGCGTTTGCTTATACCAACACGACTGCAATTTTGATTGAAGGTGTGGTGTTTAGTGAGCGTTAATTAATGAGCATTTGGAGATCGTGAGATGCGGTCTGGTGTGACGTAGGTTGCACAAAAACATTTTCATTATCGTGCCAACGTTTCGATCTTTATTGGCATCATCTTCAGTATCATGGATTTATAAACATTGTTTAAATTTTACAAATACGTGTAAGATGAGCAAAAAATGAATTTGTACAATGGCAGAAATTTTAGATTTTATCAATGTATTTGTTTTCTGTGTAGATGTGTCATTCTAGTTTGTCGAGTAGAAAGTACCAGAGGTTGTTGTAATTTTAAATTAACGGATTGCATCCGCTGCTGAAAAACTTAAACTTAAAATAAACTTTCGAATTACAGTAAAATTAGAAAATGGGCGGAGAGCATTTCGAATCAAAATTAAATATTGCTTCAAAAATTTGTTTTTCATGTATAAATTAATTTTTTTCTAGTTTCTACATTTATTTGTTAAATGGAAACAATATTTGTAAATCCCAGGTTCTGAAGATGATCACAATAAAGGTCGAAACGTTCGTACAATAAAGAGCATGTTTTTCTGAATCCTACATCACACCAGACCGCATTTCACGATTTCTGAATAATCGATTAACGGTCTCTAATCATCTCTCTACCTAGAAATACTCATATTTATCTCGTTAATAGTAAAGCTCCGTTCAAACGATTTTCTCATTGGTTTTAGAATCTGCATTTACAAAATTTCTTGGGTCACATCGCCTAAGTCTCATGAATTGGACAATACTTTATAACTGGAACTGGTAAAATGTTTGACGATTACTCCTAATTCAAAGCAGTAATTATAATATAATTGCAAGATTTAAAAAATAAATTCGACTTTTTAAGAACTCGTCGGCTTTAACAGGGGTTATTTGTTGAAAATAAAATTCAGCTAATCACTGAAAGTTTTATCCCATGTCTAAAGCCACTGGACAAAATGGATAATAGAGATATATGGGATATATTAGAAGGTGCAAGCCGAGCCTTAATGGAGGTCATATAGCCAGGATGGGCGGAACGTATAACATCGTCCGTCTTCCAGACGATAACCAGAACTGCCATGGTCAAGAAAAACTGGTTTAAGTTCGAAAAGCAATTTTGTTTTTTTATTGTAAAAGAGAATAAAACTCGTCATCAAATAATTTATTGTGGGTTATTTTGAAACAAGACATTTTGCAGTTTAATAATAAATTTAGTTTAATATTTGAAGATTTTTTGGAAAGTGAAAAGGAAATCATTTCATTAATTCGATTTTACTTAAAAATTAATATTTGAATGAAGCCCACTGCACTCGTACAATTATATGCACTGTTGAATTTTTGATGAGTGCAGACGTTTTGTCTCCACGCCAATATTGACCAGACTGTCATGTGAACGCGTTTGTACATTTTATTAAAACAAATAACCCCCTCCTTTTCAATTATTATTCCGTCTAAACGAAACGGAATCTTACATATTTATAAATGCGATACCGCAAGTCAATTTGCATACTGCAATGTTTCAATTCCATTGTGACGCCCTGGCGTCAAAACAGGCCGAAACATCGCATATAAACATATTCGTATACAATAATGTAATTAACGGCTGAGTACGTAGACAGTTAGCCCAAGGTAGCCCCTTTGTACGAGGGTTATGCGCTGTCAATATGACATTAGCCATGATGGAGCTCTGGGCCGCTCTCATAAATCACCAACGTAAAAAGGGCAATTCCTGATATTTTTAAAGGAAGTTTTTTTTTGGCAATAAAGGTTAGATTATATCTTTCATAGTATATTACGCGTAAAATTGCTTATTACAAATTTCTTACTAATTTTAAATTTGAGGTTTGAGGGCTAGATTTGGAATGAGTTCAATTCAGCTTTTGTTGCCTCCCTCAATCGTAAAGGACACAAATTGTAGAAACGTCCTTTAGCTTGACATGAAATGTCCACCTACTTGAAGAATTGTCATCAGCACCTTTGGGGCATCTAGATTTTAATTATACTGTAGCTAAATACTTCCATATGAATTATTTCCTTACTAAATCCATTATAATTAGTAGTCTGATTGACCAAGTTACTTTTTTCAATTAATTAATCTTTATGTAAGGTATTATAAGGAAATAGTTAGTGAACTAACAAGTAACTTGGTATTCATAGGGAAAAAAATGAAGAAAAAAACTACTCGGGCACTTCATCGACTGTACCTCGGCCACCAGGCTTGAGGACCAGAAACTTCCTCTTTTTTTTAACCAGTTCGTTGAGGGTCGGTGGCCAAACGTACTGGAAGCGGGGCTTGAAATGTTCCCTCGCACTCTCAACGAGGGGGCAGTTGAATTGCTGGACACTGTCATCCGCAGCCGGGGCTCAGGGGGACTGTTGGCTGTACGGAAGGGATGCAGGTAAGCGTTGAAATTTCCGTAAATTGTGGTTATTCGTATGATCTAGAAATCTGGTTGAAACCACGTTGCTCTTGCTTGGTCCTCAATACTGGGCATAAACTCATGGGTTAATCTTCCCTCGGTCCTTCTCTCCCCATCTTTCCTGCCACGAGTTGTCTCTACAAACTGTAAGGATCTCCTGGATCTGCTTTTCAGGTGCAGTTCGTAGCCTTTCCCTACATGACTCATCCAAATTTACCAGAGTTTAAGAATGTAACGATAGGATGGAGGTTGCGGATAGGAGTAATATATGATGTGGCAATGGAAGGAAAAATCCCAAAGCAAGATTTTTACCTTATTAAAGTGTTTGTATAGATTAAACTCTACATGACGGTCCGGTCGTGCAAGTTTAGCGAACCGAAAGCCCTTTATTTTATTGTTTCAATTCATATTGAGAGTTGTGTTAGTCGCGTCAGGACTTTCTTTTTTAATTGGCGAGTTCAATTAATCAATGAGTTGTTTATTTATGTATTCCCGAGAGTTTTTGCTCCTTATGTGGCGTACTTTATGCTCATTTTTCGATCGTTTCGTCGAAGTCTATTTTCAAACTTTTCTATATTAATTAAATATCAAGGCCCGATCGACCAAATGACTTCTTTCAATGAATTAAACTTTATGTAAGGTTTGGGTTGAAATGAAAAGTGTCACGAGTAGGATACACTTCCATACGCAACTGCTCTAACCACTCGTGACTTCCGTGGTCGTGGGTCCGAAACCCGCTCGTGTCTCTTTTCATTTCAACCAAAATCTATACATAAAAAGATAAATGAAAATACCCTTAGTTTTAATCAAAGCTCCAAATCTACCAAAACAAAGGTAAATATTGTTCAAATGTTGAGATTTCTTCGTACGATTGCATGGTGCGAACTTGTAAACCATTGAAGATGGCAGAATGCCGAAACGTGTTGTCTTCTTGAAGAATATACGTTTACAATGCTTTATCCTTTTGGTTTTGCATTGTATAAATTCACTTTTTCTACAACCTACATATATTTGTTAAATGTAAACAATATTTGTAAATCCCAGGTCCTGAAGATGGTCACAATAAAACTCGAAACGATGACACGATAAAGAAAATGTTTTTCTTAAACCTACGTCACACCAGAACGCTCACGATCTCCATATACTCATTAACTAACGGTCACTAAACACGACACATTTTTTTCAATAAATTGTTAGTTTTTTAATGAAAATTAATAATTATTAAAATATTATTATGGGGCTACCTCGTAAATTGTTAGTAGTCTTAAACTCTTATTACTCTGTTGAAGGGGACAGCAGAACGGTAAAGCATACTAAAAACCTGTTCATTTCTTTAGAATCATTGTGTTGCATTATGTTTCCTACATTGTTGTTGTACATAGTTCACGTCAAACCATAGGTGACTATTGATAATAACCTGAGAATATATCAGGCGTATTAACGAACATTGTGTTAACCCGGTAACTCTGTTAGGTCCAGTTAGATGAAGAAAAATGATGACGTAAATTTATTAAAATCGGCTAGTTAATGATCTAACAGGCTAGGGTCAATGCTAGAGGTTAAGTCGAAATTGTAGTCTCATTGCTATCCGTTAGGGCGCAGGTAACGAACATGGCAGCCATGAATCAAACAGCTGTTTTTTGTTCAGACATGTTTCTATCCCCAAATAAGCATTAATTAAGTCAGATTCATTTCTTTTGTTAATTTCTGACGTCCATTGACGTGATTCTGACGGTCATTCTTAACGGATACATCACATACACTATAAATTTGTAGGCTCTTAGAGATTAGAATGCAAGGTAGGTAAGGTATGTTGGCACAAATTGAGGCATATCACAATGCAATGCCCCCGCTTCTGGGCCAAGCGTCCCGGAGCAAACCCTGGCTGCTGATCCTGAGAGAGGAGAAGTCGCCAAAGCCCTACCGTTGACGGCGGGGGCAAAAGATACGGTGGTCCTTGCCTCCCTTCCGCAGAAGAGGATGGTAACATCCTCTTCCCAAACTTCCCCCACACGGGGAGTCGAGGCTGCTTGTGGGAGTCAGCCCGACAACCTGGGGGCATGTCTTCTTTGACGGTAGCTTCAAACTTAACAGCTCCGTCACGCCTTAATTGGGTGACGGGCACAGAAGAGACGTCTGGGTCGGAAACCTCATCGGCTGGCCCTGATCCTCATACCCGGAGGAAGAAGGGGTGGTAGAAAGGTAGACCCAGAACAAACATGAGAAAAAAGAAACCGACAGAAAGCAACTAATGGAGTCTATTCTGCAATGGCATAAACAATAAACGACAAATGCTGCAGTTAATGGTCAGGGAATCTCAATGAAAGAGTTGATTAATTTTCGTTTTTTATTAACTTCTGGCATCTTATAATTTAACACAAAAGTAAACCAAACAAACAACAACAAGTCTTCATGGGCTGTTGTAACTTTATTTTTGGTTCGACCAATCGCAACGTGTAGCATTGAGGAAAAATTAACGTTTAACATGCTAAGAAAAGAAGAGTTAGTCGTTACTTATGTTTGTATAATATGTAATGTCATCATCATTATAACCTTACCTTCCAAAAGGATAGTTCCTACTCACAGTAAGTGAGTAGGAACTATCCTTTTGGAAGGTATTGAACACCACACTCACCCCATCATTTAACATTTCTATCATTATAACCTTTGTTATTAAATATTCTGTATTTTCTGTATATATGTGTAGGAGGACATTACAGTGTAATAAAAGCAATAAATTCAATAACAAAAGGATTACGGAAATACCTCAACAAAGTCACGATCCACTGACAACTTTCGACCGTTTGGAATGTGGCAATTTATCTCTTCCCAGGAGTTCAAGTTTGTAAACAAGTTGATGATATCCGCAAATCTCTTTAATTCTCAAATAAATGTAATTGTTAATTAGTTAATTGCCAAAATGTCGCTCCGTTGTTTCATCTTTAAAACATCGAAAATTGTGGTGAACAAGCGTACTATTTGAACAGCAGAATGAGATATTATTGTTCGAAGAAGTGAGTTTAGTAATTTAGATGTTCCCTTGACCGGATGAAATTAATGGGGCGATTCGTTGAAATCAGGAAACGCCAACGGTGCGTATTCACTTCTAGGGTGGTTGAAATACGACCAGCAATTGTCCTTCCAAGGTATTCTCCTGCTCGTTTCACAATCAGAACATAGCGTTCTACTATCTGCATATTCTAATGTAAATTCGTTTAATATTGATTGCTAATAATTATTATATGACATGATGAAATAAAAAAGATTTTTTTCCAAATGACATCGATTTAAAAAAGTCCTATCCTACTTAATAGTAGTTATTGTTTTCAAATATGTTCAGTAACACATCATTAATATTAAATTAAATTTTATTTTCATTTTATTAGGTTTCGTGGTCCGTTTGACCAAATATATTATTTTCAATTAATTAAGGTTTTAGTTGAGATAAAAAAAGTCACCGTCACAAGCGGGATTCGAACTCAAGATCTTCGGCAAAATAGGCCGCTGCTCTACCACTTGAGCTATCGTGACTCCGATGCTGACTTTTTTTATCTCGACCAATACCTTTCATAAATGTTAATTGATTTATAAGTTAAATGTAAATGTATTTCTTTTTTCACCAACTTTTTTCTATCTCCAATTTTTTAAGTTATTGTGTGAATTGCGTCTATGTGTAACGTGTCACATTTCAATTTATTTTAGATAATGTTGCGATTTAGATTTCATAATTAGTCCTAGAGTGAAAATTAAAAAAAAAAATCTCCACAATTGGAGTAGAGAGAGTCAGTCAGGAAGTGAACGAGCCCAATTCTGTGTAGAGACATAAAAAAGTATGAGAGCTCGAAATGTGTTTCAAAAGTGTCGGCATACGTAAAAAAAGAGTGCTTCGGCCCAAAGCGGTTTGACACACTGATAGTGAATACCTATCCACCCTTGTTCGAAATGGTCTGGCAAACGATTTGCATCAAATTACAATTTATTAAAATTCAAAAGTTTTAATTGTTTGTTTAAACATTTACAAAAGGAAAATTATTCAGATATCGTGAGATGAGGTCTGGTGAGGTGTAGGTTTAAGAACAATATTTTCTTTATCGTGCGAACGTTTCGATCTTTATTGAGATCACCTTCAGGGTGCCAATTTATACTTTTCCAGATCCTAAATGTAAACAATGTTTGTAAATCCCAGGAACAGATAAAAAAAAGTCACCGTCACAAGCGGGATTCGAACTCAAGATCTTCGGCTAAATAGGCCGCTGCTCTACCACTTGAGCTATCGCGACTTCGATCCGTTCGAACAATAACTCCCCATCTCAACCCCACATTTTGAATTGAAAAATGGCAAAAATGAGGGAAAATTCAAATTTTATACAATACCCAAAAAAAGGTGCTATATGTCCACTGAAGAATAAAGTGTGAAAAAACCATAAGATTGATTGCTGAGGTATACAATGTACCTAAGATATAGGAAACACTTTATACGAAGCTTTTAATGAGAAGTCCCTGTGCTTACTAGCGAGAATGTTTGAAAATGCAAAGACAGTAATAAAATATCCAGTACTCTATACTACCCGGGAAAGTAGTGAAAGTTCTCTAGATTGTAGTATGTTAGAAAATATTGAGGTACTAGCCAAGGAGACCATCAAAACTCTGGTGGGATTACTGTTGTAGTTATATATATATATGAACGTTGAGACAGGCGTTCTGGTGGCGCAATGTAAAGTACCCCACGTAAGGGGTAACCTTCTGTGACCTCTGCTGTCTATTCTGGGATGCAAATGTGAATGCCTGCACAGAAAACAAGCTCCTTGAAATAAAGAATAAAGAAATAGGAATCCTCCTCCAGACCTTCCCGAAACGAAGAAACCCTCCTAACCCGGCTTCGAATTGGCCACTCCCGACTCACCCGTAATTTCCTCCTTGAAATCTATATGTTCACTCTGTAAACCTACTAGTAATCCACATCAGAGTAGATTGTCCTCCATACACCTCTGAGAGAACCAAATCCATAAAAGACCTCCAATTCATCCAAAGCAACAACATCAATCACCAAAATTTTTAACTTCTTAACAGACATACAACTAATAGATAAACTTTAATTTTTCCATCCTCTCAATTCTTGTCTCTTTCGCAGGTGTCTCGTGTTGGCGGTGTGCCGCAGCTGACCTCTGGCGACGCCCGTAGGGGCATCGGTTTCTATTCACTCTTGGGCTGGATTGTCGGGTGCCTCCTTGAACTCTGAGATCAAGGAATCTCCAGCGAGCTTGGAGGAGGGGTAGATGGTGACTTGACACTGACACTAACCTAAGATTAAAAGCATCAGTTGCGAGAGATCCGTGGGGTTTCTTTCTTTCCAAACCTTGGGCTGTGACTGCGCCGGGGTTTGCGGGGACATCGCTCCCATGAAGCCGGGCTACACCGTTGTCTTGTATAGACTCAATACTTAATGACCAATAACGTTACAGCCTTTATTATTTAAAAAAATAAATACACAAAGTACCAGACAGACTTGTTAAAATAGTCAAGGTTCTCTTGGTTTAATATTTGTTTGTATTGAAATGGGTGAGGTCCTGCTCTTATAGAAAACTAGATTTATAAGCGAGTAGCAACTTATACTAAAACTATGGAGGCTTCCAAATGTTTAATTTCAGTATGGTTTAAAAGGATCTACACGGTATTAATGCATTTATTGGCTAAAATGAACATGCAAAAGTTACTGTAGGTTCGATGTAGTTATCTACATCATATATACATCATATAACAATATCATAGAAATGGTGGGGCACTGAACATGACGTAACATTAAATCCTAGATTACTCTACCCATGCGTGATTGTATTTATCTGCGTGAAGCGTTATGTTGCGGTGGGCGAGTCAGAGACATAGTGTCCATTTGTATGGAGACTGCACATAGTGCGAGAGTCAGGTGAGGCACGGAGTTATATGGATGTGGTATTACGGTGTATTACCAGTACAACGATTTAATGTGTAAGAATGTATTTTATGAAGTTGAGATTCAGATCACCCTTTCGGCCTCAAAACTGAAGATTTAACTGTTATATAAATTTGATATTTCCTTTAAGAGTGGATCTTCAACAGTTATCCAATCAGGGCTACTTGTAGAAAGATTAAATATGAGAGAGAGAGAGAGAGAGAGAGAGAGAGAGCAAACAATCCTACGTGTTCCAACCACAAGACATAAATCATCTGGCAGCATGAGCGCCGTTTTACACGTGGTTGTAAGAAGGAAAAACGTTCGATTGGAGATGAACCGGCAATGACCCAAAGCCAGCTAGGAGAAATATATGAAACAAAATATAAAAAAAATTGCATTTGGCAATTTCACTAGGCAACTTTTCTATAACTGTCTTTCCTCAGATTGACTGCTAGGTTAAAAAAAAAATGAATAGATTTTTGGTACCTTTTGCCAATCCGTGGTGCCCTCTCTCTCGATTGTTGATCAATTTCTTACTGCAATTTTCAAAATCGCTGCGGACATTTTATGATTTTTCTAATATACTGGATGGAGGTTATATTTGAATGGTAATTTTATTCAGCCCGATATGCTTGGATATGTAAATATATTTGTTGTTGTTCAAAATTTACTTATAATTTCGAAGTTACAAAAAATAATCTTTTGTTTACTATTCGCCTTATTACGGATCTTTTTTCATATAGAATTATAATATTAAAATATAATTATAATTATTTTGGAGAGAATTTTAATTATTATGAAAAAGGAAACAACAAAAGAAGACTTTTTTGTTGCCACTAGCGATGGTATTCATTATAATTGAATTTAACAAAAGCTATTTAACTTAGCTCTTCTTAAATTTTCTCATTTCTTAGAAATTTATATGTATTTTCGTTTTTGTTTATTTGTATTTTTTCTCTCCTTTATTCAATTACGTATCCCCGATAATCTTCCACCGTCTCCATTTATACCCGTCGAAACCTAGGATTGCTTAACCGTAACACCTCCTCCATTAGTCTTGGAACAGACTCGTCGAAAACACTTGCCAAGGCTTTTTGCTCATTACTGCTCACCCCCCCTCCCTTCAAGGACTTGACTTCTTATAAAAGAACCCTCCCTCTTTTCCTTTTCAAGATGAATGGCCCGGAATTGACAAGGTACAAATAGCCCTTGCTTTCATCCCAAGCTTACATTTATGTTCTGATTGGAAACCATTTTAAAAAGAACACATCCACGTGTCACCGCAGGCATCATTTATAGTGCCATTCATTATAACAGGTTCGATGTAACTTCAAACTTAAAATATATATTTAATATATGTAAAAATATTAAAAAACGATCAAGGGTGAGAGTGAAAAGCAAAAAAAAAAAAAATTAAATTTCTTCAACCAGCTTTCCAAAAACAATACCTTTTTCATTAAGACTTTGCAATTACAATAAATTAAACACAAAAACATCTATTTAATACATTAAGTGTTAAATAAATGGTAAATAAAATATAAGGGAGCTGGATCATTCTCCTTTTCAAAAATGTAACCTCCATCTTGTTATACTATACATGGTAGCCGGTACACGTATCAATTTACTTTATATTTACCATGGTCGGTATGGTATGTTACAAAACGTACTAGACTAGAAAGTGAGATTTGTGCTCCCCAGGGACTGCAGCTTTTTGGCGTATTGTACCTTCCTAGAGGTTTGTCAGTGGCAATCCCGTTATTTTGATTTGGTGTTGTAAATTCTTCTATTCGTTTTACTTCTAATTGGACTAAATATGGTCTTTTCATAATCTATTATTTATATGTAAATTTATTCGGTGCCACTGTGAAGACTGCTTCTAACTTGCTTTTCATCTCAGCTAAGACCTTGGTATGGTATGGTGAAAAAGGATACAAGGAAGCGGGGTTTGGGCTCCCCAGGCACTGCAGCCTTCTAGCTTAATTTACCTTACTAGTTACTTAGTTTTCAGCGCAATAGACTCAATCCTTCTTCTCAGAAGTATCAGTTCATTGACTGACATTGCTGCAATTTAGTTCCCTGAGTCTTTTCCATAAGTTAGGTTGAACCTTTATTGAGATGTTGCTTCGTATTGGAAGATTATATAATCGTTTACATTATATAATCTGTACAGGGGATCGTCGCTGTATATACCCATGTTGTGTAGATGTTTTCTCTGATGCCAGTGGCCGGTTAGTAGTTCCACGTCCTCTGAGTTTTGCCATCTCCAAGTGAAGAAGTGCTTTTGCCTTTCTTGGTGAAAGTTGTTTCATCATAAGTTTAATATGTCTATCACCGCTAGGGTTAATCCACTTCTCTTTTTGTACAGCTTGGGTCCATTCTGCGATGAAGGATTCTATGTTTGTTTTTGTTATCCCAAGGATAGGTTCCGGGCCTACTTATGGTCTTGCAGATTCTTCTCATTACCGAAAATTCCCCTGTGCCCTTGTACCAAGATATCATCAGGTTGTTCGAAATGATAAATGATGGAGTGAGTGTAATGTTCAATCCTTTTTAAAAAGATAGTTCCTATTCACAGTAAGTGTAATTACTGCACTTCGATGAAATTGATCATCAGGTTGTTGTGTTCCTCCACATTTTGGAGATTTTGGACGCATTCACTATCTAATTTTGATGTGATTCTTTGAAGTTCTAATGCTTTAATTGTTGCTTGGCTATCAGATCATATGAGGATGTTTTTTTGCCACTGTCACCTTTTTTTAAGATCTTCCAGGGCACAAGCATCGATGGCATGTATTTCTGGTTGAAAGCTCGAAGTGCACTTCCCTAATGAGTTTGATGGTTCATGTACAGAAAACGCTCGATCCAGTTCCTTCGTTTGTTATGTTAACAGATATCACCGTATCTGATGCTCTCCTGCGTTCTTCCTCTCCTTTATAGTCCGTTCACACTTTGTAGGAAGTTTAAATGAATGTTTTCGGAATTATATGGTCAGTCTCCATTTTTAATAATCGGTGTTTTACCATGGTAGGAGAATTGAGAATGATAACTGACTGTGTAATGTACTATAAATTTAAAAAATGACTATTTTTCGTGATCCGCATGACGAATTAATATCATTAAATTAATTAAACTTTAAGTTGAAATAAAAACGTCAGTGTCACGAGAGGGATTCGAACCCACGATCTTCGGCTAGATCGTGACACCAAATTCCCACCTCAACCCCACCTATTGAATTTTCCCTCTTTTTTGCCATTTTTCAAATTTTCAAATCCATTTGAATCCCGGCTAAAAATGATAGTTCATTTGGTAGAGCTGCGGCGTATCTAGCTGAAGATCGTGGGTTCGAATCGCCCTCGTGACACTGACGTTTTAGCTCAACTTCAAACTTCAATTAATTGAATAACCATAATATATATAATAGTATAACAATTATATTCATAAATTTTAACTTTCAAAAATTGTTATTGTTGTTAAAACTCACAATTATAGTCACATTACGGATAATAAGTACGAAAATCAAATATTAACATGGGCGTAATTTATTGACGAGTTTTTAATTTCAGTACGATGATTAAAGACTATCATAAATCACAATAAATCAACAGGTCAATACATGACCAGCACAACTTACAGGAACAATAATCGAATTCTATTTGTCCGGATCTTTTTTTTTACATACATATTTATTCATAGTATTTACATTTTGAGCATTTAACCTTGTTAAAATAAAATTTTGAACAAAGAGCTATTCGGCGGGCGGAGGTTTTTAATATTCATGCTATTAATGTAATTCACCTTGATCTATATTTTTGTAAATATGCAAACTTCACACAACAACTTGTTAAACGTTTAAACAAAAGTTTGCCATCAAACGGAAATATCGATTGAATGTAAAATTCCTGTCTCTATAAAAATTTACTTCATTTGAATATTAAAAAAAGTCGGTACAGGATGCTAAACGACATTCTTCTATTGACTCAACAACTATAAAATTAAAAACTAAAAACAAAAATAGTTTAAGACATAATATTAATTTAAAAAAAGGACTTTTTAACCCTATGTTATCTGCCATGATTTCGACGTATTTTATGCTCATCATCAGGACGAAAAACCTAATGTCTATCAATTCACATAATGTTTTAATTAATTGTTTCGAATTTCATTGAAGAGTCACTCGGTCCAACATTGGCAACGACATCAACTTTGTCGATTTGTATACTTTTGCCCTGATGATGGCCGTAAAATGTACATTTTTTCTCTTTTTTTTCAAGATCCAGTTTATACTTTGAGTAAAAAAGCAGTCTATCCATCTAATAACCTGTGAGATCCTTTCGGCATCTCAATCTGAAAGAATGTCTGAATTAAATTATCCAGAAAGGAGCAAGCAGCATAAACATATGCACGGATTTCGGCATTCAAATAAACGACAAACATACTTAAAACAGTAAAATTTAGAAAAGAAAAAGAACAATTAATAACATATAAAATAAAAGTAAAACCATCAGACTACAAAACAAAACAAAAGTTAAAGCAAGAACAAAACCGAAAATAAATTTACCATATTTTCATACAAATAGAAGGAATCTTGCGATTGGTTTAAACCCGATAGAACTACTAAGACAGGAGAGTTGGCATCAACGAGAGTAGAACGCCCGATTGCAAAACTTTACATTGATGTCTTGAGTCCACTTCCCACATTACAAGGAGGAAATAAGTATGTATTTTTGGTCTTAGACGCCTTCTGAAAATTTCTTTGGGCGATCTCCACACGTAACTCTACTGCTAAAACGGTAATTCAGTGCTTAAACAAAACAATATTTTCCCTCAACATGGGTTATGCAAAAAGATCGTGTCTGACAATGGCCCTGCGTTTAAGAGCGTAGAGTATGACTCGTTCTGTTTCAAAATGGGAATTACGTATCACTTAAAATAGCATATTATCCGCAAAATAATGCAGAACGGTCGATATCATCGCTAAAAACAGCCATAGCCATCTACCACTCTTCGGAGCAGAAGAAATGGGGAAATTCTTTACCATTCATAGTTCTGACGTTAGATAATGCTGAACATGAAGCGATTAAGTTCACCCCTGCCGCAAGCTTTTCCGGGTAGGGATCTATATCACCCTATTAATTTAAAGATTCCGATGGATGACATATTATGGGCAGCCAGGACAAAGGAAGAAATGGATAGTCTTTGGTATCAGACATGACTCGATCAAAGCAAAAGAGGCAATGTCCAGTTCATACAATGCTAAGCGACGGAACGTAGTGTTGCAAAAAGGAGATACAGTTCTGATTAGATCTCATTATTTATCGGCAAAGGTGCATGACCGTACTGCGAAACTAATGCCAAGATATGATGGTCCATTCAGCGTTATTGATAAGGTCTCGGGAGTTAGTTACCTTTTAGAAAAAAATGGACGTCCCCTAAGGTCAAGGTTCGTGCCTATATAACGCAGCTAAAATAATAAGGAATTAACTGTTCGGTTTAGTATACATAATTTAGCATAATTGAAAAAAAAACTGGTACACTCTTGTCATTTGAAATTATATGAATTACAATTACGACGATAAATTTTTTTAAATTAACCCTTTTTTTCCAAAAGAGGACGGTACATGGGCGAGAGATAGCAGAGAAAAGGCCGAGTTGTTTGCTAGTTACCTTGCTGAAATCTTCAAACCAAATGAAATCATCAACAGCAGCTTACTCAAAGTAACGACAACACCACAAGAAGAAAATATAAAGCTAGTTTCACCTAAAGAAGTTGCACGAGAAATTAAAAATTTACCCCCTAAAAAGACTCCAGGATATGATCTTATCACTGGAGAAATACTAAAACAATTGCCTAAAAAAAGGTATAGTTAAACTAACATATCTATTTAATGCTGCAATCAGACTGAAATACGTTCCCAGCATCTGGAAATTCGCAGAGGTCATTATGATTAAAAAAACAGGAAAACCGGCTAACGAGGTCAAATCATATAGACCGATATCTTTACTAACGACAGTGTCTAAACTCTTCGAAAAGTTATTATTAAAACCAATAAAACGCATCGTTGAAAAAAAGAAAATCATTCCTGAACATCAATTTGGATTCCGAACAAGACACTCAACAATAGACCAAGTTCACCGAGTAACAGATGTAATAGAAAAATCTCTCGAAGAAAAACAAATTTGTTCTGCTATCTTCCTTGATGTCTCGCAAGCTTTTGACAAGGTCTGGCACGAAGGACTCATCATTAAACTGAAAGGTATGCTACCAAAGCAGTATGTCAATATTATCAATTCGTACCTAAATGACAGACTGTTTAGAGTCAAACAAGAAGACCGATATTCAAAATCAAAAACAATAAATGCAGGAGTGCCACAAGGTAGCATATTAGGTCCACTGCTTTACTTGATATACACCAGTGATTTTCCGAAAACAGATGGAGTAAAAATTGCAACGTTTGCAGATGACAACGCGGTGATATCACTAGGACCGACTATCAACCATTCAACCAAAATCCTCCAAAATGCATGTAATAAGATAAACGAATGGACAAAAAAATGGAAAATCAAGCTAAATCAACATAAATCAGTTCATCTGATCACAAACAAAAAGGTGGACCATGTTCCGTCGCTCACAATCGATGGAACTACTATACCATACAGCTAAATATTTGGGAATGAACTTAGATGCCACGCTGAGATGGAAAGAACACGTGAAGAAAAAAAGGACAGAGATAGGTTTAAGGTATAGACAACTATACTGGTTGATAGGACGTGGCTCCAATCTTGCTATACAAAATAAAATACTATTATATAAACAAGTCATAAAGCCCATGTGGATATATGGTATACAACTATGGGGTTGCACCAAACATAGCAATATTAAACTCATACAAACGCTCCAAAATAAAATCCTACGTAACATGGTCAATGCACCTTGGTACATAAGGAATAAGGACTTACATGGCTCACCTCAGCCAGCACGAGAACGTGGAGGCGTCCAAACTCTTACATAACCGAAACATGGTCAGAAGATTAAAACGAACAAAGCCATATGAACTTGTGTAGATAAAAGTGAACAGTTAATAGTGAAATGTAAATCTTATTGTACCAATGGGTTTATAAGAATGTAAATTTGTATTTATTCTATAATATTATTGTAAAATTGATGGTTGGTCTAATAAGACCAGTTTTAATAAATAAATAAATTTAAAAAGAAATTAACCCTTTTTTTTCATTTTCCCACGTAATCTTTCATTCCTTTCACGCATACCAGGCATCCCACACCAAAACTTCTGCTTCCATCTAGCCTCCTCCAGAGAAGGTCCGAAGTGTACGGGTGTCGCATCTATTGTAGGGAGGAAGCAATCCGGACATCAAGAAATCGCATCGCTATGAAGACCCATGTATGGGAATGTAGGGGAAACATCAAGGGTCACAATCGACAACCAGGATTTTATCTGTCATCCACCGAGGAAAGGGCATCAATTCACACGACCTACAGATGTTAGAATTCAACATGCAGAAAGACATTCAAGAGGCTACGCAATATGACACCGCTGAAGACACATCCTGATGCAATCTTGAGACAGCCAAGCACCAGAGGAGGACTATCTTAGACATATTTATAATAACATAATATTGTTAAATTTTTTTTTTTTTTTTTTTTTTTTTGAGGAGGTGATTTTGTGATGATAATCTGTTCGAGTGGGGAGACTCTACGGTTGAGGAAGTAAAGATATGGTTGTTACTGTTCGGATAGTGGCTGAGAGTGTTCAAACGAATCTTCCTTCCACTTATTCCTCTCGAGAGAGTTTTTTTTAAGTAAATTTTAATTTTTATTGCTCTATACTGGACACATACAACAAAGGGTTTATTTTTCGTTCAATTCAAATTGTTCTTTTTAATCAATAAAGAGTGTACCGTTTTATTTTGATTATTTTTCGTCGTCACAAGGACTAATCTATTTACCAAGCATAAAAAAAAAACCTAAAGAAAGCCAATTCCTGAGGCAAAATTTCCAAAAGAAAAACACGCCCGTTAAATTATCTACTTGTTTAAATCCTTAAAATTTACCCCATCATCTTTCTGTAGATGATTCCCAAGCTTACTTTCTTTAGTATGCTTCTGTCTTACAAGCTGCTATTGTAACGATTCAGGAGAACTTAATGCCAATTAGCTTATAGAGCGTTCAAAATGGGCTTAATTTTAACATAGAAAAGTCCTAATCTATTGTGTTTTGATTCAGTTCCTTCCTCTATTCTTTACCTTGCGTTTACAATTAACAATCGCCCTATTTCCTTCTGTCCCAAAGTCATGAATCTTGGGTTTGTCCCGGTTCAAACTTTCCCTTCCAGATTTCTCGACGACACTTTCAATTTTCATTAGTTCCACCTTACCAGCCACCCAGGTTGACATGCGTAAACTCTTCGTTTCCTCCCTTATACTTTACCAATTTGATTACGGATGTGATCTCTGGAGAATTTAAACTCAAAACCATCTGCTTTGTACTCCGACTTACACCCTGATTACACCCTTTTTATCTCTACTTCTTCCCCTATCGCATAATTACTCAAAATCTCATTTTTTGTGCTTTTCACCTTCAGACATTACACCTTACTACGTTTGGCCAGAGGTTAAGCGCCCTGGGATCCAATACAACCCATGGTTTCTTTGAAAAAGTATGAAAAAAATATTGTAGAGAGGTTCAACCCCCCTCTCGTCAGCGACACCCAATGTGTAGTTGGACTCACCTATTTGACAAGAATTACTGCATTACCAGTGCTTTCAATCTATGGAATTCACATCCCTGGATGTGGATGGATGGATACCAGGGACTGAGCACTGCAGCTGTACAGCTTATTGTACTATACCCTGGCTCCATTTTTGGGGGAGGGCTCACAACACAAAGTGAACTTGAGCCCCCGTTGTACCAGTGTCCTTCCATCGAAGTTCACATCCACAGGAATTCACATCCCTACTTTATCAATAAGCGTTTTTTCTTCACGTCCTGCTCTTAGATTACCTTTTGTGTTTAAAAATTGGCACCAAAGATTTTTAACTGTACTTTTTTTTATTAAGGCTTGCTTTATCTAGCTGAACTACATAGTAAATCAACATATTTGTACCATTTTATCAGATTTGAATCTTTATAAACACATTGCGTCAAATAATTAATTATTGAAATACCTAGAAAAAAGTGGAATTTTTCTCCTCGCATCCACGTTCTACTGTTTCTTCTTGAAGTCAGGCCCAACTCTGAATTATTTATATTGGAAGCAGACCCCCAGAGGTTTTGACCAAACTTGCATATAAACCGGTCAGGAGCATTTTTACAATAAAATTTAATTTAAGTTTTAAAGCATATATATTATTTACACGAGAAAATAATAATTAAAATTATTAACATTCCATTTTTAATGTGATGAGATGAGTGACCGCTAATCGATGATTATTCAGATATCGTGAGATGCGGTCAGGTGTGATGTAGGTTTCAGAAAAACATAGTCTTTATCGTGCGAACGTTTATTGCGATCTTCAGTTCCTGGGATTTACAAACATTGTTTACATTTAGGATCTGGAAAAGTATAAATTGGCACCCTGAAGGTGATCTCAATAAAGATCGAAACGTTCGCACGATAAAGAAAATATTGTTCTTAAACCTACACCTCACCAGACCTCATCTCACGATATCTGAATAATTTTCCTTTTTTAAATGTTTAAACAAAAAATTAAAACTTTTGAATTTTAATAAATTGTAATTTGATGCAAATCGTTTGCCAGACCATTTCGAACAAGGGTGGATAGGTATTCACTATTTACAGTCAAACCGCTTTGGGCCGAAGCACTCTTTTTTTACGTATGCCGACACTTTTGAAACACATTTCGCGCTCTCATACTTTTTTATGTCTTTACACGGAATTGGGCTCGTTCACTTCCTGACTGACTCTCTCTACTCCAATTGTGGAGATTTTTTTTAAATTTTCACTCTAGGACTAATTACGAAATCTAAATCGCAACATTATCTAAAATAAATTGAAATGTGACACGTTACACAGAGACGCAATTTACAAAAAACTTAAAAAAGTGGAGATAGAAGAAAGTTGGCAAAAAATGGAATACATTTACATTTAACTTATAAATCAATTAACATTTATGAAAGGTATTGGTCGAGATAAAAAAGTCAGCATCGGAGTCACGATAGCTCAAGTGGGAGAGCGGCGGCTTATTTAGCCGAAGGTCGTGGGTTCGAATCCCGCTCGTTACGCTTACTTTTTTGTCTCGACCAATACCTTTTAAAAAATAATACTTAATTGAAAAATATTGTATATAAAAATTGAAAAAATATCAATCGGTGCCGCTAAACATAATGGATACAGAAAAGTTTGAAAGTAGACTTCGACGAAACTTTCAAAAAATGGACATAAAGTACACAACAAACGGCGCAAAATCTCTCGGGAATCACAACTCTCATTATGAACTGAAACAATAAAATACGGGGCTTTCGGTATGCTAAACCTGCACGACCGAACCGTCATGTAGAGTTAAATCTGCACAAACAACACCCCCCCCCCTTCGGTAAATCTGAACGCTTCACATAGGGAAAAGCTACGAACTGCGCTTAAAAGGCACATCCGGGAGATCCTTACAGTTTGTATAGACACTCGTGGCAGGAAAGATGGGGACAGAAGGACCAAAGAAAGGTTAACCCATGAGTTTATACCCAGTATTAAGGAACGAACAAGAGCAACGTGGTTTCAACTAGATTTCTAGATCATACAAATAACCACAATTTACGGAAATTTCAACGCTTACCTGCACCGATTCCGTACAGCCAACAGTCCGCCTGTGCCCCGGCTGCGGATGACAGTGTCCAGCAATTCAACTGCCCCCTCGTTGAGAATGCGAGGGAACATTTCAAGCTCCTCTTCCACTACAGTTGGCCACCGACCCTCAACGAACTGGTTAAGAAAAGTTTGTGGTCCTCAAGCCTGTTGGCCGAGGTATAGTCGATGAAGTGCCCGAGTAGTTTTGTTCTTTCTTTTTTTCTTTTTTTATTATTTTTTTTCTTCCTACGACAAAGTTACTTGTTAGATTGTTAGATCTTAGCGTTTCCCTGAACTTTTAATTCCAGGCAGGTTACTCCTTGTACCCAGAATTAAAGTTATTTATTAAAACATTATACTAATATATACATGTATATCTTTATTAGAAAGTGTATTGCTACATAAAATCTCACTCCAAATTATCACATTAATTCATGTCTAGCTCAACCTGTTTCCTCCCCCCTTCATAGAAGACTGAGGTGACCATCTAATATGAAACTTTCGGAATTTTAGGTACTGCTTACGACTTCACGCATAACGAGCGATTACGGTCTTTGTCGGTGGATGGTGGCCGTTCAAATCAAACACGCCAACATGTCAATAAGCATAAAATACAGTGTAAAATAATTTTTGCTCGTTTTATGCGGTTGTAAAGTAAAAAACTTTCTTCCAGGGGTGTCAATCCGAACTCGAGGTTCGCACTCGGATATTTTCTACTTTACACGGGAAACCATTGAATCGTGAATATGCTTTTGTAATTTGAACGCGTAAAAATTCACGGACCTGCACACATAATGTGTGTGTGTGTGTGTGTATGTGTGTAAACGGTTTTCTACACCGTTAGACTAATGCCTGTCTAGTCTCTCGCGGGTATTTCAGGGATTTTGTTCGGATTCCAATTTAAGGGGTTTGAATTTAAAAAATTGCATTCCTGTTACGCTCAGTCTTAAATCATATTCTTCTTTAAAATACAAAAAAAAAAAACCGAGGACATAATGATTTGAAGAATCCAACGATAGACTGAAATAACGCCTGCGCACTCCCGTTTTGACGCGAAAGCAACAAATTGTATTGTCAATTAATTACAATTTAAAAACGACTTCCAGATACATTTAGATGATTTTAAGAACACATCTGTTGATGTTTGGTAAACGAATTCCCTAAAATTAAAATATGTATAAAATATTCATTATAAAATTATTAATTTAATAATTAGTAAATAAAGCATTTTTAAATTGGACCAGGTTAAAATTCTTTTTGTAAATAATGACAGAACGTAAAATTGACGAAAGTGCAATTTGAAAACAAGCCCAGTCAATAATTGCTTGGGTAATGTGGAGTTTAACGGGGTGTCGTGTCGAGTGAGACCGTATTTCAGTTAAGCTCTGTTTAAAAGCTCAACTTTGTCAACAAAATCTCCAACTCTCCCCCTTCGCCCCTCCCTACCGTTCGGATCCACTCCAGGCAAACACTGTTCTGTTTCTAGTCCGTGTATCGTGTGTATGTGGGCCCACCCTTTCCCGATTAAAGTTAGATTTGGAAGCTTTCAATCGTCCCTACCTTAACTTGAAAGGGGAAAGTCGAATTCTGCCATCTTAAGTTTCGTCCCTTTGGTCAGGAAGCGAAACTGTGCATTCAATTTTTAATGATAAAACACTTAAGAGGATTCTTTGAGACTTGGGGCAAAAATGTTCAAGGTTGTGTTACAAATTTTTCTATTTTATAATACTAACATTTATCAAAATTTTTATGTTTCCTTTAGATTTATTATAAGATTTTTAGGTCGGATTTGAGATTTCACGTATATCTTAAAAATAATAGATTTCCTTACAAACTTACTTCATTTCTGTTATAACGACTTACACAGTTACATAGCCACAACAAATAAGGGAGATCACGAGGGCCGCAACGGTCCGCTATAAGAGTCCCAGGTTCGAATCACATCGGTCCTAACTTCGCGATACAAAATCCTGTTACTATTGAAGAATGTTCTACTCAGATACAACTTCATCGCTACTTACACGGGTAGTTAGATCGTTTCTATCATTTTAATCTGCATGGCCTTTGGTTTCGTTTGCCTGATCTTTCCAGAGCATATAAAATTAAAGATACAATTGAAATATAAACTAAACTATACGGAAATGATTTTTAATTAATCAGCAATTGATTAGTGTTGGGCCTATTGCGTTTAGATGCCATCTCCTCATCATCATCAAGCATCTCATCTTGCGCCATCATCAGCGAGGAACTTTCTCTTTCAGTTTCATCAAATTACCTATAGTATTATTTAAACTATATAGCAACTTTTTCTATTATTTAATAACTTTTTTCTTTTTTTTTGTGAGCAGAGGTCATATATAAAAAACCATTTGTAAGTATGTCGGGTTCGGATTCAGTGCTGCTGGACCCCATCCTTACAGTGATGAGCGCCGTGTCAAAGACTAAACCTTGCGGACACCGACGCCTCTTTTAGGAAATTATTGTAGAAAATTTTATTTCATTTTTTTTTTGCTTGTATCTTGGCCGTCTATTGATTGGCTGTTTCGGTCACTGTTGCTTTTTTTTGCGCATTTTATATTCAAATTTTCCAGTAGAGAGCCTGACCGTGGAATCTCTGGGACATTATTATCATTTGTAATTTGCCCTTAAGCACATAGTCGAAAAGTTGATGGATGCGTGGGGTACTGCACATTCCGCTTACGTTCTTACAAGGTGTGCGGATAAAATTTTGGAAGTCACTCGAGTATTTGAAATTTGCAATTTCAGTCTAAGCTCTGTAAAAACTAGCTTCATAAGTTGGCTTTGCTTTAAGCCAAATCACACACTTGCTAAAACCGATCACGATAATAAATACATTCATTCAGGACGAGGAAATAAATAACCAAGAATGGTGAGTCAGTGCCGTATATTCAGCCTACTCTCTCAAACACTCACGCTAATAAATATATTCATTTTAGATTGAAAAAAAATACGTGTGAATAGCACAATACGTATTTATCCGCTTCAGGTACCTAATCAAATTTAATGTTACTCCAAATGGCAAAAAGGAAGGAAAACTCATAAGATGAGCTTGAGATAGGAAGTTGATGCCCGAGTGGATCGAGGTCACGATAGCTCAAGTGGTAGAGTATCTAGTATCCGTATCTAGCGGAAGATCGTGGGTTCGAATCCCGATCGTGCCATTAACTTTTTTCCATCTCAGCTAAAAACCTTAATTAATTGTAATTTATCAATCGGTCAAGCGGACCACTAAATTAATGAATTTAAGTTATTTCAAATCATAATTGCACGATGGAATTTTATTTGGTATAATTAATATGCACGTTCATTTTTGAACAAAATAATTATTACACGGTTCATTTTATGTACAACACTTATTTTCTCTTGTTATATTTTTATTTTTGCACTGAACAAGAATTTATTACTATATGTTCTGGTATATGAGGAAAGCATATTTTCGTATATGCAAAATGATGTATATCTTCACTAAAGTTCACTATGGCGTTTCATTTGTCGCTGAGAATCAAATAGAAAAATGGCAAAAAAGAGGAAAAATCTGAAAAGTTATAAGTTGAGATGGGGAGTTAGTGCCCGATTGGATCTAAGACACGATAGCTAAGTGGTAGAGCAGCGGCGTATTTAGCCGTAGGTTCGAATCCTGCTCGTGACTCTAGTTTTTTTATCTCACCTTCCATAAAGGTTAATTAATTGGAACAAATTAGTTAACAAATTTTTTTTTTTATTGTTTAACAAAGTAAATAGTTTTATCATAAATTAAGACAACTAATTATTTTTACATTAAATAAAACGATGTACTTTTTACCTTGCAACTTTGGTTTATTATTAAAATAAATGTTATTGTGGAAAGAAAATCTGCGCCATAAAGATGAAGAACAGTGCCTTCGCCCATAAAATGATAAATCAAAATTTAAAATGATTCATCTAGACGAAGCCATAATACCATGGCATAAAGTGTGGTACGCACCCGTGAAATAAACGCTTTCCGTAAGACTGTCACCCACTTATTTTTGCCATCATATATATATATATATATATATATATATATAT
>CM077107.1:23732343-23748509 GCA_039619505.1 Cimex hemipterus
ATATATATATATATATATATATATATATATATTAACTTTATTTACTTTTTTGTTCTTTCAGAAGATTCTAATATTATCATTAAATATGCAAAGGTTGTAAATAATTCGTACAATTCATAAAAACCCCATTCCACTCCTACACAATTGTGTCCTTTCTGGAATAAGCAGGCAGGGTGTAATTTTACAATTCAGGATGCTTTCCCACCTCCTGTACAAATTTTATTGGTCGGTACAAAGTGAATGCAGGTTTTTAATTTTTTTATTTTCGCAGGTGCTTGTCATGTAAACAAAGCTAAATCATAATCGTCTCTTATAAATAATTTTTACTGTTATCTTTCGTACAAATAATTTTTCGTGGTGGGACTGACCAAAATATCTTCTTTCAATTGATTAATATTTTTATGTAAGGTATTGGTTGTAATGAAAAAGTTAGTATCACGATAGCTCAAGTGGTTAGACCAGCGGCGTATTTAGCAAACCGAAGGTCTTGGGTTCGAATCCCGCTCGTGAAACTAACTCTTTCATTTCAACCAATACCTTACACAAAAATATTAATTAATTGTAATTTATATTGGATTTTATAAGAGTGAGGCTCGGCAAAGTTAAATAGGCCCAAATTAGATTTTCGTCAAATTTATTTGTACGAATTTAAATCCCTTGTGCGAAGTCCGGCCCAAACGAGAGTAACACCGCATGAAGTTAAAATCTCATGGAGGCATCGAACTTATTGGGCTGGTGCAAAAAAAATGCAGGTTTTGAAAAAGTAGGCAGAACTATTTTTAATTTGTATAAAATAAAGAAAATTTATTCTGAATATTTTCACTCAGAATCTATATATCTTCGCCAATATGCAATTAGAGCTTTTCTTTCGCTGACAGACATTACGACTGGCGATAAAGTCTTGAAAGGCGTTTTCAGCTTCAACGTGTTTCTAAAAAATTTATCACTCAAGAACTGATCAAAATGCCTAAAAGAGTTCAAGACTGTAGGCGAGAGGTGGGATGAATATGGAAGGTACGGAAGGTTTCATATCACAAGCTCTTATGTTTCCGCAGGCGCAGGGCATTCAATGTGGCCTTGTATTCTCGTGAAAAAGGATCTGCCCTTTTAGAGTTTACCAGTGTTGGACAAAGACGTTGCAATTTTCCCTGGATTTTGTCAATTTCTTGGCATTTTTTATTTGCTCTGGCAGTTTCAACATAATTCAGGAAATTTAGTGAACAACTCCAGCAGTGCAGCACTAAACAATCCACTCTTCCTTGTCCGACGATTGCCTCCTCTTATAGTACAGAATCCATTTCTTATCGCGATGTTTCGACCGAGAAATGGTTCATTTTGGTGGTGCAACAGAAGAGACGTGTAATTTCAAAGCGTCGATTTCTTTGGGCTTCGGTTTGTTTCGAGCTTCTTTACTTTTACCCATTTGCTCCAGATGCTCAACAACGGTTGAGTGTCAACACTAATCTCATCAGCAGTTTCCCGTGTGGTCGTGAATCTTCTTCAATCAAAGTTTTGAGTTGGTCGTCGTCCACAGTGGAAGGTCTACAGCGACCTTACCTGCCTTCAACGTAGAAATCTCTGAAACCATCTTTGCACCATGCATTCGCTAATGCTTCCTCCCTCCAAACTATACTAATGTTACGCGCAACATGGGCCAAACCAATTTAGTTTGATCATATTTAATTCCGTAGGTCCTCACCCTTATAAAATTCTATGTGAACTAAAATGTTTTATTAGGCAGTAGACGCGTCCAGGCGGTTATCTCCAGCAAAAAAAAGTGGAGGGTGTACTACGAGATTCACGACCAATTCTAGGCAGGATCACGTCAGGACCTAATACATTGAATTGCCTACGTCTTCTTCTCCCGATTTTTTACAAGTTTAGTTCATCAAACACAATGAAAAAGGCATTTGGACCCACTCCTCCGGGGCACCACAAAAAGCAAGGTGGACTGAATGGACATCAACGAATAGGCAGAAGAGGCACAAACACACCCATCCACCCAAAGCGAAAATCGGAACCCTTTCTCCGAAATGCTGGAAGGTTTTTCGAACAATAAAATTAGAGATATTATCCGGACTTAAATTTAATTTAAAGCCGTATCTCTCTATTCTTGTCAACCGACTTAAGGGATTTGATTATGACAGGCATCTAACGTTCTTTGTTCTAGGTTCGATTTGTGAGGCTGAAGAAAACGTTCTTCCATACGTCCTATGGACTGATGAATCCAAGTTCACCTCTAAATGCTACTAAACCGTTGGAATTATCGACCGTGGGCAGAGGAAAATCCGAGAATTTCGTACTCCTGTCATCATCAGATGGTTCGCAGTATCAAGGTTTAATCTTTTTAAAAAGGATTGAACACCGTACTCATTCCATAGACATCATTAATATGTATCAAGGTTTTGTGTGGACTTCTCGTAAATAAATTAACTGGGCCGTATTTCTACAAAAGTACTTTAAATCGTGCTAAATTCCTCAATATTTGAGGGAGGTTGTACCAACACAATGATGTTCATCTGTTATAACGGTAAAGAATGATTCTCCAGCTTCGTGGATGGCCCCGCACGCAATTCTTTGCAGGTAAGACGTTATTTGAATCGTCACTTCCGGTATAGGTGGATAGCCCTAACCCCACTTGACGATTTTCTGGAGGGGCTATTTAAACTTCAGTGTCTACGCGAATGATAACAAGCGACCTTAGTTGAAGAAGTGCGGGAAAGGATAGAAAATGGTCGTCAATCCATCACCCCTGACTATCCATCTGAGCACCGGTGAAGAATAGATAAAAAGAACAAATCTTTGTACCTTTACGCAAGGCAGGCAGTTGGAACAGGAATGTTGATTAATAAATAGCAAACTAAATGATTTTTTTTGTGTCAACAACGTAAAAAAAGCCCTTAAAATGATGTCAGGAAGTATAGCGTCATATTCGAACTGGGTCTGATGTACCATGTATAATTTTTCTCCAAAAAGTGATAAAATTTTAAGAGTAGAGTGCAAAATATTGAACTTTTTTTCTTGTTTTTTTTACCGTCATTGATTCAGTAGAACTTCAACCGGGCCATCTAAAAAGGACACCCTGTACAGGCTAAAAAAGGGGGGATTCTATATAAAAAATATTCGGAGAAAAAGAAGTAATTTTCAAAAATAAACAATTAAAAAAGGAAGTGTAGAGGCTAATGTGTACAGGCTTGCTACATTTTTTCCACAATTCTGGGAGGAGGTAAAACAGATCGTACTCATCTGATTCTGGTGAATGTAAGGTCAAAAGGTTCACTTTTGTAAAAGATGTTTCTACTTACAAATTTGAGACAAGCCTTGACACAATTCGTGTCTCTTCTGCTCATCCGTTGATGTCCATTAAGCCCACACTGCCTTTTGTGGTGCTCGGAGGAGATCGCCAAAGTCCACCAAGGTGGCCGTGGCGCTCGTCCCGCCGATCCCTTGTCGTTGCCCCCTCCCGGCCTGTTCGACCAATGGAGTACTTCGCGAGTGTGAGGAAGGGATGCAGGCCCCGGAAAAAGGACGGAGGGTCTCTAGTTTTTGGCTTTTGCTGTCCCAGGTGTTAAATATCCGAAGACGTCCCTTATTTTTCCGGACGGATGGAAGGACCTGGAGAGACGAGGAGACCCGGCACCCCGCCCCCAAGAAAGGTAGGAAACTTTTTTTTTTCATTAAGCGCCCTATGTACATAATTACTAATAACCTATAAAATTGTAATAATATCTCGAGTTTTTCTCTATCGACACCCTTGCTTTCCGACCCTTGTAGAGATCACCTCACTTTTTAAAAATCTAGTTAGTATCCTCTTTCTGCTCCTTTTGCATCCTTAGTTTCTTTCTTTTCAAATTTCAAGAGGTTTTTGGATTTTTTGTATCCAACAAGTGATACTCATGGTTTTCTCAATTTTACTGTCTTCTTTATCATGGTACCCTTACACCAAAAATGGTTCAGGACCTATCGATGGCGTAACAGCCCTTTTCATAGTAGAGCTTTAACTTCTTCGTGCCCCACTACTCCTGCGTTTCTTGGCCCAGTTGAGATTCCATTTTTGGCCTTAACCTGCTTAGTATGGTTTTTGCAAGTATATCAGCCATAGCTGAGTTAAAAGCTTTGATGTCGGCTATCTAACATGTCTTAGTTTTTATATACATGATTAAATTGAATTTAGAACATTTTTTATTGGACATAGGGTCTGCATATTTGCCATTACTCTTATAATTGTATGGATTCTGGCATGAAATATAATGGTGTACATGCCCAGGTCTGAACACTGCAAGTAGTCAACTGTGTGGTGTGTTGCTCTCTTTCTTGCCTTATTTTTTATCGTGTGCATATTATCTATAAGTAAATTTATGTGTAACATCATGTTGTCATGATGGCTATGCGTGAAACTACATGCGATTGTAGTGGCCATGTATCCGATATCGACGATATGAAGTACGAACATTATCAGAGAAAATTAATAACATCAAATAGTGAACAAGTGTAAATAAAGGACTTATAAAGTCAATTCATTTTCAGAAATACATTTATGTTTTCCTATATAAATGCAGTAACATTATATTCATACACAAAAAATGATTCGCGGCTCGAAAAGGCTCAAAAATACATACGACACTTGAAACAAAAGCAACCTATACCTTCAAAAAAATAGACCTAAAAAATACAATACCTACTAAATAAAATTGTTATAAATTTTCATCTGACAGGTACACAAACAGATGATAAAATTGTGTATTTATAATTAAGACAGAAATAAACTAAAAACTATAGAAAAAAAAAACTAAAGGCAACTTACTGTAATTTCTTGTGTCTTAAATGTGTGATCTATTAGACATGGTTAATTTATTTTAATTTAGAGAAGCGAATTCCTTTTGAATAATTTTTCTTTCAAACAGCCCGTGCATACAATTTGTGATGTGGTGATGGTTTTAAGTAAGGAAACCCCCTTAACATATGCAAACTCTGACACTTATGGCATATGAAAACATCTTAACTAATCGTAAGTCGCTAAGCTGATAACATCGGTTTATACAAGTTTATGGGAATAAATTCATCCTGAGGATCGTGAGAAAAAAAAAATAAAATAAAACAGTTCAGGTATCAACATTTTATTTACACATCATATACCTCAATAATTCTATTCATCACAATAACATTTTTAGGGTTAACTTGTAAATACATATTGTACAAAAAGTATACACTTCATTTTTATATTCTAAATCACCACATACATAAAATAGAGATAATATAATTATAAATCTAGATGACTCTTTTTAAGTAACTTTTGGTTCATTTTTGCTTTTTAAATATATATATGTATATTGAAAACAGCAACATGATAAATATATATTTCTGAATATCTAGATACAAGTAGACAATCAAATGCTAATTATTATTAACAGAAATTCTTAAAAACTAAAAGTGCTGTGGAATTTTCAAATTCACAACATACCTACATTTATTGTTGTGTTTTTTCTCTCTCTCTTTTTGCTTACGGGAGAAAAATAAATGAATCACATGCCCCATTTAGAGGTTTCAAGAGAAATCAAATACTAAAATTTACACAGCCTTACAATTAGGTTTTTATATCACTTATTGCCCAGAAAAGAAACTTTCTTAGTTACGTGATTGGAGGTTTTCAGAGCTTGAGTTGAATTTCCTTCAAAACGTTTTACCAGTTATAAATGAAAATGTTGATTAACACATCAATCCTATAATCCGAACAACAAAAATTTAATGATCAGTAGTTCACATTACTTTATTACAAATCAAAGGGAATCCTTAAAAACCAAAATAATTTAAGCCTTACAATTTTTTAAAACTGTCCCTTAAAAATAAAGCTTCTTTAAGACATACCAATGCAACATAGCAATTCATATCGTTAAACCAGAATTATATCATTCCTCAAAAAAAATCTTACGTTTATAAACTTTTTTTAGTGATTAATCTTATATCTATAAATAATATACACATTTTATTAAAGAAAAGTTCGTTAGCCAACATTTAGATGAAAAGCCATCAAAACTTAAAAAAAAATCTTTATGCTATAAACATCAAAGGGAGGAAAATCAGAATTTCATAACATTTTCTTTAAAAAGCTTGTGGGCAAGTCCGCCTGACCTTTTTATTTTTTCTCAAAACCATTGATTAGAATTTTAACAACAGGTACAATTTTTTTACATTTTAATAACACCTTCAGTTTAATTAGGTAAATCTACTGTTTGGTCTTTACAATAAAATATAGCACAAAAGGATTTCCATTTTGTCGAAACAACAGACAATGTGAAGCAAAATATTATCTTCACCATTTTCCTAATTTATAGAAAATTAAAGAAGCCGCACATATCACAAATATTTCAGATAATTTTTTAAAGTATTAATTTAATACTGATATAGACTGTATATTATGTATAATATAGATTTTAATAATTTCACTTCTTTTTTTTTTTTTCAATTTAACGTACAAATTTAAATCTAAATTTATAATGATTTCTAATGATGATGGGATTAAAATTGTGTCATTGCACAACAACTGGTCCATAATGTATGGTCTGAGGTAGTCTTTATTTATTTATTTTTCCAGACAAGTGGAATTTATTTAAATTAAGAGTTCTGTATTTTCATTAAAAAGGGTACAGTCAACTGGTTTTATTAAAATTTATTCATTTAGCCAGAAAATGACTACAAACTAAGTGGCTGTCAGTTAGGAAAATTAAAGATATATACATAAGGCATTTACACTGCACTGTGCTAACTACTATGTTTAAAACAATTTTAAATACCTTCAGTACAACAAATAAAAGAAGTTTAAACTAACATTTCAGCTAATTTGTACAACATTAATCAACTTTACAGTAGTCTTCAAAAGAAAATAGGCCAACAATTAATTGTAATTAAAAATAATTTGGAAGAGTAATTTGGTATTGTTTGAATTGTATCAGCCATGAAATGTATACATTTTATTTTGAAAATTAAAGGATGTTGAGGAAATACATCAGTCGACTTTTTGTTCAAAATGCACGTCTGGAGTATTGTAAAATAAAATTGATAAAGTAGCAGTGCCATTTGTGTTCAATGCGTAGAAATTTTTGCTTTACTAGAGAAGAATGGTTTGAGCCCAGGTGCACCTTCAGATGAGGCAAAAAATAGTCGACCAATATAATTGAAAAAATTATTAGTGCAGAAAAGTTGAAGCGAGGCCTATTTAAAAGTTCTTAAAGATTAAACTGGGGGGAGGGGGCACAGAAATCCAGTGGTTAGCATCAGCTTATAGATGCAGATTCCTATCATTGCACCAGGAATTTTCTGTACGCTCCCCCTCCCAAAAAAAAGTATAATTTTATTGTAAACTGAGACCCTGATCATGACATAATATACATTGAACGTTGAAAGCTTTGCAACTATAGTCTAGTGTATCACTTGACTTCATTCTGATCTTCTTTAACTAATTATTGATTGTAGGTCGATCTCAACTTAACGAAATAAAAAAACAGTCTCAGGCTGTATTCTTCGAAAGTGAACTGATACCGTTAATTACTTAGGCCTTATTTTAGACATTGAATACTTTCAAGCCACACTGTAAAGTAGCAGTGTATATATAGACTTTGTAAAACCTGTATAATTAGGGAAATCTTCATCCTCAATATATTTCAAAAATCGTGTTTAGCAGTTGTTAATCTGTCAAATAAAGCAAAGTTTGGGAAGAATCTGAGGAAGTACAGGTATTAATCTAGCATTATTTTTTAAAGCAGAGCCAGGCTGAAGTTTTATACACATATAAAAAATGAAATCAATGAAAGGGAGGTCTTTGAACAAATCGTATTACCTCGATTTTACGATTTTATCTCAAAAAGATAAAAATGTACCCCTTAACTCTGATAAAATATAACTTATTAAATAGAAATAAATTTATTTGATTAATCACATATCTACGTGAACAGAAAATCAAAATTAAACTAAAGCATCAACTCCTTACATCAACCCATGTATGAACTTAAATATGACGTTTTATATACGGAAAAATTAATAAAAGGGGTTGGAAGTAGAATAAACCAAAATATTACTCAACATGCACACTTTTTATGCTGTTTGTTATCTTGCAATGTGATTTTATTGCCTTGATGTGATTTGTTCGGCGACGGGGTCAGCGCTTGGTCGACCGCAGCTTCCATTCTCTGCATCACAAGGTCGAGGAGCAGCTCAATGCACATGGAAACATTTTGGCCTGTAGCGGCACTGGTCTCTAAATATGTGAAACTGAAAATGGCAAAAAAATTAAACGTCGACTTGTTGAGACGAAATTAGTTTTTGGTAAAAAATAAATTGGTATTCAGTATTAGAAGTAGGGAACAATTTTTTCATTCACAAACACTCTGGATCAAGGTAGTCTTGAAAAAAAAAAAAAAAAAATCAGTTGTTACTGCCAAGTTTTCTACTTATTTTAATGACATCATCAGAAAAAAAACAATCTTATATATCTAAAGATTGACATATTTAAGTTTTTCAGGTGATCTTATATTTCCTTGAAGGCTGACTCAGTTCTAACATTACAAAGGACTGAGTCAATCTCTAGACATATTTAAAATTGTTTTGCCCTAATGATGACCTTAAAATAGGTCAAAAGCTCGGCACTAACAACCGATTTTTTTCCTTCAAGACCAAACCCTGATCCAGAGTGTTAATGAAAAAATTTGTATAAAGTAGTATGAATCACCTTACCCATACTGTGCAGCTGCTTCTTTGGCTCTCTCTTCGCTGATTACTCTTTTGTCAACCAGATCAGCTTTATTCCCACACAGAATTATATCCGGGTTTTCGCAGTAGGCATGAGCCTGCATAAAATAAACTCCTGCTTACTTTAATCATAATTTAATTACAATATAATAAAATATTAAAACTATGTCTAAACATTAATTACTTGTTGGACTAAATTGTATTTTTCTTTAGATTGTCAGAATTGTTATAAAATTTACTAAACAACTTTCATTTTGTAATTTGGCCATTATCGGTCATTTTGCTCTGCCTATCCTCACTGGATTGGACTGTCAGATGTGCTTCGGCATTTCACAGGCAGAATGGTCAGTAACGACCAAATTACAGGTTCATCATAATTTTAGACAAAAGGGGGAAATTCTCATAAATTTACTTTTATTTTGTTATCAGCAGTAAAAGATAGATTTTTTAAATTATTTAATTTTAATAACAATAAACATTCGCTTAACATTTTTAAAGTATTATTTTTCTTCTTAGTTTAATTCACTTCGAGTTTAAATAAATTTATTTGGTTTTAATCAGTATTAATAATAGGGTATCATCTCAAGTCACCCCACAATTTACATTTTTTTTTTTTTTTTTTTTTTACAAGGTTAAATATAGTTAGTACGATAGTCATAAGATATTGACAGAAATGCAACTTTCAGGCATGCATGCAATCGGAATCAGCATTCAAATTCTGGCATTGCCCAATGAAGCAAATTATTTTGAGCGATTCAAAATCATCACTGATAGAAATCATGTAACCTGTGATGTCATGTGCTGATATGTCATATTAAATATTAGAAAAGATACGGAATAGGTGGACGATATTGTATTTTGTGTATTTTTATGTTAATTTTGTGGCCTATATCGTTTATAATCTGAGTGTAATTTTATGTTCTCCGAATACCAAAATTGTAATGATAGGTAGAGCTTGAAGAATCCCATGAAGAAATTTCACAACAATGTTAATTATTTATCCACGGTGGCCGAGTGTTTAAGGCGTCCGACTTTTATTTGGCACACTATTCTTGGTTCGAATCTCTTCATAGCCTTTGGACATTTATTTGAGAATAATTTGGGGAAAAACTATCAGCCTTTTGTATGTCAAGTCTTTACTTTATCAGTCTTACAGTTTGATGACATTTATTGTGTTTAAGCAATGGTGTCGTGCACATGTGTGATGTAATTTCAAACTCCTGGCATGTTTTGTAGGAAGCACTTGTTGCCTCGATGCGTTACGTATTCATGTGAAATCATTCATCCCATCTTTTTATGACCATCTTGGTCTATAATAAAATTTGAATTTTACATATACATAATTATAAAAATATATACATTTTTAAAAATAACCAGACTGGTACAATACATTTTTAATTTCTCAAAACGCATATAAAAATCATCAATCAATTATGATCAATTTTCCAACACCCAGGAAATAGTTTACCGCTGTTTTAAATACTTGCACCAGTATACAAACAATAAATAATAATAATGGACCTTTTAATATTATTTTTGATTAAGTAAAGATATTCCAACATTAAATAATTTTTGATTAATTTTAAATAAGACAATCTTACTAAAAGATTGAGGTACTAATCATGCAAACATATGAAAATTGTATTTACATATTTTGTGCAAATAATACTTATTCTACTTGTACACAATAGCATTGACATTTTAACAAGGGTGGATGTGAATAGGTTTGTTCATTTTTGTACAAAAATTATTTTACAAAAGATACACTCAAAGACAAAAAAAAACGGCCTCTCGTATTTTATAGTATATTTCAAACTATAGGTATTTTTATCGTTATATTAATTACAACATACTTATTTTAATGTAAACCAAATCAGACGAGACCATAAATTCATAAATTTTAATCAAAATTATTTAATTATGATGGTTTAAAAAAAATTCATTGAAACAGCAGACAGATTAAAATTAAACTAACAATTTATTACCTAGTTTTGCTTTTAATAACACGTTTTACCTCTTCGGGACTTATGAAGGGCTTCAAGTCTCCTAAGCATCTAGTATATAAGCGATCAGATTTTGTCTTGTGAATTCTTCAACATGAGAAGTTTGTTGTTCAACACTTGTTGAAGGAGGCGAACGATGTCTAACGCATCTTTATCATTTCCCATAATTATTCTAGGATACAAGTCAGAAGAACATGTTGACCAATCATTGTGATAATCCCTACATCTTTCAATGAATGAGTGACAACTGTAGCCACTTGCAGTCGAGCATTATGTTCATTGCGTTCCCTAATAAATGGAGAAAAAGGGACCAAAGCTTCCAGAAGCACTTCCTCATTGCACTTTAGTCCATTTGAAGATCCATTCTGTACATTAGTTAGGTATAGTTGTAGGCATACAATCCACACCAGACCATAATTTAACGACTTTAAAAAGTCTACGCCTTGCACTTGAAGCAAAGTATCCTCCAAACGATCGCAGTCATTTGATTGCCGAAAACCGCCACTCATCTGTGAAGAGAACAGCGCCCCCCCCCCCATTGTTCAAATGTCCAAAAAGGATGTTTATTTGCCAATTGTCGCTTTTTTACTCAATGCCCCTGCAGTAGTAGAGATCCTGATGAAGAGTGACTATAGACTAGGAGACTAGGCTATTCTCACAAATCCTTATGATAACTGTTTAGGGATGGAAATTATGTTTTAGTCAACTGTTATTCTTCATATCTACGTATTACTTAAAATAAGCACATAAATGCAAGTGACTGGTTTTTAATTTTTATTTTATTTTATTTTATTTTTATTATTATTATTTTTTTTTTTTTTTTTTTTTTTTGTCTTTGGATGTATTTATAAAAGAATCTGCCCATAAAGGAGAAAAAAAAGGAAGAAAGACAATTTTGTAATTACATTGAATTACATTGAAGCAATATTGTAATTAAAACAAACACAAAATATAAAATTATAAAGGCACATAAAATTATAAATATATGGCCAGTTTATTTTTTTAAAAAAATTGTTGCAAGTATTATAAGCGTATTTTCCAAATGGTGCACCACAATTTCTACGAAGATAAATCTAAGGCAATAGCAGCGGTAGGAATCACAGAAAGTACAAAGGACGGTTAGCAAAACAGCTCTTGTGAGATAGGAAAGCAAGCAACAACGTCTCAACAATTAACATAAATCTTTCAACGTGAAATGAAACAATCGGATAGAGCACAACTTTCAAAGGGGGTGGCCTTCCATTATACTTACTTTGAGCTGTTCAAGCCAATTTCGTACTTCTAGAAATGACTGTTCGTTAGTGAGGTCGAACAGAAGTAAAAACCCCATCGATTCCCGGTAGTAAGATGTAGTCAAACTACGAAATCTACAGCCAGTGTTAATAACGCCTAATTAGTAACATTCCACATTCCCCAAAAGCGTGCTGCTTTAACATGTTATATACAATAAATGACAACAATTTAAAAGCTTTATTAAAGACTGTTCTGTTCATTCTGTTCATTATAGACCCAATCTAGCTCTTGTATTGATTTTTTTATGAAAAATAAAAATTCTAAAATTTTAAAAGCTATTCTAGTTTAGGATCAATTGAACTTATTTCAGTACAATTTTATTCTACTCAGCAAGCTATTTGTTAATTTTATACCAGCTCAAACTCTATAAATATAATGCTTTAAAAAAAAACCTGTTAATTACCAAAAATATTGCTAAATTGAAATAGATAAAAACCAATTTTTCAAAACAATTTTTTTTAGTTCAAAAGATGATTAATTATATCATGCAAAGTAATCCAATAAAGTCTCACACTCACACTCAAAAATTGATCATCTTGGTGGTGCTAACGGACACTAATTGACCACTACACCACCAAGACATCTCATATGAAAAACATTGTACATCAATTCAGGCAGGGCTAAAATATTTTTCAGAATGAAGCTTATAAATATTATTAACATAATACAAACATATCTTAATTACTTATTAAATTGAGATTAAACATCTAATAACTTTGTTTTAAATCACACTAAATTTAAAGCTGTTACTTATGTAATTAATCATCCTCATCATCATGGATACCAGTGTGATTAACTATGTGTGGCCTACACACATAATCGAATTATTTATTTAGTGGAAATAAAAAAACACAAATTCAAACCAAAGCAACAAATGAAATAGACCGAAAACATTATTTAAAACATTTAAAATTATGACAATTTTGCAACAGTTAACCCTTCTTTACATATTCTATCAGTCATACAACTAAACATGCATCGTGTTTTTATTTTTTATTATTATTAATTGTTTTCGGTCTTTATTCTTTACCTTTCTTGCCCTGCTGTATCCCACAACTGAAGACATATCCTCTGAGTCTTTCCATGAATTTTGTAAGACTGAAACAGAATTGAACAAATCTAAAAGAAAGTGCCTGACAAAAATAAACCTTATTATAATTATTATTGTAGGCTTATCACACCACACCGAAAATTGTGAAATGCCGAAAAGTGTTAAATAAATCAACTGGGTAAGATAGGGAGACCAAAATGATCAGAAACAACACAATTACAAGTTCATCACTCCTCACAGTACATTAAAAAATTTCACAATTTCATTTAGATCGGAAGATAAAACAGTACTAACTTTATGTGTCCAAAGCTCAGTTTATTATTGACTCTCTCTTTTTTTTTCTTTAGTTTTGTTGGGTTTTCCTCGTTATTATTCAAATAGAATAGAAATATATTTATTTTAAAAAAATCACAATAGGCCTTTTTTCAGTATTAAAAATGTTGACCACTTATTCCCTCTGGATGAAGGTATGTCTTGAAGAAAGCAAATTCAGTCGTTATAGCTTTCGACCTATTTTAAGGTCATCAAATTGCAATATTGTTACAATCCTAGGCATTGTTGGGACTGAGTCAGTCAAGGAAATTTGAGATCCGTAGACATATTTAAGACTGTTTTCCCCCACGACGACCTGAAAATAAGTAGAAAGCTTAGCAGTAACAGCAGAATACGCTTTCTGACTATACTTTAATACAGTGTTCGTGGAAATGAGATCGGTGTATTAGTGTCGTGAAAAATTTGAGTGGCCTAAGTGACAAAAGTCTGTTCAAATAGTTGAATCAACTACCCACCCTGTGTGAAAGAAGCTGCTTGGCTATGGAGGTTGACTAACAACCTAAAGCTGACCAGTGAATTATAAAAATATAAACAAGCACAATAAATCAGGTAGAAGTGCAGAAGGCCTTGTGACTGCCTCATTTATCCCTATCCTTATGGTCTGTATGTTGGTAAGCATATGTCCTACAAACCCATAAGGTGACTTGGTTCAATACCTTGCAATTGCTAGGAAATGGCTATTCCTGCACTATATAGACCTACATACTCTTGAAAATAATACTGTATTTCATTAAAAAAAAAAAAAAAAAAAAATGAAAATCATAAAGTTGAGAGAGATTGGATACAAAAGATGAAAGTGTAATTATTAAAGGGAGAAATACCATATGACTCCGAATGGAATAAAAAAAAGACTCCAGTATGTAAAAACGTTGTACGGTATATTTGTCAAACTTACGACTTTCTTGACTCTGAAGTCGATCCCCACAGTGGATATGAACCTGGTGTTGAACACCCCATCAGTGTACTGGTATAGGAGGCTGGTCTTCCCAACGCCGGAATTTCCAACGCAGAGGAATTTAATCAGGTAGTCGTAGTCGTCTGTCATCCCGGTTGTAAAGCAGAGGAGATGAGTCAAGGCCTTCACAAAGCCAAGAGGGCAAGAATGTCAACTGATGAGAGATAACGTCCGGGGCTTGGCAGACGGTTTTCCTTCTTTCACGATTATCATAAATGAAACTGGACCGAGGAGAAGCGATATTCGCAAAATTATATGTTATATTAGGCCTCGCCACCCCAGGTCTCCTGTCCCAGATGTTTACAAACGTAGAAAGTCTACTTATCACTTAGGCCTCTAATCAGTCGATAGTGTTGAAGTTGAAAACTGTTTGACGAAAGTTTCAATAAGGTTTATGGGCAGAGCGGTCTATGTTGCCTCAATATGAAAACGTCACCGACAGGGAATTTGGCAAAAATTGAACTACATTCAATAATTTTATTAACTTCATTTATTTGTATCTTCAACTGTGCATGTATTATGTACAACCAGCAGCTTGGATAATTTATGTTTGTGGCATTATAGGTATACTAAAGAAATCTACCCATTGGCAGCTGTTCTGCATTGATAAAACGATGTCATTTAATTCATTTTTGTGTTAGTGTGATTTTGTAATTTACTATGAAAACGTCTGTAAAAATTTGAAAAATTAATTTACAAAAGAATCATCAAACGACACGTGACAATCAATTTGGCTTTCGAATCCATCATTCGACCACTCTTTACCTTCAAAAAGCAGTAAAATAAATAACAATTTTAAAAAAGTGTAGTACGCCATTCTAGGGGACAACGATTAATTGTGGTCCAAAGGAAAATCTACTACACAAACCTTGGCAAAACTATTTCACACCATCAACACTACTCGGATCGCTTGTTTAAAAACAAAGTAAAAAAATCAAAAAAGTTAGGCAAAATTTAATTTTTTTATCATCTATAAAATGAAAATGGTAAATGAAAAAATAAACTTGCTGTAAAAAAACCATCTGACCAGATCTGAAAAAGTGGATTTTCTTTTAATTTGCGTTTTAAAGCCGTTGTCTTTCTGATCTCTTTATTTAACGTCATTTCGAGAACTATACACTTCTTCATACAATGGAAACTTTCTTACATTACAATGTTCCCAAAGCCACATAAAAGTGATAGTTTCCCCATCTTACAATCCTATTAGTTGCTACCCGTCCCTTCTAAATTATTCGAAAAATAAAAGTACTAAAAAATTATCACTATACTACCTCAAACATCTTACCAAACCGTTTGCCTTTCGAATCCATCATTTCACCTCTCATCGACTTAGCCAGAGTTACAGATTTCATTACTTCGTGTCTCGAGCAGAAACTGTACGCGACTGGAATGTTTCTAGATGTTTCTCAGGCTTTTGACAATGAGGGATTATTATACAAATTAAAATTATTTTTAGGTCTATTATCTGATTATACAAACATCCGTTAAGGAAAGGTTTTACGCAGTGGACCAGGGTACGGAGACTTCTGGGATGGAAGAAGTGTTTGCAGGTGTGTCATAAGGATCAATACTCGCTCCGCTGTTGTGCACAATTATTACTTCTGATAGCCCACAAATGAGACACCGCAGATGACACCGCCATATAAACAAGTCATCCCCTACAATATACGTGTGCCAAGCTTATGGACCGGTCCAAATATTCCAGTATTCATTGAATACGAAGTTTGGACTGTGGTAGTCTTTCAGACAGCTACGGAATTGTTTTATATATATATATATATATATATAT
>CM077107.1:23748927-23763814 GCA_039619505.1 Cimex hemipterus
GTATATATAGATAAACGTTCAGTTGAGGCACTTTTCTCAATTCTGATGGTTTGGTTGAGTGGAACGGTCGTCGGTGAGTCCACATGACGGTGGTTTGTCGTTCTTCCTACACCACTGCTGGCTGTGGTAAAGATAAAACGATGAAGTTTGTCTCTTCCTATCTTTCCATCAGCGAAAACAATTCTTTAATGAATCAGAGGTTTTGCAACTGTAACCGATTCATTAATTTTTGCTAATTATAGTGTTAGCGTAGTCGTTTATTGGTTGTTAACGCCTCCAAATCGGAATTTGAAAGTCGCTGGAAACGTGTTTCATACCGGGACCCGAAGGCTGAAAAAACAGATTATTATCTATTTTTATTACGAAAACTTTAAATTATTTTTATGCCTATTTTATATTTTCTAAACCCGCCCGGCACTAATAAAAACAAAGTGTGAAAGTTGCATCGAAATCGGTTCGGTAGTTTTCGTTTTTCTCATTAACATACGAACATTCACTTTTATATATATATAAATTATATAGGAAAACAGTAAACGCTGGCATCTAGTGTGAGGGGCAGAGGAGGTTAAGATGATATGGCGGGTTCTCGGGATGGGGATGTAGAGACGGCTCAAGCAGAAGGGTTAGTATGGGTCGAAACTTGACTTTGGCGAGAAACTCATCGTTGAGAAAAGGAATGTTGAGGTAGTCCTAGATAGTGAGGTTGGTGACGTAATAAGGAACTTTGAATATTTGTCTGAAGTCATTTGTTTGAAAGGCTTGGGTGAGTGATGTTGAGTGACTGGCAGAACCCCACGCGCTAATGTCTTGTAGAAGGTTAGGTTAGTTTTGACGGTCAAGGCAGATTTTGGTACTAGAAGTCTTTGTAGTAACAAGTCTTCTGTTGAATGGTTGCCTCTTAAGTCTTGTGTGGGAATTACATGTCAGTCTAGGCGCAGTCCTAATTATTTGACTTAAATAGAAGTTTGTACCTTTTGTTATTGATACAACGGAGACTGTTTTCCCAAAACATAGTACACTGAGTAAATTTTTCTTCATTCAGTCTTGTCCTCCACGTTTTGCGCCAGTGTTTGATAAGCTCAAGGTGTTATTGGAAGTTGAACGTAGCTTGGATAGTACTCGAGATAAAGAATAAAATTGCCGTAAGGTCCGCGTAGGTGGTGATGACGGTATTAAGGTGTATTGATAGGGCAGCAGTATAAATGATATAAAGGATGGTACTGAGAATGCTCCCTTGTCGGACGCCGGCTTGTATCTCTCTGACTTCCTAGAACTCGTATTATAATTGTAAAAGTTGATAATTGCCTCTAAGGACGGTACACTGTACCATGTTGTTGGCTTTATCTTTACTGTAAATTATCAAGACTTTCTATTGTAGATTCTGAATAATGGAGACCTTACCAAATGAAATTTCAAAAAAAACTGGAGGTGTTCTTTCTCTCACTTTTAAGTTTTCTATATTTAATATCGCCAATCATTACAGATAATTTGGTAAAATCTGATTTATGACAAGTCAATGACAATGTTTTCTGTCAATACTGAATACAGAATGGGACTAAGGGAACTGCCTTGCGGAACATCCGCTTCGACATATTAAACATTTATACAAGCTGCATAGCCCGACACATCTTTTGCATGAAGTTTGTTTAAGTAGGAACAAATAAATCCTACATAATTCTTTATTGCTTAATATAATTTAAAAAATAAGCTACTTCAATTCCAATATTAAAATATATTTGATTCAATGGAAGCTAGGCTGCTCATTAACTCTTAAAGAAATTCACTTTCACGTACAACTTTCCCAGAGTTAAAAACATCACAAGGATGTCGACGCGGGCAAACGCCCGTGCCCGGACCTAGCCCCTTCCCACTTTTACTTTCTACAGGAAACTAATTAAAAAAACAAAAACACTTCCACTGAAAATAACATCAAGAGGGGGACGAGACGCACACCTTAGGAGCGAGAATGTGCGGACCCAAAACTCACTTTGTTCTATGTGAAAACCTATTGTGAACTTTGAAAAACCATGCGTGCATGACGGTTATTTTAAAAAAATTAACCAAATATGCTTTTTATCGAAATGCGCAAAAAGCATTAACTTTCGTAAATTTTATTAATGAAAATTTTAATATTATATCATACAATAATTTTTTTAAAAATTTCTTATACAATTTTAGGGAAAATGTATAGGTATATTACTAACATTTCAACACCAATTTAATTACTTTATTTATAAAAAAAAATTTACATATTTTCATGTGGAGCACCACTTTAAATTAATAAAACAGTTTCAACATAAATATTAATATAAATATTTTTTAAATTTTTTATGGTTCATCCAATGGGAAGAATATTGTGATCAATCATACAAATGCCTTTTAAATAAAATTTAAAAAATCCCTGAATTTACACGTTACATATTACATGCTATATTTACAAATTGTCTTACCTAAAGTTGTATAAATTATCTTTGGAATGTACGTAATTATCCTTTCTGATGTTTCTGTAATAACAAGTTGCCATATTTGCTCATTGAGTTATTTACAATATTCACGAGTTACAGGTAATATGGCAAACCCGCTGAGATATATGCTTGAATAGTAAAGAGAATCTGCGACCTAGTACAGATCAAGTTTACAAATTTGTATTTACCTGAGACAGATGCCTATCTGTAGATAAGATTTTTTCAAGTCCCAAACTAATCAGTTCGAATTATATCACATTATATCGCGTTTGTCGCCTTTTTTTCTTTGTTCTGACTCAGTCCAGACTCGCTTTTGATGATTTGATTGCACTGACACTACGTCATCACTTTTTCGATCCAAGGGACGAACCTCTGGATGTTTGTGTAGACGCCGGGGAGATGCTCGCGACCGCAGCCGATGCCCCAAGAAACTAGGCCTATCAGCACTTTCCTACCGTCCAACGTCGTCGTCAGAGGACCCCCGGAATCACCCTGCCAAAAAATGTTGATTTAATCTTATCCGAGCACGGGTTGTAAAAATATAAAACGACAGATACCTGACAACTGTCTCTTCCTCCTTCTTTGAAACCGGCGCAGATGAAGACGTCGTGTATCGTTTCTCTCCTTCCGGCCGCTCTGAACCACCTCTGGCACCTCTCGTTCGGTATGACTTCGACGTCGACTTCCTGCAGCACCGTCGGCACGGTGACGACGCCTAAATTGAAATTAGTATCGAAGGTCAAACGCGAATTTCAATTGTTATTTTTTATAAATTATACTACCGTGTCTCGTACGGCCCCAACCGGCGACTGTAGCCGTTTTTCCGACTAATTTGGTCGTCGTGTCCGGAAGGCAGACTGGCAGAATGTGCTGTTTGAAGTTGACTTGTTTGTCGAGCTTGACCAAAGCGAGATCGTTCCTAAAGTCAGTAGGACTATACTGCGGATGCACCTGAAAAAACATTCTCTTTAGTCAATAACCATGTAAATTAAAATTAACACTTCATGAATATATAACCATCATTATAACCAGAAACTGTGGCGGATAAAAAAATGATGATGTTCCTCAACCGATTGCTACAAAATTTACACTAGGAAGCAAATTCTATCAACATATCCACAATATTTTAATGGTAGAACATAGGGAGGACAACTGTACTATGATTGTGTTAATTTTGATGACAACATAATCCAGTGAAACTAAGGGGCATTTCAGGGACACTAAATAGTCTTAAAAAACATAAGGACATCGTCGTGTGGTCCTAAACACCATCGTCATACTGCCTTCAACGGAATAGAAAACTTCATAGAAGAAGAGAGAGTTTTTCTCATATTTCTTACGTAGCATAAACAATCTCTGAGCGTTAGCCACGACTAATTATGTTTACAATTATTGATTCATTGGTTAGAGTGTTCATTACGTGAATTTATTAATTGCGCCTCCGTTCATTCTTACTATTTTCGATGTATTTTTCATTTCCTGATTTCTGTTAAAGTTTAAACAATTTTAAGGTTAACAAAACTCTGGCTTGTCAATGGGTGATTTTAAGAGGAGGAAGGAAATATTCCTAACGTATAAAAGAAGTGTTCAATTGTTATGAAAAGGCTAGGAGAACTGGTCACCAGGGCAGATAGCTTAACCGATAATGACAACTTATTAAAGAGTTAGACGGGATGATGATGATGATGGATATTAGGATGCGGGTTTGTGCTCCCTAGGCACTGTTGCCTTTCGGCTTATGGTACCTTCCTAATAGTTCAGTGCAATCGACTCAAAGTTTGTTCTAAAGAGTATTAGATCATTGACTCATCGCTTCAATTGGTTTCACTGTTTTTTTGTATTCCGGTTATTTGTACATTGATTTGTTGCTTCGCGTTAAAAAATGATATACGTGTCTCTTTCTTCCTCCTCACTGCACAATCGCCATTGAATATACCCATATTTTGTTTGACCGGTTAATAGTCCTATCAATCCTCTGAGTCCTAGCTCTTTCCTATTGCAGCAGTGAGCTTGCCAGCTTTATTTTGAAGGCTGTGTTTAGTATAAGTTGACTGTATCTAGCGCCCTAGAGTTTAACCACTTCTCTCGTGTTTTTTCACCTATTCTGTGCAGGAGGATTCTGCATTTGTTTGTGTTATCCCAGGTATACACGCTAGAAGAGCACGGGAACTTTTCAAATACCGTAATAATTTAAATCTACAATTCACTTGTAGTATTTGTCATTGGCATTAGAAGTTGAATTGCATATTAAAGTTCTGTAAGAATGTGATGACCTAGGCCTGTGGCTTATAACTTGCCTATTCATGGGAAGGTCACCTGGGGAGTTCGGGAAGCACAGACAAGTACAGTTGGCGGTCGGGTGTGTTGAAAATAGATTGTCATTTAAAGGGAAGTACGTCTTTGCATAATCGTCGTGGCTACTATCTGTATATGCATATATAGTTACATCATAAGTTGAAAGCTGCGTTATCTCAAACCATAAAACATTTTCTATAGAGGTTACCTCCCGAAAGAGGGCAAAAGAGTTGAGCCGTGCCTTTCCTTTAACAACATGCAACGATTTGGCATCATTTTGGTCACATTTTTTATTGTTTAGCATAACGGTTAATTGTTTAAAATGGTGGCAACGGTTTCGAAATAATCAGTTTTCAAGGCTCTTATGTAAATCTGGAGAATTTGTTATCGAGAAAAAGATTGTCTCGTCTTGTAGATCACAGACAGTTCCATATACCTGATACCCGTTAAGGAAAGAATGAAGACATTCGCCTTTCTTTAGTGCGTTAATTATTCTTGTGTTCTTCCTTCTTCGCATACTGATTTTCTATATATTCTTGCATTTTATTTGTGATATGGAAAATATCTGGACTCAAGAATATTGAGTGGTTGAAACATCTTTCTATCTTGAATAGTGTTTCGGATAAATGGGGTTGAACATGGACATTGTTTAGATCAATTAATTAATTTTTTTATGTAAAGTGTTTGTTGAAATGAAAAAGCTAGTGCCACGAGCGGATTCCAATCCTGATTACACGATGCAACGGCGTATTTGGCCGAACATCGTGGGTTCGAATCACGCTCGTGGCACTAGCTTTTAAAAAAGAATATTTAATCGAAAGAAATAATTTGGTGAATAGACCACTAAATATAATGGACTGTTTCCGTCATTTATTTTAGATCCTGGGGAAAAACCATTTTTTCTATAACCCTCCGTTTTCGAGAAAAGTTGGCGTCGCATTGAAATAGAAATACCCTGTATAATGGACCGGACTGGCCGAATCATATAATAACCCTTGGAATTTTATTTCAGATTGTTTTGCAATAGTAATTTTCAGATGGTTGACTCTTCGTTCGGACAGCCATGTGGCTGGACGGTTAAACCTTATAAGACAAGAATAATTTGACATTCCATTTTTTATATTTTATAAAAATCTTTTTGAAGGTTTTCGGTAATCAGAATTACATCAAAAGCGAAGGCAAAAAAAGGACAATTGAATAATTACCTCTTTCCTTTCAATGTTGTACTCTTCATGCAGGAGTCGTTCGGCCTGATCCCTCACGTCCCACTCTCCCAGTCGCACCTTCAGATTATTGTTAGTCGTCCTTAAAAAATAAGTTTAAATGTGAGAAAAGTACGTGAAAAACCCCATCGACAAAAATACTCACCTAAAATTTAATTCAATGAGTGAGTAAGCAATTCAAAAGCGATTTAATAATTATGTTTAAATATAAACTAGATTTAAGCTTCAGTGTAATCTTATATGGCATAAGTATGGTAGAAACATTTTTCAGTCTGATGTTCTGATGTTTAGACAAAAGCGTATAAAAATAAATAATTCATCAGAAACATGAATTTTGTAATAAATTAAAGTAATGGGATATAAAGCGTGCATTGTGAAAATTAAATCGAGAAAGATATTCTCTACGGTTTGTGTAATCTACTAGGAATGAAACCATCAAACCGGCGATGACCCAAGACCCAAAAACGAAGCGTGCCCTTTTGAAAAAGTTTTAGTTACGTTGCGACGCAGTGAGCTGCCGTGACGACCCATCTGTTGTTCAACAGCGCTCCGCCGCAGGAGAGTTTCTTGCTCAGGAAGCCGGTTTTAATTATCGCCGCCTGTACAGATTTGATGGAACAATAGCGTTTTTAAATACGCACGAAAGAGAATACGGACCTGCCATGGATGTGTTCCGAACGTAGAACTATGACCTCCGACGATCCGGTGGCTTCTTGAATAGATTTCTCCGCACCCTAAAAACATATCATGCAAAATAAAATAAAAACGCGTGCACTTCCGGTTTGTAGTCGAGTGTTAGTTCATGCGGGCCATATATGCATATTAGTGCTTTATGTGCTTAGGCCGTTGTTGTGCACTGGGTGCGGGAGACTGTTGGCGGTTTACCCCTAAATCCGAGGTGGTTGTCGTGGAACGTCGGAGAATGTATTATCGTGGGGTATGGGGTGGAATGCGTTGGGCGGTAATCGGGTCGTTGGTAATTGTGCGGGTACTGGGGTAACGGCGATATCGGGGGTATGGGAGCAATGGGAGGGAAGTAGGTATGGTGATGGGGCGGCCTGGGACGTTGAGGAGGAGGAAGGTTCCAGAAGTACTCGTGCTGACTCTCGCCCTGTTCTTCTGGCTGTTGTGGCTGCGGGTGAAATGGGTGGACGCCCTGGAACTGCTGGGCCTGCAGGAACGCCAGAGCTGCGCACAACAACATTCCATTCTATCTCACCTTAATTAGCCCCGACATAACAATTGTAACACTCTTTTTATGTATCAATTCAACTCCTTCAATAATACTGTGATTGGCCGTTTCCATCTTATTTTTTCACAAGTGAAACCACAACGTACCAAATCGAAAGCCCAATGTGGAATTAAGTTTTTAAAATTAGTCAAGTTAGTCTCAATTCCACTAATCGATCATGCTTCGTACATTTTAGTATATTCAAAACTGTTAATTTCAAGCCAAAATAAACATAAATTTTATTACAAATGTACAAATCAACTAGTGAATCCTAAACATTACACTACAAGGGTATAACAACATTGAATCGATAATAGGCAAATAAAACACTAAATAATTATAAAAATAAACATGCCAGATAGAAAAAATGGTGCTCAAAAAACATCTTATTAATTTTATATTTCATAAAACATCAAAAATACTTTCAGTAATGCAATATAAGTTAAACAATGATAACAAAGCCGAAATACGTTACAATGATGCAGAAAGAAACATTAAAGCTCATCTGTCACGTTAAGAAATCAATGCATTGCACTCACTCGGATAAAAAACTGGACAAGGGTGAAGTTGCATTTTTACTAGTCACTTCGTTTTGGTCCGTTCGAAGCTTTGGCTTCTCGCCATCTTCAATGTTCAATCTAGTCTAAAACCCGCCACTGAAAATGGCGAGAAGTCAAAACGTTTCTATCTTATTAGAACGACGATAGGTGAAATTAATAAAATATACGGGTAGACCAAAATGATCAGAAACTACCAAACAACAAACGTCAATAGAGTTTGTAGTACTAGGTTGTAATAACTGATCATTAACATTTTTAAAACTTAACTGGTTTTACGAACCAAAGGTTTTCGTTTTTGCTGATCGAAATGTTTTCAGCCAAGGTGGATTATCGGGATACCGCTGCGTTTAAACACTAGCATTCCAATATCTTAATTAGTAATTTTTTAATTATTCCGACGGTCTGGCAAGCATACGTCCTTTCTCACCCGTAATTTTGCCTGGTACTTTAATTAATTTGCATTGAAAAGAAATTCATCATAAAGGAAGAACTTAACGTCCAACTACCTTTTCGGGTTGACGGGGACGAGGGGGCAGAACCACTTTTCCAATACCTTTTATGTACCATTAAAAATTAAATTTCCAAGGTAGAGCCAGGATTCGAAGCCAGAACTGTTTGCGTCACAAATAGGCGTCGGACGCTCTAACCACTCAACCACCGGCCCACTTTAAGTTGCATCGTGTCAATAAGTCACTTGTAGTAAAAATCATCTTAGTTGGTCGGTCAAACATGTTTCCTTATTTTGTTATCTACAAGGTGTCTTAAGTGGTAAGGTGATTATGTGTAAGGGTTATCTTTGTTTGTCGGTGCCTTTGGTGTATTGTACCTGTCTGTCTTCAAGATTTTCGTTTCTTTTTATTTTAATAGGGTAGTATTTCGAACGGTGTATGCGACGTATGCGAACTGTTGTTAAACTTGTGTATTTTCAAAGTTTCAAGTGTGTTCGTGTTCTTTTTTATAAGCTTTTTACCTTTTACTAGATACGTTATTTTCTGTACAGTTGTAAACTCGTGAAGGTTTCCTGTAAGGCGATTAGTTCAATTTTTCGTTGGTTTCCCTAAACGATCTCTTTGTATTTGGTGTGTTTGTCCTATGTTAGTCTACGCATTCGCATGTAGTGGCGTGTATGCAATTTTTCTTTATTCTTACGGCTTCTTCTTATTTCCTCCATCACTCTTTACAAGTATTATATACCTACCTAATTAAGGGCCGATGGAGTACTCAATATTCCGCCATCGGCCCTATCACTACACATTCATGCCAAAGTGAAACAAGACTACCACTACTATATGCAATAAAACAATCCTTTTTTTCCTTTGCATGGCCGTTCTTTAACCGGGTGAGTATAACAGCTCTTCTATGAGTCAGTTCCTCCGAAGGGAAAGATATTTAGAAAAAGTTATCTTGTGTAAGGGATGAAGAAGTATCAGCCGGATGCAGTAGATAGTACAATAATTATTTAGCGTTAACAATAACATTAACAAATAATGTAAAACCAATTATATTGAGAGGTGCAAATTTGTTTCTGATCTTTACAGACTCAATTGTCACTTTCACTGAACACTGACACTTAGATATCACATAATGCTTGGGGGTGTCGGTGGCCGCAACGGTTTAGGCGCATCACTGTAAGGTAAAGGTCCCGGGTTCGAATCGGACTCACTTACAAATGGCAAAAAACACCGGCACCCTGATGGCTTATATAATTTCTGCTCTTGCCAACCCTCGTGAAAAAATGCTTATTTCATAGTATTGTATTAATAATAAAAATAAATGTGTATTTGGTGAACGTTAACCAATGATATTTTGGAGATCGTGACGTAGGTTTTAGAAAAATATTTTCTTTGTCGTGCCAACGTTTCGATCTTTATTGAGATCATCTTCAGGGCCTAGGATTTATAAACATTATTTAAATTTTACACGTATATTTAGGATGTGAAAAAAAATGAATTTATACAATGTTACAAAATTTTAGAAAAAAAAGAAATTATTTATACAAAGCTGGAAGATTTTAGATTTAAACAAATTAATTTATAGAATGATAGAAAATTTTAGATAAATAAATGAATTTATTCAATTCTAGAAAAAAAAATTCATTCAATCAAAGTTGTCGTACTCACGATCTCCAAACAGTAAAAAATTAAAATAAATTATGTAGTGATAAAAAATCCCTTCTGTTTGAAAGATGTATATCAGTAACTCAATTAGATCAATTTTGATAGTGTCGCTGCAACTGGTGCGTTTCTAATTATTTAACCCGTCGTATATTTAATTAGACGTAATAAAAGTCTGTTTTTAAAAGTGCGTAATAAGAGAAAATTCCGCGCCGTCCATGTCACGTCCTTTCGTTGCGAAAGCGAAAGTTTTTACATAGAATAACCAGAGCGGGGAAAGTTAAAATACACTACCATTGTTGTCCTACCTGACCATATTTTTCCGCTCGCAATTAAGCTATTTAAAATCGGCATTGACAGGTGGATTATTGTGAAATATCCTTCGTCGGTCTTTTGTCAATCGGGGTATTTCACGTCACGAACGCTTCCTCGGGCTTTCCAAAATTTACCAACGCGTTTTGCATATGTATGAAGTAAAACAACCACCAGTGTGTTAGAAATTAGGAAGGTGGGGTACGTAGATTAAGTTTTTGTAAATAATCGTTACACTCAATGGATTGTTTACGATGATCTGGATTTCGAGCATTAAATGCTCATCATCAGGTTGAAGGAGTTCGAACAAATCTCTCGACATGAATTGTAATAGTCTTGGCTGATCCACCGCTAACGCGACATATCAAAGAGAAGCTGGTTTTTAAAACTGCTCAATTTTGAAGTTCGAAAAACTTAAATGACAGCAAAATTAAATATCCTAATAAAAATGTAAGAAAATAGTTTTAAATCAGTAGTTAATTTATATGTCAAATAGTCACGTACATGTTTAAATTAGAGATAAATCAAAATATATTATCGATGCATTTATATTACTCATTATACACACTCATATATACACTCATTATATTTTGTAGTCTATTTACCAAATTACTGCTTTCAATTAATTAATCTTTTTATGTAAGGTTTTAGTTGAAATGAAAAAGCTAGTGCCACGAGTGGGATTCGAACCCACGACCTTCGGCTAAATTACGCCGCTGGGCTACCACATGAGCTATCGTGACTTCGATCCACTCGGACACCAACTCCTCAACCTCAACCTTTCGAATTTTCCCTTTTTTTCCATTTTTCAAATGTACTAAGTTCGATTCTCGGCGACGTTTGCGGTGGCCTTCGGACGGTAGAGCAGCGGTGTGTTTAGCCAAAGGTCGTGGGTTCGAATCCCGCTCGTGACACTAGCTTTTTAAAAAATTAATTACTTGAAATGATATTGTACCTTTTTTTCTTTCAAATTCCTCAAGCCAATTTGTTACCGTCCCCTTTTTTTTGAAACTGCGTTACACTGTTGTATTTAAACTTAGATTTTGTTTTGTTTCATTTAGAAGGCCCTTTAATTCAGATAAAAAAGAAGATCGATTTGTTCTGTTTAGCCAGAATGATTTGATAAGTAGTGTCAGATAGAGGGAAAAATTAACTCCATAAAATTAGCTAATTTCTAGCGTAAGAAAACTCACGGTCACTGACTTGAACTATCTACTGACATCTCTGACTTTCATTCTCGACGACGAAGGAAAGTGAAAATCGAGTAAAAGCCAACGTCGGTGATATGAATAAATAATTGTCTCTGGAAATCAACATTTTAAAGATACACTGGAAGAGGACTCCGTGTATAACAGCCAGTTTAGAAATCATCAAAATGAAATATTCATAAGGCAGAAAGGCGAAATCGCCTCGTTATTTTTTGAGCCGCCATTATTTCTACCTGTTCTAATTTTATTTTAATTCGACGATTGTCTTGTTCGTCCGCTTTGATTATACTGACTTGCATTTTCAACGGCTCCCAACGCCGGGTCTGAAGCCGAGTGAGCTTTGTCCCTGGAAACGCAGCAACTCCAGATCATCCCTCCGGAACAAAGATCTAGTGGTTTTCCGCCTTCGATAACGCAGGATAGTGAAAGGCCGCATTCGAATTGCGTCCCACGATACCAGCATGACTGAGGGATCACTGGAAAAAATAAAATAAAATGTTATTAGTAGACTCAGTAATGATCACCTGGAAAATGAAACCAGCCGAGTCATGTTTGGCTAAATTCAAATTTTCAGCCCTTGCCTCATTCTTTGTCTACCTAAACTTAGCAATACGTTATTATATATCCATTATATTTAGTAGTCTATTGACCAAATGACTTCTTTCAATTACTTAATATTTTTGTAAGGTTTTGGGTGAAATGAAAAAGTTAATGTTACGAGCGGGATTCGAACCCACAACATTCTGGTAAATTCGCCGCTGCTCTACAACTTGAGCTATACGACCATTCAGACACCAATTGAAAAATGGCAAAAAGAGAGAAAATTCTAATGGTTGTCTGTTGAGATGGGGAAGTGTCCGAGTGGAAGTGGAAAAGTGGTAGAGCAGCGTATTTAGCCGAAGGTCCTTGGGTTCGAATCCCGCTATTGACTCTTACTTTTTCATTTCAACTGAAACCTGACATAAAAAGTTAATATATATGTAATTAAATCTTTTCTTATCTATTTATCTCTCTGTCTATGAGTCTTATCTCTCTCGTACATTCTATCTTGTTTTCTATTTTTCCTGGTCTCTCTTTCCCTTTCACTCCTCTTTTATTTACCTAAATCTGTGCCCTTCTCTCTATTTGACTATGTCAAACTCTCTCAGTTTTTTCACTCCCTGTCCGTCGTACTCTTACTCTCACGATTTTCTTTCTCTTCTTTTGTTGTCTCTTGTTGACAACACTCACCCTTCGTTCCTCATTCTCTCTCTCTCTCTCTCTCTCTCTCTCTCTCTCTCTCTCTCTCTCTCTTATTTTTTCTCTTTCGAGTGGCGACTATCGTAGCTATTTTGTTTGTTGCCATTTTTTCACATTCTCTCTCTTGCTCCCACTTTCATCTTTTTTCTCTCACTCACTCTCTCCTCTACGATTCCTCAAGGAGGTCTTTTTCTGACCGTGGACACCGCTTGTAGTTTCACCATAAAAGCTTGTGGACGTGCTCTTTGCGAGATAAACGCGATAAAGAACTGTCGTGTGAAAGTGAGAATACTGAAAGCTTCGACCCCAATCATCCTCTTCACTGAATATATGTAACAGCTTTCTTTCGACAGTGTCGTTGCTCTGTGGCGTGGTGTCACCGTCCCTTGAAAAAAATTGTGACCGCGATTAACCCCCGAGGGGACGACACAGGGCAGAAGGTCGTCCGAGCATGGCGAGTCGTAATCAGTCGCTTTCCATCCAAGTGTATTAAAAAGAAAAAAACAAGCATCACTTAAACGTCTGACGACGACCCGTGGCGGCCAGTCATCGGAACTGATCCAGTACAGATCTCCGGTGAGGAAGCGCCTTTAGAACTTCTTCAGACACCCCGCCAACCCCTTTTGTTCCCTTTTCACTACTTCCTACAAGAAGACTTACATCACTGCAGATAACGTGAACCGTGTCGTTTGACCTTTGGTTAAGAGATTCGATTTAAAAAAAAAACACTACTTTCATTGGATTTGTAATTATTTCTGTGGTTTTTGAAAATAAGAAATGGCTTGGAATGTGAAACATTCTCAACCTTTATTACAATATTGCGCATCGGTCTGAAACAACCAACTATATCGCAGTTTTATAAATAAATAGCGGTAAATTAAAAGCGTTGATAATTTTTAAAACAGAAAATTACAGTTACATTTCGATCAAATTATTCACGTTAAAGTTGCACTGTCATCACATGGACACAAAGACGGAAACGAGTCATTATAGCTGTATTCTTGAATACACGGAAATCACCGGTAACCAAAACGAACTCAAACCATTAAATTTTTTTTCGCTTACAATCATATGCTAAGTTATGTTAACCCGTGGGAGGTTATATAATATAAGTCCTTGACCAACGTGTCCTCTACAGGCTTTCCATTTCCATTTAGTTGGAGTTTCCAAATTTATAATTTAAATTTTCCTCTATTATGAACGATCTCTGTTAATCGGTTTATTGAAAGATTTCTTTGATAACGTACAGAATAGATCACAAGATTTAGTACCTATTCGAGTGAAATGCTTTTCCTAGATATCACAACCTTTTCCGAATCGCTGCAGGACAGTTTGATAGGATATGTATCAGTCTTCTTATACACAGACAACATTGGTCATCTACATTTATGGTGGTATTTTACTGGAGGATGTAACGTAATTTTTTGGCTATTTTCTGTTGACTAGAAATTTCCGCCGTGTCAACGCCTAAATCGTTGTGGTCACCGACGCCCCCTCTTGTTAGCTAGTTAGTCAAGATTTCAGTTTTTTTTATATGGCTTATGCCACAAAATGGATTCGGTTCTGTTGTTCCGAGGCTCCTTTTTAGCTGGTATAGCTCCTTCCTTGCCTCAAATTTCCTCATAGCCCGACGCCAACCTTAGCAATAAGTTGTTCGTAAATTCAAAATTTTTAAGAAATACTGTCAACGAGGTTTGAGTGATCTCGTTGGCTTACAGAGACTATAGTGTGCTAGAGATAGTTGATAAAAGTTTAGGAAATAATTTTCTTACAGAATACAAAAAAGCTGCCCTGAAAAACATACAATAATCTATTGGGTTGTCCGGAAAATAATGCAGGATTTTAAGTTTTCATTAAAAAAAATCTATATAAAATATTCTGTTTACGTTTACAGGATTACTCATTTGTATGAATGTCAACACTTATTAATCCTCTTCCAAATGATATTGTTTGTTTACCTCTGTAGCATTCCGCTACATGGAAATAATTCAGTCATCCTTATAATGTCAAAGCGAGAATTTCGTACGATTTTCTTTTACGAGTTTAAACTCGGCCGAAGCGGAGCCCAAACGGCTAGAAACACTAACCAAGTCTGGGGCGAGGGTTGTGTTAATGAGTGCACTGTGCAAAGGTGGTTTAAAAAATTTCGGGAGGGAGATTTCAGCCTTGAAGATGAAGAAGGTCGTGGAAGGCCTTCCTCTCTTAATGATGATGTTCTGCGATCAGTGGTGGAAGAAAAC
>CM077107.1:23768939-23779666 GCA_039619505.1 Cimex hemipterus
AGAGACAGATATATATGTATATATATATAGAGAGAGAGAGAGAGAGAGAGAGAGGAGTGAGGGTGAGAAGTAGTGAGAGACAGCAGCATTTGTCATAAACAGAATTGAGACCCATTGCGAAAAGACGGTCAGAGGGGGTGAGAGTGTAAGAAGGATAAGAGTGAATCAGAGAGAAATCAGAAATACCGACAAAAAGAAAAAGGGACGCTGGGAGAGAGAGTGAGAGAATTTTCTTTCGATGCACTTAACAGTAATTAGAAAATAATTTGAATAAAGGACGAATCTCTCGGTGGACGAGAAACGCCTTATAGAATGCGATACGCTTTCTTTTAACTACAATGACATTTTTATCCATACTGGAGCCATAAAGACGGTGAAGGTTTTGGAAAAGAGAACGCTCGTATAAAAATGTGACCCAGTGAGAAAAACTGTAGGCTGAATGGTGTGAATCGAAGAGAACGGGGAACGGAGAAAGAAGAAAGGGAAGAAAGTGAAAGCACGCTTCCAAGGCCAAGGTCGGCACGCTTTTTTATTTTTGTATGTCTTTCTTGGTAAATGTGTATCTACGGTTTGTGTAGACAAATCTGGGTCAACTTAGTAAACGTGAATAAAAAGATTGAAAAGAAAAATGTTAAATTGAATCATTGACGATAACTTAGTAAAACAAATCACGACAACTGGTTAGTCTGTATTATTTTTAATTAGGTAAAAACGATAGGTATGCAAGCCCACGACCTTCTGCCAAATACGCCGCTGCTCTACGTCTTGAGTTATCGTAACTTCGATCCACACAAACACTAACTTCCCATGTCAACTCATTTTGAATTTTCCCTCCTTTTTGTCATTTTACAATTTTCCTTTTTATAAACTCAACCAAAACCTTGATTAATGATTTGAAAAGAATTTCTTTGGTCAATCGGATCTCGGAACCTAATAGATTATTTTTAAATATTGTTTCTTCACAAAAGCTGAAACTTTAAATATTATAGATAAACACTAATTACGAGCAATCGCGTGTACCATTTCGAAAATTAAAAAAAAGGTTCATTATTGAAGATGTCGAGAAGGCAAAACACACCAAAAGTGGGAGATCGTGGTATCTATTCCGCATAACTAACCAATAGCTTTTTTCGTATATTCATTAAGTGATCTACATTTGTCCGTATTAGAAATATCGACTACTCTTTCACTCAAAAACACTCTAGATCAAGGTATGGCCTTGAAGAAGAAAGTAAATTCAGTTTTTACTTCCAAGCTTTCGACCTATTTTAAGGTCATCAGGGCAAAACAACCTTGAATATATCTACAGATTGACATATTCCAGTTTTTTACAGAGGAATTCAAATTTCCTTGAAGACCGACTCACTCCCTTATTCATTCAAGCAGCCATTGATTTTTCAATGGAATTAAATAGAATATTTTTTATTGACAAAGTAAGGTATTATCGTGTATTAATGATATGATTTTCCAGTTAACCTATTCACTATAGATCCAAATATTATTTTATATTGCCTGTCTTTTCCTTGTTTAAAATCGTTTATTCGTTGCATTTGTTAAATTATTATTAATTTTTCCCAAGGTAATCTAAAAATCAGTTGTTTACTTTGTCATTTAATTTTTTCTCTTTATTGATTGTTTTACAATTTTATGAACTTTTCATATCCAGTCAGCTTCTATATTATATTTTTTTAATTTAAATATCATCTGGCTTGTTTGTTCCTTTTAACGCCCACATGTGTGTTCGTTCGTTTATTCAATTCTTTTTTTTTTTTTTTTCAAGCATTTCTTTCATTATTTAATTTTTTGTGAATTGGACAGTATATAGGCGAGTTTCTTCATATTCGCATAAATTTGTTTACCATTAATTTATTTCGTTATTTTTGGTAATTTTATTTTCATTTGTCTATTTTAATTTATCGATTTGTTCGTTAATTATTTTAGTCCGTACAGACGGTTTTTCTTGGGCCTTAACTCATAATTTGTCTTATATGTGAGATACCTCTTTTCATCTGCAAATCCCTTCATTCATTTTTTATTCTGTAGGTATTTTCTTAATTTATTTCTTCATTTTTTGTAAATCTTTTTTTTTTCATTTGTCAATTTTACTTCATCGATTTGTTCGTTAATTTTTTTAGTCCGTACCGACGGTTTTTCTTTGTCCTCAACTCATAATTCATCTTATATGTGAAATACCTCTTTTCATCTGCAAATCCCTTAATTAATTTTTTTATATGTCGATCGATTATTTGATTTTTTGTTTTATTTGTTCAGCGTTCAGTTAAATTTCCAGTTCCAAACAGTTCATGGTTTATTTATATTTTAGATTATTCTTTGCGATTTATAAATGTACTTTCTTCTTTGGGTCTTTTTAATTCATTCTTTTTGTTTTATCGCATCACTATTACGTTTATTCGTTATTCTTGAAACCATATGTTTTAGCTGTCATAATTGAACTTATTAATTGTTTCCATTAATTATTCTTTTTATCTAAGGTCTTAGTTGAGATGAAAAGGTTTGCTTCCAGAATATTATATATAGCATATATAGCCGAAGGTTGTGGGTTCGAATCCCGCTCGTGACGCTGTTTCATCTCAACGAAGACTACGTAAAAAGAATAATATTCATAAAACATTGGATTTTTTCCAATTAGGTCATGTTTCATACACCCGTTTTTTATGTTCACTAATTTGTTTCTAATTATTTTTTTGTGTCCTGTCTCATCCCGCCATTTGCATTTCCGTTTATCATTTGTCTATTTTTTTTTGTAATTATTGGTTTGTTTTAGGTTTGTTTAATATTTTTTGTGTTTTTGTTTTTTTACATTTTAGATTGTTATTGTATTCATTTGCCCATTTATTCCTTTGTTTTGTTCTCTAATAGGTTTCTAGTTTATGCAAGTATGTTTTTTGTATGAATTATTTTTCTTTGGCAATATTTTCTATATTTTTTATAGTTTATTTAACTGAAAAATTTTGAAAAGGAAGACTGAAAGTACTTGTTTATTTTCTTATAGATTAACAACTTTCACAGAGGGAAGGTTTGTCCTCTTTTTTTTTAGCAGAATTTATCATTTTGATTACGCTGTAAACATCCAGGAAAAAATACATTTTTAAAGTTGAACTAGTTTAATTAAACTACAATTTCATTTTGTTTAACATAACTCATGAAGTTTAATTAACATAAGCATGTAATAAAAAGTGAATCTGTTTCGTTTTATGTATAGTATAAAATATAGTAGCACTGGGCCAAATGATTCATTATTTGTTGTCAAATGAATCATTTTGTCAGCCACGCGAACTGATTTATTTGAAACAATATTTTAAGTAGTACTTTTGCAAAGGGGGCAGGAGCTAATTAGCCCCTTCTGGAGAATTGTCTCCGCTAAAACTGGGACACGGAGTGGAACGGTTTTCCCCCCAGGTGAGGTTTTGTACATGCGTCTTGCAAAATCGCCTCTTCACCAACGGGAAAAACGCTTTTAGAAATCAGCCTCGAGCAACGCCAAATTACCGGCTCCGAGTTTAAATTCAATCGGCACGGCATTCGCCTGGAAGTAGGCAATGTAGAAAGCAACTTAAGAGAGAGAATGAAGTGGGCGGGCATGAATTTTAAAACGGCCTAGACCACAATCAAAACACCGTCCTGAAGTAAATCGTTAATTCCGCACAAACTGGAAACCGGGTCGGTTTCTAAGATGAAAATGTCCGGAATTGGAAGGAAAAAAAATTAAGCACTGAGATCATGTGAATCCGCTTTCTTGGATTGAGGTCTAACCTAATATCATAAGCGTGGGTCATCCGCGAGAAAGCCCCCGGCTTTGCTAACTTAACAGTGTGTTAGGCCTCAATGGATGAGATCTCTTGAATCCATCGTTTATTTCCGGTGAAAAAAGAAATGTTTTTTTAAAATATATATCTCTTTAATTATCTCCTTCCAGCTGATCCACTGATTTAAAAAAAATAATATTATTTTACCCATATGTATTAATATTATCTAATCCAAAATAAGATTAAAAAAGTTGGAAAAATACAACTATTTATTAACGCTTTATTTACGTATCGTAGTATTAATATTATTATATGTAATATACATATTATTATTACTATTATAGCATTTCTCAGTCAAATCGACCTTTTTTATTTTCAAACTAACCCTGTTTAATTTTATATTATCCCTGTTTAATATTAAATGAACCTGTCAATTTTTGTAAGGTCTTGGTTGAGATAAAAAGCCAGTGTCACGAGCGGGATTCGAACCCACGACCGGCGGCTATATGCCGCTGCTCTACCACTTGATCTATAGCTCGGATGAGCAACAGCGTATTTAGCCGAAGGTCGTGGATTCGAATCCCGCTCGTGGCATCTATATATCGTCATTTTTTATATAATGGCACTCCCAACACGACACGCAAAAATGGCACAAGTACACAGAAGACAAACATTTTGACCCCTGAAGAAGATCTCAGTAAAGACCGAAACGTTTCTGAAACCTACACCAGACCGCATCTTACGATATCTTAAAAACTTTACATAAAAAGAATAATTAATTAAAATAAATAACTGGACAATTTACCACTAAGACGTAATGGGTTAAATTAACCATAATTAACGTTAAATTTACCCTTTTTCCAAAATAACCCATTGAGATTGATGAAACCCTTTTGGTATCAAATTACCCATTTTTTAACTTTAAATTATTCAAAATGATCAAGAAGGCGTCAATCTACTAAAAACATTTGGTAACTAATTGGTCAACCTTTTCCAAAATCCATATCGTCTTTCTTCTTCTATGATTCAAACCTTCTTTTTTTTTTTTTTACTTTCTTAACTCGTTTCTTAAAACACAAAACTTTGGAGATTGTACGAAATATAAGCACTCAAACAAAAATTTTTGAATAATTGAGATTTTTTAAATATAAAATAATTGGACTTTTAGAACATATTTCTGATATGTAGAAATATCATTTTTATTTTTAATTATATTATTCATTGGTTTTCTCAAAGTCCAATTATTTTAATTTTTTATATACAATAATTTTATATAAGTGCTTACATTCAATAGCATTTTCTAGGTTCTGTATTAAAGATAAAGTTAATTTCACTTCAAATACTTGAAATAATTAATTTGAATTTGAATAATGGATAGAAAGATTTATTATCGAATAAGGAAATGTTCATGCTGGACACACATGGTGTCGCTTATGAGTTATAGTGTCCGTCTTCACTCACGGGGTGGAATTTCTCCAGCGCGTTTCGGCATTGCGCCATATTCAGCGAGGAACCAGGAACAACTATTTTCTCCGAGTTCTTCACTGAAGATGGCGCAATGCCAAAAAGCGTGGTTGTAATTCAATAAACTCGTGTGTGAAGACGGACCCAGGAATTGACCCCATGCCGGTCCATCTGCGTTAACCGACTCGCAGGCTCGACTCAATGAAAATTTTCCGCGCAGGGTGTTCAAGTTCGTGAAATTGTTGTCAATGGGTGGTAGCTATTATGTTTCTAATTAGTGCTCAAGTTCATAAATCCGAAGAATAAGCAAACAATGTCAAAGATTGATGACTATTAATGATATCAATTTCTCAACAGTTTGTTACAAATTTTCTTAGGTGTAATGATAATAGAAAAATCTATATTAATGAAATTGCGGCTCTTGACTACTTGTAATAAAATATTTTAAAAAATTAACTGCTAGAAATTTTGTTCAAATAGGATCACAATAAAAATTAAGACAGAAAGTGACAATTGAAAGTGAAAATTTTGCAATTTATGCACTGAAATTGTATCAGTTTTTTCAATGAACTTTTATTAAAGGTTTCGTTCGTGGGAAATATTATAAAACATTGCTTTAAATCTTAAAGCTCCTTGCTAGGTTTAGCAAAATTCTATTAGACGTTTTCTAAAGTAGCGTTGAGTGCGAAAATTCTTTTATTCCTGAACTTTTACCGTCTTTAATAAATTTAATTAAGACTCTGTTTGTTTACGTAATAATAATTAATTTCTCATTATAGTTAAGTGATTTCTGTCGTACAGTAGAGCTTAATGTCCAAACTATCTTTTGGGTGTCCCATAAGGGTTAGAACTTTTTAATTTTTTTTCCAAATTATTCCCCAATAAAATTCGGGATTCCAAAAATGAACCGCTAACGTGGCAATTTCGAATAATTTATCCTTAAATTAATTAATACACTGTTATTGTTCATCCATTTCTTCCTCTCAAACAGAACAGACTTTATGATAAAAACCAGGGTAACCAGGCTGGCCACCAAATTAAAAATTTTAGTATACATAGGAACAATAATATTGGCCGTGCCGTAGCTTTGATATTAATTTATACTCATACAAACGATTGCATATTTTTCAAGGTTTAAGGTTTTAATTGGGTTAAAAAGTCAGTGTCACGAACGGGATTCGAACCCACGATCACCGGACACAAACTTCCCACATTGAAAAATGGCAAAAAGGGAGGAAAATTCGAAAGGTGATGTTGAGGAGTTGGTGTCCGAGTGGATCTAAGTCACGATAGCTCAAGTGCTAGAGTAGCGGCGTATCTAGCCGAATGTCGTGGGTTCGAATCCCGCTTTTTATCTCAAACAAAAACCCTAATTAATATTCAAGTGTGTTATCAATTATGTAAACGAAATTTTTGAAACAATGCCTGCAGTTTTGACATCATGTTCATGTAGGTGGAATCACCCTCCAATTTTTCACTGATCAGAAATGAAATTGAATACAAATTTATTAAATTAATGGATGATGTGATGATTTATTCAAATTTTCTTCAAAGCAATCTTGCCAATATTAGGAATAGAAACGTTTTGCTGTTAACGAGTTTTAGTCTTTTCTTTTAAGGTGAATGGAAGTCTAGCCGGGCAGGACAAAAAGTGACTGACAATGTGAAATACGTAGTGGAACTTACATCGGTTTTACATTAATTTTAAATAACCACTTGTCACAGTAAAAACACTGATACTAACTCTTTCCGAGCATTTCGACGAGGGACTGTTGGAAACCCCTCGGGTCGTCGTGCGACTCAGTCGTGGTCGAGTTCCTCATTTTGTTGGATATGACGTGCATGAGGATGACCGCGTCGTTGTGATGCCTCTTCGGGGCGACCTCGTTGCTCATGACAACCCTTCTCGACTCTTGGGTCTCGTTCTTGTTCACCTTCGACCTCTCCCCTGGAAACCTGAACTCGACCGAGTGCGCGGCTCCGAGCAAAAGAAGGCAGAGGAGCGATGTACCGAGGGACACGACCATGACTGAACAGACACCAGCCCGCCTCCTCTCACCCAAGGCCCCCTCCTTGACTTTCTTTAATCGGGTCACTTTCTTTTTGTTTACCTCCGCCTTCGAGGCATCCTGTCTCTCTTCCTTGAGTGATCTTTTATACAAATCCTCATCCCGCACCGTGGTCCCACTCTTGATCGATCATCCATATTCCACGATTTGTCTTTTCACTCTGATTACCAACCATCCAACCGTGCAAGTCTGTTGAACCTGAATTAAGGTCATGATCAGCTTTTTCGTTCGGCAATTTTAACTGAAAATCCGTGTTAATGAACAATACGCAACAAATTTATCTAGCAGGAATCAACATTTCGTTTAAATGTATGGTTTTTAGTGACCGTTAGTCAATCATTATTCGGAGGTCGTGAGATGCAGTCTGGAGTGTCGTAAGTTTTAGAAAATCACTAGTGTCAATATTTCGATCTCTATTGAGCCAAGGGGCCCAAAGAGTTTGTAACACGTCAAACAAGAATGACAATTTACACGGAAAACAAACACTCTGAGCCCCGAAGTTGATCTCTATAAAGATTGAAACGTTGGCACGATAAAGAAAATGTTTTTTTGAAACCTACATCACCCCAGACCTTATCTCACGATCTCCGAATTTCGTTTAAACCGAAATATTTGGAAAATCGATATTGTTAAACTAAAAACTTAATTATGTATATGGTGGTATGCTATACTGTAAATGTTAGTCTAATATGAGATAATGGTGAACTCAATTTTGTCCCTAAAATTACAGCGATTTATAAAAAGTAATATATAAAATATATTTACAAAAATCATGGACACCAAAGAAACATAGGTTCTTCTGTTTTATAATTGAATTTGTGTATTGAACGTTGATTGTTATTTCTATTGGCCTTTATATTCATATGAAAGTAAATTCATGAACTTGAAGAACTGGTGAGGAAAATTTTCTTACGGTTGTTGATGGGTGGTCGTCTGCGAGTCGGTGAAATGCCGGACTAGCATAAGGTTCAATTTAGGCATTGAGCCATCTTCAATTCAGAACCACTAGCTTTTCCTAGTTCCTCACTGAAGAAGTTATTTAAAAAAAATCATGAGAGAAGACAGCACAATAAGTGACTGGTCGTTTTGTTCCATTTTTAAAATAATCTTGGGTGTTCGTTTCAGAGCCTGATGTACTTTCTTTAATATTTGCTAAATTTTTCGTCATTTTCTCCTTTTCTGTAAATGTATCCACATTCTTATTTCCTTATATAACGTTTAAAATTACCTTTTTTTACATAAATGTTGGATTATTGAACATGATCAACGGTTTAAATACACTCATCACTGCGGTTCGCGGAATCAAAATTAACAGCTGCCTGATTTCGAAACCAAAATACAAATCGGCTTTTTGTTTTCAAAGACATGAAAGCCCGGGGGTTGATATGAATTCTGCTGTTGCGAACTTTTGTAAAACAAAAACTTTCAGAACTTCTTATGTTTCTTGCCAATGACTTAATATTTATTCCTCTGGATTAGGTGGGCATTGTTTTTTTCTGATATTTAGATAATAGATTCATCTAGAATTTTCTGTTTTTATACACATCTTCTCCATAAGAATTAACGAACCGACACGACAAATTATTCGTTTTCACTAGCTTTCCATACGCATCCAGCTATGACAAAAGTCGGACTCACCAGCAGTTGGTAGTGCTAAGTCCTGAGAGCTGTAGAAAATTGGTCAGAGAACTATGTTTAATATCAATACGTACTTACATATATCGTCGAAAAATCTGGTTTTGTTTGACAAATCGCGTTGTGCTCCTCGCAGCAATCTGCCGTTTTCTTTCACAGCCTTTTCTGGTGACAGAGCACCGGAATGGATTTCCTTAAGAATCGAACCCAACTCCGGCCACGCACCGTTGGCAACATCTGCAAAAGTTGTTTTGAAGAAGAAATTAGTCGATTGTATCCAGCTTCTCTAAAAAAAATCTAATTCGCCGACTTTTAGTTATTTTCGTAAAGTTAAAATACTATAAATGAAGCTGCTTACCGATTACATTTTCTGCTAAACCATCTTCACAAGAAGAAAATCCAAAGCCACCAAGGATCGTGAGCAACCAGATGTACATAATTTTAATAGTTATGTCTTGTTGAGTGGTCACTCTGTATACAGAAGGCAAAAATTAATTTCCCATAACAATTTAAATTACTAATTTACATCTAATTATTTAAATACATAAATCTAACTTCCTTCAATTAATTCGCATGAACCTGAGGATAGATATATTTGCCAAACGGATGGACGGAAGATGAATATAAATTGCTCAATCCGAAAGACGCAGATTTCCTAATTTCGTTCCAGTGGAGAAAGTGTGGATCATTTGTCGAGCTTTGACAACTGGAAAACTTAAATTAGGTCGTTCCTTTTTTCCTGGCGTTCAGTTTGGGATTAATTAAGGGCATGTCCGTTTCTAATGACTTTTTGAACACTCATATGACGTTCAATTTAAAAAAAAAAAATGTATTTTAGTAGATGAGACAATTCTGTTTTTAGTGAAAACTTGTTTAGTTAATAATTACCGGTATTACAATCACATGAGGCAACACGCCGAACAAATAGGAATGAAGTATTTTATGACAAAAATGATTATTTCATTTGTATTATTTTCATGATTATTTTTTATTAAATAAGGATTAGTTAACGTTTTTTAATTATGCACTTCAATTCTTTAATTATTGTAGAATTCAGTCTCGTTATATATATGAAAAGTCCTGACATTTTACCGATAATGTAAATGAATGGATTATTTTTTATGAATGTGAACTTAATTTTTTCTAAAAACAATAATAATCACTGCATTATATTTTGTGGTCTATTGGTTAAATTATATATTTTTAGCCATTTAATCTTTTTCTGTAAAGTTTTGGTTAAAAATGAAAAGCCAGTGCCACGAGGAGGATTCGAACCCATGACCTTCGGCTAAATCCGCCGTTGCTTGTGAATGTTACTCTCAAGTGGTTGAGCAGCTGCGTATTTAGCCGAATGTCGTGGGTGCGAATCTCGCTTTTTCATTTCCACCAATACCCTACTTAAAAAGATTAATTAATTGAAATAATAATCAATGTTGATCAATACCACAAATGATTGTAGTTTTTTGGTATACAGAAAGAATCAGGCGATTTGTTTTCTTTTATTAGCAGAACCATATCGGACTAATGGTAATAGATTTTTTTAGAGAAACATTATTCAACTTTCATCGGTAAAAAAAAAGACAACATCATTTTGGTAAATAAATTATTTAACGTGTTTCGTATTTACACAACGATATTAAAAATCGATCGGTATTAGATATAATTGGCCTTTTTTGTTAATTATAAACCTCGAGGTTCTTTTGGCCAGAATAATATACCACGTTCACTGATATCACACATATTTGAAATTCTTTGTCTCACAAATAACTTAACGTGCTTTTTTCTCAGAACA
>CM077107.1:23779676-23797868 GCA_039619505.1 Cimex hemipterus
GTCACACAAATGTCTCAACGTGCTTTTGTCTCAGAAGAATATTTAACATTAATTGCTACCACAAATATTGGAATTTTTTTGTCACACAAATGACTCAACGTGCTGTTGTCTCAGAACGATATTTAACGTTAATCGATATCACAAATATTTGAATTTTTTGTCACACAAATGACTCAACGTGCTTTTGTTCTCAGAACGATGTTTAACGTTAATTGATATCATAATTAATTAGATCTTTTACGTATGGTTCAAAGTGTTTTTTTTTTTATGTAGGAACATTATTAAAAATTGATCAAAAATTATTGTACTTATTAGCATACCAATGATTCAATGTGTTTCGCATTTTCACAACAATATTAGAAATTCATCGATGTCAGAAATAATGGATACTTTTAGTTAAATATATGACTCGGCGTTCTTTTTGCCAGAGGAGTACTTAACGTTAATTGAGATCACAAATAATTCAACATTTTTGTTCCATAAATGGCTCAGTGTACTTTTGAATGGCATCACAAATAATTAGACCTTTTTACATAAACGTTTCACGTTCTTTTTGTCAGAACAGTGTTCAACGTTAAATTATAACTAAAACTTTTTTTTAGTACAGAATGTTTCAATGATTTTTTTTTTTGGGGGGGGGGAACAATATTAAATGTTATTGATTTCAGAAATGATTGAACTTGTCTGGTCTGTAATACAAAAATTGTTCAACTTGCTTTTCTTTTTTTATATAACAATATTAGGCATTGACATATAAATTAATTAAGCATAAATTAATAAACACAAAAAATTGGTGAACTTTTGTTGATACTGAAATGACTCTATGTTCTTTTCTTATTTTGGCAGAGCAAGCGTTATCATCAATGATAGGACATTGTACAGACATCAGTAAACATTCTTTACCGCTAGAAATTACTTAACGATGATCGATATCATAAACGTATGAACTATTATCAATTAAGTGGTGAGTTATGATGTTATAAAAATGAGTTCACGTTTGCATAATACAAACTCATTCTTGGTTGGACAATTTTCCATAAAAATGATTAATGGTTTATATAGACTACATTTCTTTTCGATATCACTTAACTTTCTAATGTCTAAACCTTCACGTTAAAGCAGATCAATAATGATTAAAGTTCCTCGTATTATAAATGACTAATAGTTCCTGTATCGCACATGTTGGATAATCGGCCAAAACAATTACTTAACTTTCTTCCTCATTAGATTTACATCAGAACTGGATATTTCTTTTTTAATAGTTGGACGTCCTTTATCTTGTTCGGAAAATCGTGATTGTAGTTTCAAATGACTGAATGTAATCAACATAACTGATCAGCCTTTCGGCCTACATTAAAATTACAAACCATTCTACTATGTCAGAAATCATTAAGCTTTCTATTCGGAAATTCATTGAGTAAACTGTACGAAAAGGAAATTAGAAAACCTGATGAATGTTGTGTAACTTTGAAATCATTAAAAATCCAACCAATCCTTTTTTTTATATTATCTTATTTGATTACCTAAAGCTAAAGGCTTAAATAGTATAAATACAAAATAAGATAGTAATTTAAATCAAATAATCAGGCGACATTTCCTGCAAAGTTTGGCAATTTTATATATTGAATTTGAAATTACTACACGACAATTGTAAAGTTTGAATGTTTGGTCGCTGCTTATAATTTTAAAAGGCTTAAGAGAACGTGCGTTGTACACACATCAGGCGCCTGCAAATTAGGCGATGTTGAAGAAACGATCAAAATCGAAGACGATAAACCCCCCTCCCCCCAAAAAAGACCTTTTTCCCAGACAATGGAAGCGTGAGCAGAGTAAAAGTAAAAAGAAAACTCGTGAAAGTACTTTCGACTATGGTCCCGCAATTATCCAACCTTGACGGGGTATCATTCCAATACAGTCCAAGGGCCCATCATCCGCCTGAGAGACCGTGAAATGGAGCGATTTGCCTTCTCTGGATCATTAGGCTGTTTTTCCACCTGTCAATACGAATTCCCTGTAAAAATCTTGACTAAATTTTATCAAATCATCCTGATCTAAGTGTCCTCGTTGGTCTAGGGTGATCGGTAGTGACCAAATTACATGTTCATCATCACGTTGACCACACAAAATCTTGCAATATTTTCAATTTCATAGGATGGCAGGCAGTGACAGTTCTAAAAAAACTCTAAATTTTTATTCTTTTTCTTCACTGACCAAATTTTCATCGATTGCAATTTTTCTCTTTTATTGTTGTTTTGGATGTAATTAGGACGTTAACATTTCCGTTGCCTAAAACATACTAGCATTTCAAGTATTATTTTTTAATTAAGGTATTGGTTGAGATAAAAAGTCAGCGTCACAAGCTGGATTCGAACCCACGACCTTCGGCTAAATACGCCGCTGCTCTACCACTTCAACTATCGTACTTCGATCCAGTCGGATACCAATTCTACATCCTAAACTAGAACCGTTCGAATTTTCCCTCTTTTTCCCATTTCCAAATGTGTAATCAGGATTAGATTGTTAGCGACTTATGAAGTGGCCACGGGAAATTGGTGAAGTCTTCTTCTTCTACTTATCGACCAAGTTAATTATTTCAGTTAATTATTCTTTTTATGTAAGGTCTTGGGTGAGATTTAAAAAGAAAGAATCGAACTGTTGTAGGTTGAGATGGAGAGTTGGTGTCCGAGAGGAAAAAGTCACCGTATCTCAAGTGGTTAGAGCAGCGGCGGCTTATTGAACCGAAGGTCGTGGGTTCGAATACCTCTCGTGACACTGACTGTTTTTTATCTCAACCAAGATCTTACATAAAAAGAATAACTAATCGACAGAAGTAACCTGGTCAATTGACCACTAAAACATAAATGGATTAATATATCAGAATTGTTGATAAGATTTTTCAAGTTATTGGTTAAAACGTTGCTAAATGGTATGAGGGATTGAATTTACAAAAACAAATTAACAGTGTAAGCACAAATTGTATTTTCAATGATGATTTCGCCCTGACTACCTCGCTGGGTTAGTTAGATGCGTTTCGGAATTTCGCCATAAATTGGCTTTAGAGATTTATCGGGGTGAGGTGATTTGCTAGAGTGCATTATTGTTATTGATTGGAAAGCTTCAGAGCCTTAATAACCAAGCATTGATTTTTTGATGATTCAGATGTCACGATTTGCCGGGTTATGCTCTATAAATCATTAGAACTTTTACATTGATGTCCTCCTCCAGAATTTTAAAAATCGCGTGGCCGGTGAGAAGACCGAAAACACATTTCGAAATTGATTTATTTTTAAGTCGAAAGTGCCCGCTGGCTGGCTGGCTAAGCGGACGGGAAGGCGAAGAGGCTGCGACTCTCGAAAATCGGGTCATGGTTCACTTTCCACTCCTCAAGGACGCCCTGCTTGCATTCCATCGCATCTTATCTGCTACCGAGTTTGTCACTGTCATCATCAATGCAGATTTTTCAAACTGTCTTGTAATTGTATGGAGTTACAACGTCCTTATAAAGTTTGTCTAAAAACAAATGACACCTAGAAATTTAACTAGTTTTAGAATTTTTTGTTGCTAATTTGACGCAGGTACCCGCAGCATTATTAGTAAAAAGAAGATCTCGTTTCGTACAGTCTGTTTATTTCCCAACATATCTAGAAAAGTATTTAGTGGTCCTATGGGCCAAATTACTTATTTCAATTAATTAATCTTTGTTATGTGAAGGTTTGGTTGAAATGAAAAAGTTATTGCCACGAGCGGGATTCCAACCCATGATCTTCAATTCAATCATTGACACGATAGCTCAAGCGGTAGAGAAGCGACTATATAGCCGAAGGTCGTGGGTTCGAATCCCGCACATGGGGAACCAAAACCTTACATAAAAATAACTAGAAAAGATTTAAGCTGTTTTTGAGTTATTTCTATATACCCCAATAGGTACATAGTCAAAAACGATGTAACCTAAGAATAATTAAATCAAAATTAGCTAAATTCAATTTTGGCTTTTCTTTCTGATCGAAGTACGCTGGGGAGCAAGCTCGGGCCATAGAAATTATACAAATCCCAGGCAGATTTCCGAAGGTGGGATATCTCACTTCTGCAGGTATTGAAGTGTACAATGGAAGAAGTTTTTTTCCGATGATTGCATTCAATTTCTTAATTACAAATTAATGTTTGTGTACTCGCCCTAGAGATTATACCTTAAATCGGTAATAAGTTGTATAAATAAGGAGAATCTTCAACGTCATAACTAGGGCTGATATTTATATGCAATAAAAGCAGACAAATATGCACACACACACACACACACACATATATATATATATATATATGTAAATATATTTGGTAAAAAATACAATTTAAATCTGAAAATATGCGAAAACTACCATGAGAAAAAATAAGGAAACCTCAAATTAAAGCACGTGTACTGAAAAGAGAAACAGTGGCAAGAGGAACATCACATGGCGAATATTAAAAAAGCGAAACGCATTTGAAAAAATTCCCTTCCGTCATCAGCCAGATCGGTCCATTTTCGATTAGGTCTAGGATTATATGGAGTGTTTCATTGTACATAAGATCCAAATTTGAGGTCTCAAATACCGGTATGCAAAAATACAAAAATTACGACCCACTTAGGCAAAAAATTGCATTTATGGCAATATATGCAAAATAAATATAACTTAAATTGTTTCCAAATGCTTCAAAACTTATGCAGTTTCATTTAATTAAGGTTTTTAGTTGAGATGAAAAAAATATAACAGCAAGAGCGGGATTCGAACCCACGATCTTCGGCTAGATACGCCGCTGCTTTACCACTTGAGCCGAAAATCGTGGGTTCGAATCCCTCTCGTGCCATTAACTTTTTTTCATCTCAACTAAAAACCTTAGTTAAATGTAATGTATTAATTGGTCAAGCGGACGCTTTGTTAACATTGGATGTTTTAGTTAACCAGGAAAAATATGCAAATACATATATTTCACAGCCCTAGTCATAACATAGTTACGTTAAACTTTTTTTGCCATTATCTCTTTATCAATAATCAACTATTTAAACTATATGAAAACATCATTAATATTTGCGTTCTGTTTTTACCGACGTAAGGGAAATTGGAAATATTTTCGTACTATCTACTATACGTGCGTCATATCGTATTTTTCCAATTGACTTTCAATTTCGTGATGTTTCTCCATAAAATCCGCATGGTTAAGAACCGGTAATTTGGTTGCTACCGATAATTTTGTTCTGCCTGTTTCCTGTTCGATCCTGCTACTGTATCATTGCCAGCACCTGTTAAAATGCTGACAATTATTGGCCCTATTAAAGCCATGGTACTGTGTCGCAGCCCGGCCATGTCAAATCTTTGCAACCACTTATTCTCATCAGTCATGTCACTTATTCTCACTGTGTCATTGGCCGAACCGTTTATATCCCTGACACTCATCAGATCCATGATACTATGTATTGCCCGACCATGTAATATCTTTTGCAACTACTTATACTCATCAAAGTCATGTGCTGTGTCATTGGCTGAACTATTTATATCTATGACACTCATCAGTTCCATGATACTATGTTATTGCTCGACCCTGTCAAATCCTAGTCAACCACTTATAGTCATCAGAGTCGTGTACTGTATCATTGGCTGAACCTTTTATATCTGTGTTACTTATCAGATTCATGATACTGTGTCATTGCCCGACCATGTCATAACCCACCCAATAACGCAAGCTCGTCAGTCATGGAATTGTATTCCCTTAACTATTATTGAATATTGACATCCTGGTTGAAGCAAACTATGTGATGTATATTATTAGATAGAAGATAATAGATAAATAATCTCTTTCAAGCAGTTCATTAATAATAATGTTGAAATTTGATAAATACTGCAGAAGGTCTAAGAATGAATTAAAACCAACGAACACTTCTTGTAATAAAAAGTATTTCCGAAGAAATAAAATATGCAAATCTATGCATCGAGCAAATAATATACTACTACCTTTCTCACCAGTAGTGTTATGAGGAATACCTGAGCCTGGGTGAAAAATGAAATGGGGAGCACCTCTATTTTCAAAATATTTAACTTTAAATAAATTACATCCACAGTTAACTTGATAGATCGCAACTGAGAAGTCTTCGATCGCTCTAGGCGAAGAACATTGAAACGGAACCGGGCTGCTCGCAGATTTCTCTTCAAAAATCTCGTTCCTTCTTATTGTAATTAACGAAACCAACAAATCCTACATGTCACACTTCTACTTTTATGCATATATTAAGAAATCATGTTGAAAATTCCGAAACGCATCAACAAAACTGACCCAGCGAGATATTTAGGCCAAAATTATCGGTAAAAATGCAATTTCCGCTGACACTACCGCAAAAACATGTGTGGAAACATCGAAAATATTGTAGCTCATCGTAAATTCAATCATTAAATTTTATGCCAATTGACAAAATCTTAACCAATAACTAGATAAATCATATCAACAATACTGATACATCGATTTATATTTTAGTTCTCAATTGACCAAGTTACTTCCATTAATTAATTATTCTTGTTATGTAAGGTCTTGGCTGAGGTAAAAAAGTAAGTGTCACGAGAGGGATTCGAACCCACGACCTTCGGTTCAATACTCCGCCGTTGCTCTAACCACGCGAGCTATCGTGACTTCGATCCACTCAAACACCAACCTCCCATCTCAACCCCACCTTTTGAATTTTCCCTCCCTTTTGCCATTTTCCAATTTGGGAAGTTGTTGCTCGAATGGATCGAAGTCACGATAGCTCAAGTGGTTGAGTAGCGGCGAATTGTGACATTTTATCTCAACCAATACCTCACTTAAAGATTAATTAGTTGAAAAGAATTTATTTGGTCAATCGGATCACGAAATCTAATCGATGATAATTATTATTAAGATATCAGGGTTTTTTTTGCAATTTTTCCGTATTCTCTGAGTATTATTTTGTATAACCTTTTTTTCAATAAACCCGTAGCGTCTTTCTTATAGCAGATGAGTTTTCCTTTATTTTTTATTATCTAATTAACGTGCAACAAACATGAAACGGAGGAAAGCGACGCACTTAACTTGGAATAATTGTGACTTACTGTTTGCGCGATGCTCTAATTCTCGCATTGTGGCTCTTTTCGTTAAATGATTTCTCTCGCATGCGAAATATGTATGCATTTCTTTACAAATAACTTCATTGATAAAAAAAAAATCTTTTAAGAAGTGAATCCTGAATGGAAATAAGGTAGACAATGGACCGCCGAGGACCTTGACGAAATGTGACTGATTTCATAATGATTTAAAAAAAAAAAAAAAAATCAAACTCTTTCATGACAATATCTTATTGTCATTTTGATAAACTGTCGCATGTGGTAGAAATGATCGATCTGCCTTGAATTGTGTCTCTCTCCATTGTGTTCGACGACCAAATGGATTTCTTTCGGGCACGAGTCCATTTCTCAAAATGAGGTAAAGATCCGGATGTGCATATTTTCGTCAGTCGACGTAACACGGCTTTCACCTTAGCCCTCCTACGACCGAAGACGGACACGGGCTAAAGTTAGAAAATGGATTGGTTTATGATTTCTTTTTAAACGGAAGTGATGATAAACTTTCCGAAAATGACGAAATTGTAAGGAAAATCGTGTGGAATTTATGTCTGCATTAGCTGTACTAAGTCTTGATCAGTCTTTTTTTTTCAGTCTCAGACGAACAACCTATTGGTAAAACTAGTCTCGACGCCCTAAATGACTATCTTAAGATAAGACAACTGTTCGAGGGAAAGGTGAACGAATCGTTGTCGTTAAAAATTCCAAACATGATAATCTGAAAAAGGCTCATTGGGAAGACAGAAATAGAAGAGAAATAAGTAACACCGACAACAAAACATCGACTGACCTCCAACAACATTGCGCGTGCCCAAAAAGGACAAACCTTTAGAATCAACAAATTCAATACCGTTTTACCTCCGAATATACTGTCCTAATTAATAATATCAATAAATTTTACGATTTTTTATAACTAAGTCATAAATGTAAGACAAGACAGATAAATTATTGAGCAATTTATTCCTTCTTACATTCGCCCTACAGAAAAACAACTCCAATCATTTATTAAAAATAATATTTCATCCTCAAATGTACTTAATACTAGAAAGTTTTTTTAAGCATTTGAGAGGCTTTTTAATATTAACTATAGAAAGATTGGTAAGCACGTAAGCACTTAACATTCCCCCCTTGTTCATCATATCGTGACAAAAATATGCAATTTTTTCATAATTGAAATCATCGAGGAAATAGCGACACAAAACATTAAATGGTTTAATTTAAATATCTATAAAAAAAATTATTTTATAGATAATTAAATTAAATCATTTAATGTTTTGTGTTGCTTTATTTTCCATAGATTTCAATAATGAAAAATTGCATATTTTTGTATTATTAAAATTAAGAAATTAAAAGAAATTGAGCGTCTCAGACTTTGGTTTTATGTGTATACTATGTCGATATCCTCAGATGCTAGCGTCCCATTTGTACATCAGGTTGTCAACTACAGAAAACACACAAAACATACAATACATTAATATACACCACCACTCTATACAAACACAAGCCTGGTTACGTCACTCCCCCCAGAGTATTCGATATACCGTGAAGCGGATGTGAACGCACTCCATTCTCGCTAATAACTTATTTTTACTCCCTATACATCCCACACTCACCCTAGTAGCACTAGATATTCCTCGGGGCTAAATAAATTCCATTCCTTCCAATAAATTAACTTAAGCAGAAGACCCAATTAAAAAAAAAAAAAAAAAATCTGGTCAGATTCACTCCCCAGAGTACTCGATATTCCTCAGGCGCGTGGGGGGTAATCAACCCACCCCTTCCTTTCACGCTAATAAATTACATTCCTTTCAATTAACTAACATAAGCAGAACACCCATGAGACCAAATTTACACCGTGACATGTATTTTATAACTTTCTGGACCCCTTATGTTTCATGTTGATTTGAAGCTGATAATGGATTTCCGAATTATGACAATTTTAGCGAATCAAAAAGATGAAAGGAATTTCGGAGGGAAAGACTTAAAAAGAATTGTTTCCCAAAAATTTTATTAGGTTTTTTTGACGGTGTAATCAGCTCCTTCCTTTCACGCTAATAAATTACATTCTTTCTAATAAATTAAACAGAACACCCAATAAAAAACATAAAAATCTGGTCACATTGTCTCCCTACATTCTCGCTAATAACTAACTTTTACACAAAGATGTCCCACACCCCACACTAGCCCAATAGTACTAGATATTCCTTCGGGGCGGGGATTTAGGTATTATTTATCACAAACGAATATCTTGGCTACCAATTTGTTTTCAGCTATCATTAACAGAAAACATGAGTATTACTTTATTTTTTAAATAAATATTATTTAGATAATAATAATGAATATTTAATCACAACATTTGAGAAGGTCTGAGGAACTTTTTAAGCGCATAACATAATAATATTTCTGATAGAGTGAGCTTTCATGACGTGAAGCTTCATATTTTTTAATTCGGCCATTTCAGATCCCATAAGTCAGAACATATCTCCTAGGATCAGATTTTATAATAATAGTTCACAATATTTATTGTCGTAGTTCTGGCTAGGTTGTTTCCGATCATTTTTATCTGATTATTTTTTATTTTTGATGGATATTAAAATGTACTGCTTTAAAAGACGCCAATGTCCGGACTTAGGTATCAAAATAACCGTCAAATTATGCTTATTTATTATGGTACTTACAAAGCCAGGCGACGGGGGTGAGAGCACCGATTTCAGAGCAATGTTTTCGATAATTCTAGAAATAATATTAGACAAGTGACGAGCGTTCTTGCCATTGTATTTGAATGTTTTTTCTTTAGTATGGTTTTCTGCTTTTGTTGTGCTTTTACGTATTGCAACATGATCTTTTATCAATCGATTAGGTGTTTTTTTTTCTTTTTTACCAATAAGAAAATAATATGCAGGTTAATCAATGATTACTCGGAGATCGTGAGATGCGGACTGGTATGACGTAGGTATAGAAAAAAATTCTTTATCGTGCCAACGTTTCCATCTTTATTGAAAACATCTTCAAAGCTCAAATTTTTTGTTTTCGACATAATTGTGTCATTCTTGTGTGTCGTGTTGAGAGTGCGGGTCACAGATTTGGACATTTTTTTCGTGAATCTACACCCCAAAAGATCAGATAAGTATCCGCCATTACTGTGACTACGCCCAGGTTTCGCACAAAATTTTTTGAAGTTGAAATTTTTCAATTTTTTTATTTTTTTTATTTTCCTTTTCTACTTATTCAATATATTGCTTTGCTGCATTTTTTATATAGATTAAGATAAAAGTATAGTAAAAGCTATCGAATTTTATCAATAACCAAATAAATTTTTCAAAAACGAATATTTTTCGAGTAAACTAGATCGTAATTTTTTTTCGTGAAACATAAAATTTCGTTTTAACACCTCTAAAGACAATTAAATATAATTTCTTGAGTTCCGTTATTCGATAATTATTCAGAAATCGCGAAGTGCGATCTGGTGTGATGTAGGTTTCAGAAAAACGTTTTATTTATCGTGGCACGTTTCGATCTTTATTGAGATCATTTTCAGAGCCTGCGATTTACAAACATTCAAATTCATGTAGGATGTGAAAAAAAGGGTATTTCTGCAATGCAAAACATATTTTTTGTATTCAATCATAAAACAGCAATATCTCACTGGCAACACGACACGCAAGAATGGCACAATTGCACGGAAAACAAACACTTTGAGTGAGTAGAAATACTGTGATTGAATACAAAAATATATATTTTTTGTATTGTATAAATTCAGTTGTTTTTCAGATCCTGCACGTATTTGTTAAATTTAAACCATGTTTATAAATCCCAGGCACTGAAGATGATCTCAATAAAGCTCGAAACGTTGGCACGATAAAGAAAATGTTTTTCTAAAACCTACGTCACACCAGACCGCATCTCACGATCTCCGAATAATCATGCAGGTTAGAATTAAAAGGGATTAGATATACAAAAGTTTTAAAACGTAAAAGTACGTATAGTAAAGTAAGCGCCAAACATTGCTGTTGAAAAAAAATTGGATTCGTTTTAATGTAAAATTTTATAGCAAACAAAAAATATATATTTTCGTACAGAATTATGCAGAATCGATTAGTTTCCTCAGATGTCCTCTTAAAAATGGGTAAAACCTCTGGTTTTTATCCAACGTCTAACAACCTTTCCATATCTGTACTATTTCCAATCAGCTGTGCCAACAAATTTTAAATTGAATGCCATTATAAATGAGAAAATGACACAAGGGTTTTATTTTATTTCTATTGTTCCCATTTAATTATGCAGGCCAAATTAATTATAATTATGTGTAATTTATAACTATCAGAATCACAGTTATGTTTCACGTTGGTTTGGTGATAATAGATTTTGGAATTATGACAATTTGAGTGATTAAATAAAGATGGAATGCATTTGGAAGTGAAATAATTGAAAGAATTGTTTCCTAAAAATTTGTATTCGAATTTTTTTTTTTTTTTTGGGGGGGGGGAGATACGAATATCAACTTAGTTTCTTGTTTAAAACAATATATCAATCTAATTTGCTAAAACAGGAAGCAAATCAATCTGCGGCCGAGCAAATTTGTGTCTATAGAAATATGAACATATTTTGACAGAGCGTCGTATCAAAGTAAGTCGAAATATTTTATGAACAAAAAAACAATGTTTATAGTCGTTTTTCGCCCCTCACAAAATCCCTGAATGCAGATTGTGGAACAAATCAAAAAATATTTTTTTCACTTTCATATTTTTCGTTTTCCTAATGACTCCGTTTTTTTTTCTCTCGGATATCGCGAAAACAGACTACTAATTTACATGATAATACAATAATTTCGTATACTACAGATAATGCCACAAACCTATCTGATATAAATATATCAGAACTAATTTAATCAGAAATAACAGATATACAGTAAAACGATAAGGGTTTTTTTTATTGAATTTATCCTTATTTTTATCACTTTCAACACATTTACATTCAAAAGCTATGTTACTGGGTCGAGAAGATAAATACAGTTTTACAAAGGTTGTAATATCATGGGGATTGGATAAAATCCATGCTCTACATTTTTAAGTGTAACAAAGAAAATATAAATAATAATTCCATAATATAAAAATCCTGAAGACTGATGCTAAACCTCTCATAAATAGCAAAAGGACTACGTTACGGCATGAGTCATATAGAAGTTGTACAGTGGGGCTATCGTACAAGACACTATTTCCTGATTTTAAGTTTTTACCTTGATTTACAGGAGTCACTGGGCCTAAGTCGTTTTTCACAACTGTCTCTCGGTTAAGAAGCAATCACGGCATTTGTGGCTCTTACCTTAATAAAATCATAAAAAGCATGGACACACCTAATTGCGCAACATGCGATGAGTATGAAGACTTGAAACCTACAATAATGTTCTGTAATTCACTGTTTTCGTGGTCCGTTCGACCAATTAATATATCACAATTAATTTCGGTTTTTAGTTGAGATGAAAAAAGTCACTGGCACGAGAGGGATTCGAACCCACGACCTTCGGCTAGATACGCCGCTGCTCTACCATCTGAGCTATCGTGACTTCGATCCTCTCGGACATCAACTCCCCATCTCACTAAAAACCGAAATTAATTGTGATATATTAATTCGTCGAACGGACCACGAAAACAGTGAATTAATGATTTAAAATGAAGTACACTTCACTAAAGCTCTCCGTCGCCATTTCAATTGTCGTCGAGAATCCAAACAGATTACACGAAATTTGAAATATGGCAAAAGGAGGCAAAACTCGTAAGGTGAGGTTGAGATGGGGAGTTGATGTCCGAGAGGATCGAAGTCACGATAGTTCGAGTGGTAGAGCAGCGGCGTATCTAGCCGAAGGTCGTGGGTTCGAATCCCTCTCGTACTATTAACTTTTTTTCATCTCAACTAAAAACCGAAATTAATTGTGATAATGTTCTGTGTTGAATTTGAGGAAGAAAGGGAAAAATTAATGATGTCCTTAGATAAACTTACTACTCTCGACAGGCCTTTCAGTTATGAAACGTTAATAGCAAAGTCCGACGTCCAAATTTATAAAATAATATATAATTTTTTAAAAAACATTGACTTACAAATTTGATACAAAATTAAATTAATATCGAAGCAGTCTGAAATAGTAGGCTATCCAATCTAGAAGACGTGTCTAGATGTAGTATACAAAGCAAAAAAGAAAAAAAAAACCATAATTCAACCCAAAAAAAAATATTTCGTTTGCTATACAAATTTGGATTTTGTGGTTTTAAAGGGTGCTTAAAACGAATCAGAATTGTTTTTACAACAGAAATGGTTTTTGGCTTACTTTAATGTGTCTTCGTTTTTATAAATTTTGTATGTAATATTATATAATATTCTATTATTATTATTATCCTTGTATAATATATAATATCCTTCAAATACCCGCACAACGAAAGCTGAAAAATCACACTAAAAAATTTCTCTCCGCTCATATTTTTCGGGTTAGTATTACTACAAAAAAATCACTAAAATAAGTGATTTCCCGTCTTTAGTTAATCAATTGGACAAATAATAATAATACTTTTAGTAAATATCACGACTACACCCTCCACTCCCCTAGCTTGTTCGACTGTGCTATCCTCCGATTTTGATCCTGTAATTGTTTCGGAGAGTACAGGCTCGTTATTGCGAATGGCCCAAATTAGCAAATTCTGCACCTTATAATAAATGGGGCCAAACGCACCCATATTAATTTTACCTTTCAAAGCAAAACTTATCATACAATATTCCTCGATAATACTCCGAACCTAGAAACTGACTCGCTTGGGTTTTTCTCGACTTACGTCTAACCATGAAGCGACATAACGGAAGTAAAAGATTAATTAAACAAATGCTTCGGTCTACTGTACAAATTATCAAGAACATCTCACATAACAATAGAAAACAACTTTTTATAAGACATTACTGAAACCGAGTTTGAACTACGGATTAGAACCGAGAGAAAAACATTTCAACATAAAAAGAATACATTCCTTCCGATCCAAAGTCCTCTGAAACATTATCAACCCTCCCAACTACGTTACACAATGACCGCCCAATACTCTTCTTTAAAAACTCAAAAAGACTTTTTCACATTTCATGATAAACTATCCTCACATCCTAACCCATTAGGCTAACGCATGACCTACATTACCCATCCATACAATCCGCCACCACTTTAGGAATATTATGTAACTAACTATCCACAAATCTAGGCAAACAATAAACGTTGGCTCCTCTCAGGATAAATAAATTATAAATGACAAATACTATGGTGTCAAATGATAATGGCATTACATGATGTATATAATTTATGCAAATGTCAATAATAAAAATAAACAAAATAAGACAAAAGGCTTTAGATAATACTAAGTAAAAATACTAACGACGAAATATAATTACCTTTAAATATGTTTTTTTTGTAATTTATTCAGCACATAATTAAATAATAAATAATTGACGAAAGCATTACAGAAAGGGATTACAATTCGGCTGCAGTAGAAGTCGCCAAAATAATTATACTAGTTTTTTTTTTAGAATAATTATTCAGATAAAGTGAGATGCGGTCCGGTGTGATGTAGGTAGAAAAACATTTTCTTTATCGTGCCACGTTTCGATCTTTATTGAGATCGTCTTCAGTATATACAAACATTGTTTACATTTACAATTACATTTAGGATGTGAAAAAGTGGATTTATACAATGTTTATTCATTGAAGCCTACATCATACCAGACCGCATCTCACGATATATGAACAGTTATCGATTAACGATCATTAATCTCTACACATTTTTTTATAATGTGAAAAATAATAATAAATAAAATAGAAACAAAATAAATGTCATTAATGTCAAATTAAAATAAGGTGGACATTAATAAATGAAATAGAAAAGTACATTTTTTACATATTAAATCGTTATGCTGATAATATTGAGAATTAGTTTTATTCAATTTGCAAAAAAAATTGTGATATTTTCAAAAATATATGCGGGTTGAACTATACCTCACAATCATAATACTTGCTTTTGGCTCAATTAAAAATGTATTTAACAAAGTATAAATAAATTACAACTCACTTTTTTAGAATGTAAAAAATAATAAACGAAATGAATGAAAAAAGGAAATAGATGCGTTAATATCAATTTAAAAATAAGGCTAGCATTAATATATGAAATCGAAAAGTACAATTTTTACGTATTAAATCATTTTACTGATAATATTAAGAATTAGTTTTTTTCAAATTGCAAAAAAAAATTGTGATGTTATGTGAAATATGCGGGTTGAACTATCCCTCATAATCATAATAGTTGCTTCCGGCTCAATTAAAAATGTATTTAAGAGTAAATATTTTGCAACAAAGCAATTGTACTCATATTTTTATATAACCTGCAATATAATACTAAATAGAAGAAAAACAAAATAAAAAGGACGTGCTCATATACTAACTAAAAATCGAGGGGAAACTTAACAAAAAGATGAAATAGTTGCACTAATGTCAAATTAAAAATAAAGTGGAAATCGATATATGGAATCGAAAAGTACATTTTATATGCATTAAATAATTTTGTTGATAATACTAATAATTAGTTTTTCTCAATTTGTAAAAAAAAATTAGTGATGTTTTCAAAAAATATGCTAGTTGAACTGTCCCTCATAATCATAATACTTGCTTTTATGGTTAAATTTTTAAAATTGCGTGTCACCGTACATACGTAAAGAATCAGTTCTGTTGTGATTATATTATTATATAAAATTTTTAGGAACTACATGGAAAAAATAGGTGGATGAATTTTAGTCATGAAAATCGTTGCAATCATTTGACCAAAAATATTTGTGATGGCAACCCTCCATTGGCTAAGAAAACAAACTCCTTTCTTAATTTCTTCCCCATTCCCTAAGTTTTCAAGAAACAGTTGTATGAAAAAAAATAGGCTAATGTCCGAAAAATATCGTAATATAATAGAAACAGTATTATTTATAATTATTCACATATCGTGAGATGCGGTCTGGCGTGATGTAGGTTTCAGTAAACCATTTTCTTTATCGATCCAACGTTTCGATCTTTATTGAGATCATCTTCAGGACTCAAAGTGGCACTCTCAACACGACACACAAGAATGGCACAAGTACTCAGACAAACACTTTGAGCCCTGAAGATGATCTCAATAAAGACCGAAACGTTGGGACGATAAAGGAAATGTTTTTCTGAAACCTACATCACACCACACCGCATCTCACGATATCTGAATAATTATCGATTAACGGTCACTAATCTCTACACAATACTATTTATGCTGTTTAAATTTCAAATTAATTATATTTCGGTTTGTAAGATTCAAAGTTATTTAATATAATTATGGCATTTTCGGCTTTCGGTAAGAATCAATGAAACGACTTTCTTGTGAATAATTTATAAATTAAGGTTTTTTCATCTAAGAATTTAAGAAAGTTAAAAGTTTTCACTTTCATATTCGGCCTTATATTGTCATAAAATGACAAAAACAGATGGCCCAAAAAATTTATTTTTATCGTGTTATTTAGCGAAGGCAAAAATATACCTTGCGGTCGAAATTTGTTAATTGTTTTGTAATTAACGCAATAATGGCTATGGGTTGACAATTTACCTGGTTCCGCTGAGATCCTTGTCACAGGTGACTGGACAGTGAAAGTGATCATGCACGCGGGGCTTAGGACGAGCATCCCCTCCTGGGATGTCTTTCTCTCTCTGAATCCCCTCCTGGCTAAATGCGTGCTCGGATGGAATGAGACACGACCTTTTTGGGAAAGTACACGCTTTTAAACAACTTCAAACCGAAATAACCGCCTGGAAAAAATTAACTCGATGTTCGTTCTTAAGAGATTCCTTTGGCTAAAGTCTTAAGAACAGTCTTAAGGGCATAAATAATAACAAAAATTGAGCCATTGACTTGCTTTTTTCATTATTATTTTTTTGTCAATGTTCCATTATGATTCAACAGGACGTTCATGTTAAACTATCATCAATCACCGGTTAAAAAACTCGCCATTGTGCTATGCTCTGGATGTTATGAACGTTGGCCTAGTTGGCTCTGGAAACCCTTTAAAAACAGTCTGTTTTGACTGAGTTGATAATTGTCCAAGTTCGTTCTTATTTTAACTCTTATTTTCATCATAAAAATCTATCGAAAATCGGCTCTCAACTCAAAAAGGATTAATGTCAATTCCCTATAGGTAGTGTTTATACTAGACAGGCAGCGGACATAGAATGCATAAATATGATGACTGTATCAATTTTTGCATGGCGGAACTTTAGAAGATCCTAGAAAGATCCTTCGATAAAATACCACATCCCGGAACCAGAAAGTATTAGAAAACTTGACCCGGAAACGAGATTAGTTTTAGTTAAGCTAAGCGCGGAAGATAGGTAGATAACTATGTAGATAGGGTCATAAAGAGATTGATTAATTGATATCGCTTCTCTCAAGATTTGGTCTCGAGGACCATTCTTACATCTAAAGAGAGAGAGAGAGAGAGAGAGAGGGAGAGGGAGAGAGAGAGGGAGGGAGAGAGAGGGAGAGAGAGAGAGAGAGACTTTATGAAGAAGCAGCACTAAAACTGCCTGAAATTTCAGATGATTTGGAAGTTGTTAGTTGGGCAGATATATCGGGTTGTCCGGAAAATAATGCAGGATTTTGGTATTAAACAAAAAAAAAGAAACTAGTTACTTTAAAGCAATGTTCTTTAATCAAAATAATTTCCCATACTCTCAATACATTTCTCCCAACGTGTTGGTAACTTATTAATTCCGTCTGAGTAGAATTCAGAATTTTTAGAATTGATAAAGTCAATAAATGCATTTTCCAGTTCCGTTTGATTTTTGAATATTATGTGTTGTAAGTAGTGGTCCAGGTGTCTAAAAAAATGGTAGTCAGTAGGCGAGAGGTCCGGAGAGTAGGGTGGGTGAGGCAAAGTTTCATAGCCAAGCTCCAATAATTTTTGTGACGTTACACGTGACACATGTGGTCGAGCGTTGTCATGCAACAAAATGGGCCCTTTCCGATTTCACTTTTCCAATCGCCTTGAGGTGGTCAGCGAC
>CM077107.1:23808254-23835296 GCA_039619505.1 Cimex hemipterus
GGGGTAAAGAGGCAATGACAAAGAAGGATCCAATGTGGTGCCACATCTTTTAAGATGGATCCTTAATGAAACCAAAGCCAACACAAAGAAATCCATAGAAGGGCCATCTGCAAATCTTAAAAGGAATTACTGGAACGCAACCACAACCAAACCAGGATTCTGATTAAACACCTGACCAAATTGCCACTTAAGAAAGCACATGCATCAAACTAGAGTACAGACAGAAGAAACACTGTGCAGATACTGACAGGAAGAAGAAGAGACCTTAGAATATGCTTTTTGTTTCTGTGAAGGTCTTTTTAGGTTAGGTGCAGTTTCTTGCAACTAGGTGAGGTACAAGCGTGCAAGGTCCTAAACTAAGGAACCACTTGCACGTCTCTGGAGGTTATAGTTACAGTACATAACACACCTTATGACAAACCACCAAAACTATTTCCTTCAGAAATGCTAGAAATTGTTTTAATAAAGTAGGCATCAAGCATGTTTGTTTGATCTTTTGCATCCAATAATTGAGAACATTCAAAATGACAAATATATCATATTAATTAGTTAGATTTTAATTGCCAATAAGATTACATAATTCATTTGAGTACAACAAATATTATATATGTATCCTCGGGACGACAAGTTTGCAAACCTACTGATTAATTTCCTGCAGTTCAGAACCAAACCAAAGCAAAAAGTAGCCATAAAAGTTCATATTTTTAAAATTATCTTTTAGGACTTATCTTTCATTCATGAGAGAAATCAGAGAATGTGATGAAGTAATTCTTGGAAGAAGGAGAAAAAACCCAAGGGCAGTGATGGAAATCAAACCCATGACTGATGGGCCTATACGAGTCCAACACATGACCCCCTTTTTAAAGTTTAATTGCAGGAATAGATAAATTGTCAGAGCAGAGGCAATTAAGATTTAAACTGACAATTTGAAATGAACTGTACAACTATAACCATGCAACCCTTTCAAATAGTCCAACGAATAATAATTATTATGGTGCGAATACATCAAAATATTTTGGATACAGAAATGACTGTTTTGCCTGTGGGTTTGACAGTGTTCCAGTCTTATTCAAATATATTGTTTTGGTTTCCTTTAACCAAATTGAATAATCTTGTGTGTCTCGGGCCTAAGGTTAATTTTGACTTTGTCACATTTGTTTGTTCAAAAGTCATATTATTTACGCAGTTGTCAAAAGTCAAACCCATCGCCACCATGTGAAACAAACACGAAAAATGCCTAGTTAGCGTAATGTTGTGAAGTGACAAATATGATTTGATTGATTGATGAAATAATGATTTAAAATTATAAACTATAAAATAACATAGCAGTTATGATAGTCGACCTAAATTAATAATGGTTTTATTGGCTAATTGATTTATTTTAATGCTTGTCGAAAATAGAAACGTTAAAAAGAAAAACTCATCAACTGACTGAAAATTGGTTTCACTGTCACCCAAAGCAATTAAATAAGAATTACTATAATTGAGCTATTAGTTATGGTAAGTCCTGTCACAGTACAAGTAATCATTTTCTCTTAAACCAATTATTGTAATTTAAATACTTTTTATTTAAAATTGTTCTTAAATGTGGATCTTAACAAGTCAAAAATTTGACTTAAACAATTCTCTGTTATAATAAAATCTAGAATTTTATGTTTTGAAAAGTTTATTTCCGTACAAAAAATTAAGATATTGCCAAATCAACATCGGGTTTTTAGTTGAAATGAAAAAATCAGTGCCACGAGCAGGATTCGAACCCACGACCTTTGGCCAAATACGCCGCTGCTCTGCCACTTGAGCTATCGTGGCCTCGATCCACTTGGACACTAACTTCCCATCTCAACCCTTCTTTCTTGGATTTTTTCCTCCTAAAACTAAAACTCTTAATTAATTGAAAGATATTACTTGGTCAAGCGGACCATGAAACTAGTAAACATATAAATAACCTTACCACACAAAATATAAAATATAAAAAAAAGTATTTGGTCACTGTTTTTAGTACTAGATCACTCTTCTACGCATGAATACTCTGGATTTTCTGTATGGTCTTGCTGAAAAAGAGAATTCAGTCATTAATTCAGCTTTTGATTTATTTTAAATTATCAGAACGAAACATTCTTAATGTCTACAGATTGTAATAATTAAGATTGTTTTGCCCTGATGATTACCTTAAAATGGTCGAAAGCTTGGCAGTAACAACTAAATTTGTTTTTTCCCATCAAGACCATACCATAATCTAGAGTATTTATGAGTTTGTTAATTGTCTCGTGAATTACATTTTAAACTAACAAATTGGTTACAGATTCATAGGTCACTCAAAACATTAAACTACTAATTTTACAATTTTTTAACCATGTTTCTGAGGACCAACCAGGTAAAGTTGGCCCAATGAAGTATTGTTTGAACCTTTGTCCATGACACCCAACAGATAATTGGACATTAATCCTTTTTGCATGTAAACATTTGATTCTTTTATTATTTAACTTTTATGTTCAGATTATAATGCCATACATATAATTTTTTTTTACCATCGAAGGATATCTAAGGTTTAGTAATGAACACAAATTAAAAAATATTCTTTACTAAGTGCTCATATGCTTACATCAATTTTTATTTATGAAAGGACCAGAATTTCATACTCATCAAATCTTCTTTCTTCACCATCAAAAGGAACATACAAACATCCATGGCTCGGATGCACCTGAAAAATTCAAAAAATCAGTCAACCCGACAAAATTAATTATATGAAACTCCTTGTATTTTTGTTGTCTACAGGAGTTTTTATATAATGTCGCAATGTACTCAAGAATTTGTTCTGAGTTCCTACAAGCCCAGAAAAAGAGTACCAACACTGATTCCGAAATTGTTTTGTAAAATTAACATAAAGGAAGAGGTTCTGAAATTCAATATAATAATTTAATAAAATTTCCAAATACTTTTCCGGGGGTTAGAGTCCCATCCAGCATGGTACGTCCCATGAAAAGCCCTTCTCCGTCACTTGTCTGACCTATCCTTATTGCTTCCGGTGGCACTTCGCCTCCCCTGGCATACTTCCAAGCTGTGTGCGAGCTGCACAGCACCTGCACACAATTAAGGTTGAAGCGAAGCTGTGCGGAAAAATGGAAATAACAGTCATACTTCATAGTCAGATTTGGAAATTTCATTGCCGCCGTAGGAAACGAAGGCTGTGCCGAGATTAGGAGCTACTTTGGCAGGAAGGAGGTCACCAGCATGGAACGCCCTCCCGACAAACAAGTGTCCACCATCCCTGTCCATCCCCGCATGGACGGCCGCCGGTGGTACAGCTCCGGCATAACACGGCACCCACTGGAATGTGCCCATACAGGAAGAAGGTGGAATCCAACCATAGCCTGGAATAAATAAAACAAATAATTAGAGTTATAATAATGTAGCTTAAACAACGATATTCTATCCTTGTCATCTCATTCACACTTCAATCAAATGCGCCCTTTTCAATGATTGTTCATTTACAATATTTATTTTAAAAAATATTTAATTTTTACTGGATAGGCAGTCAATTCTTTTTTCCATTGTGTAAAATTTTATCGCAGTAAAGCTTGGAATTTTCTAATAATACTGCAGCATATGTTTGAGCCCCAGTGTGCAATCTCTATTAATTATTCGCTTAGTTACTAACGTTGTTAACATTCTGCTAAACAAATGTTGACCTCGGTACAGACCGTCAGATGAATCATGGCGACCAGTTTGAATAATAGTTAGTGATTAGATTAGAACAAATTTGTCCAATAATTCTGTTATGCTTCATTCATTTCCGTTTGTTCAGTTATTTTCCTAATAAAGGAGAATCATTTAACAATGCCTATCAAAAAGCCTTACACGTCAAAATTTTTGTTTGAATCAACAAGAGTTGGGTGATGTATATATTACATAATTATATAATTCAACCATAATATTTAGCACAGCTCAGGGGGGCTGCTTTCCACAGTTAAGTCAATTCAGCACCCAAACCCATTCAATGAGGGTGTTTGAGATTCCTCCATCTCCATTTTCCGCATATTATAAAACTAGCCTAAATGACATCACATCACACATTCGCGCTAATAAATACGTTCGCTCTCAACACAAACTAGGTACAGACATGTGTTATTACTATATATAATGTAATAACCCCGTTTCCTCCAAGAAACGCCATGGGATCAAAATATTCGCACTCAATTCTCAAATCAGTTGTCATCCCTGCACACTCTCTGTATGGAACCAGGGAATTGCACCCTTCGATTAGGTGGGACACTCGAGCAACCTTTGCAAATCAGATACATATGCGGGCTTTGGCCCAGAGGTAAATGTCCTTGTGTGAGGATGACTAGACTATGAGTCAGATCCTCCAAGGGTCACCTATCAACAGTACTGTTGATCCACGAGGGCTTCCCCTTCTAACCTGGTTTCAGCTGTATTGAAAATATCCCAGTTATAATATTATTAATCATCAGTAGGATTTGGTTTTGTATTTGAAAAGTAATACAGAATCTATTGTGAAAATAAATATTACAATTTCCCAATATTTGAGGCAATGGCGTCTATTTGTCAATGAACTTTGATTAGCACTCGAAGTGTAAATGAAGTGCAAATTAAGGAAAAAACGAGTTTTTTTCCTTAATTTGCACTTAGGTTCGAAGAAGAAACCAAACAAAAATGATTCATCCAGCTTGTTGCAAACAAGACGGACCAGAAATTCTTCTTCCAATTGAATCGGTTCATGCAAGAAGCACCGATGAGAAATGATAGGCTCGTAGATTTCTTGGGAGTATTTTCAACAATTTGGCCAAAAAAACATTGGAACCATTGCACATAGAAAAGAACGATTCAATTTAAAACCGCATTTGGCATGTTTGTGTACTTAAACACCACTGTGTGAGTTTATGTCTCAAAATAACATTTTGTGGGCAGAGTCTCTTGCATGAAACGTTCAAACTAAAGTACACCAATGAATTTATTTTGACAAAACAAATATTTTTAACTTTTAAAAATAAAGTGTAAATGGGATTCCCATTAATTTCAATCTGAAGCATCTGATAAGAGTTGTCCGTGTCAACCATGACTTTAATATTAAATTGTGATACGTCTTTTTTAACTCACTATCTCACTCTTAGTCAATTAATTCATACATCGTTCATTTGGGATGTGTTGGCATTAAAAGACCCGCTTTTTGCTTGTTTTATTTAAGAGGCCGAATTAGGGTTCATCCGCTTCCCATCATCATCAGGAACGTGAAGTGTCTGATGAGGGTAGGCGTATGCCTCAGAAAGCGTTCTCATAAATAAAACAAGTAAAAATCATATGCTGATTAGTTCCAACACATGTAGTAAATACAAAAAACAGCCTTTTGACAAACTTTTGAATCTGATCTACAGGCAATAATCTAATCCTTTTGGGCAAAAATAGAAGTATTCCGAGAAAATCCGGGTTCAAATAGCACGATTCCTACTTAATAAAATATTCTCAACACATGGATTTCCGTGTGTTATGGCTTCCGACAACGCCACTAGTTTCACACACTAATACAGATATTATATTTACCACTGAGTGAGTATCGCATTATCGCAATGCCATTAGGTCATTGTCATCACAATGAGGTTCATTAACGTACGCGCCTGGCACAAGGCCTTATCCGTTTAGATTCTCAACATTGCAGAAGAAAATCTCAAGAACTTGCGAGGCTGGTGGAGAAGCCACCAGATCACAGACTAATCATACAGACATGCCGACTTCTCTTCCGAGGAGGTGGATAAACACTTTGCACTCGACCGTGTGCCGCGCGGTAAAGAGACCCGAAAGGGCTGAAATGCATTAGCCAGCCTCCCACCGCCCTCCCTAGATAGATAAGACACGTGGGAGATGAGATACGCTCCGGCCGCGGCTTCGTTCGAAGAAGAATTTCTAACTACCCACTTGAGGAACCTGCCTCGGGGTAAAGGATGCCCATATGGGCACCACCAACAGGCTTTTCTGTAAGTCCAGGGGCCTCACGGCCAACGACGAATCCATCCCCACATAGCAAGATACTGGGATTAAAACGTGAAGACAGTGTGCTATCCCGTCTTTCAGTTGGTTATGCACTCTCCACACGGTACCCTAACCCACAAACCTTGGTTCACAAATCGACAACTCCCTTAAGGCATTTCGAGAGGCTGGGTAGACGTAGTCTTTGCATCCTCACATGCTACACGCTTCCTTCGTCCCATCTTTCAAATACCGGGGGGAGGGTTCTTAAGGACCGCCGGGATACACGAATCGAATACAGCGGTTTAGAGAATTCGTCACGAACTCAAGGCTACGCCATTATTTTGGGCCTGGAAACCCTTCCTTTGAAAAGAAAGGATTGGGGAATTCTCCTTGGAGAAAAAAGGACATGCCGAGACCCAAGTTCATCTTTGCGAAATACGCCCAAGCCTCTAACACGATCTACCGCTCATTGTTCCAGTGGTTCTTAATATAATTAGGTACGATTCCTTTGAGGGAAAACTATTTCAGAAACAATTGAATAAAACCAAAGTTTACAGCACCAGGTCTTCCAGTATGAAATGGGTTAGCTGAATCCGTACATACATTAAAAAACCGCCTTACAGCAATCACAAACGAAATAATGTCTAAAATGCAAGAATTCTCGTCCGCTGCCGAGCAACACCTTTAGCAAGTGGGCAGATGAAGTTCAATGAGCAGAAAAGGACGTAGCCGTATGACTTGGATTGATGGCGAAAACTTTATACAAGTTCACCATGGACCCTAATTTAGATTAGTTTATTATAGCGAACAAGTAGTTGGAGGAATATCAACTATTCTTCTACCAAACAGAATGAGTGCGATCAATATAGTATCTTGAGTGGTTGTTGTAGTGTTCTACTTCCGCTCGCTCGGGGCTTAAAAATATTGAACTTGTTGTGTCAAGTTGAAAGCAAATCACGCCTTTAATAACAGAATTATTCCACAACAATTATAATTCCACAACCAATTCGGCGCGTCCGTCCAAGGAAACCCCGGAACATCAACGACCCTCCGCGGAATGCCACCTGAGGAACCACATGGGACGTACCAAACGTCTTCCTATGAAATTTCGCCAACACTCCTCTCATCTGTAATGTAAATTAGTCCCCAATCTTCCATTGTCCAATTCACAAATTAACGCGCTCATTGAAGCCTGGCCATTTTGAGAGCTGTGGTAAGAAGAGGTCCACGAGCCGGTTACCCATATTTTGTTTTCACCGAGACTTCTACAGACCTGGAGGAAACCTACGTATCGGACGTTTTATCACATTTGTTATCTCATTCCCGTAATGCTGCGGTTTCGTAGAGCCTGATGACGGATGACTCATCTAAAGACCTAGGTCGACCCTGCCCTTAAGCGCCGAAGAACCCTTCCTATTGTAGAGTGATTTACACGCGACTTCGCGCTGGCTGTATCCTGTCCGAAAAAGGACGAAACTAAGAAAAAAAATTATGGAGAAGAGCAAAATGGAAGAGCATAATGCCACTTTTTGTACAAATGGGATTAATCAATATAAAAATAAATAAATAAAGTAAATAAAGGTGTTCATTTTGACTACGATAGCTCCTAATTACTTGTATCAAATGTAGAAAGATTTAACTTTAAACTGAGTAAATTTGTCCATTCAGCGCTGAACTCCGTTTAACCTAGGCTCGACGGCCGTTCAGATTTGAACCAGGATCTTCATTTGAACGCGATTCAAATTGAAAAACGGCAATTTTTGAGTTGAACTCGGTTTAGCGCTGAATTGAGTTTAAATCAATTCTTTCCAACCTGGCCTTTAGAATGTCATATTTTCAAGTGCTCTTTAAACAAATGATTATTTCGTTTACAAGGAAAACTCATTTTATCTTTAGACGATGTGTCATACATATTTTACATTTAGTCGTCAATATTAACCGGATTGTAATAATTGATTTTCATAGTAGAAACATTTCCTCGTTGTCATTGTTCAGGGCCGGTACCGAAAATAACTAGCCCCTCCTTCGGTGTAGATAAATAAATATTCATGGATGTTTTTGTCATTTTGACGGAAAAAAAAATTAAAAATTGGGCGTGACCCAAAAGGCAGAGCGACGAACCGAAACAAAAAAACCAAGTAAATTTGACCAATATGACCAAGTACGTAATAAGGTGCACTTTTTGAGCCACATTATACCACCGTTGTAGTGTTTTAATCATTAAATAAATAAGCGACTTTCATTTTATGAAAATGAATTTTTTTACTGACTACCTAAAATTTACAAGGCGAATTAAAATGTTTCATTTTTCAATTACAAATTTCACGCTTGAAAATAAATGTTTTATGTTTGCATGTTCTGTACATACACATATGGATTGAATAATGATACAATAATAAATAAGCCTCATATAAAATTTTGAATAATTAATAATTATGTTTAAAAAAAAAAAAACATTAATGAGGTTACATGAATTTCTATAGGGATTTACCAACCTGCCATCTTTCCCGAAGCGGTGTTAACACTTAACTGGGAACCGACACTTGTTATGTAGTTCTGTGTTTGACGGGGGTGGGGACTCGACTGAGATAGTGAAACAGGCTGTCATGCCCAAATGGCGAGAATAAGCCGATAAAAGTAAAAGGATATTTTATTACACCATAGTGCAACCGATTGCGTGCAAGTGCAAGGTTCAGCCAAGCATCCCAACATAAGACGCGTACATCTGCCCAATGCCTAAAATTAAGAAAAACGCTTACATTTCAAGCGTGTAATGATATTACACATCCATATTTAATATGTATTCTTTTTGTCCAAGATATAACATGCTTTTGTTACCGCAGCTCCCTGCTCTCCCGTAGACTTATAGTCCACTGAATAAAGGTTTTTTTATTTTATTTTAAATTCTGTAAATTGTGTTGGGAACCTAATCCTAAATCTTAGTTTTTCGTGGGATTTGTTTAAAAGTTCAAACTCCAATTTTTTGTTTCAATTTGGAATTGTATGATACACAGATATATGTACAACTGTGTACAACTGTACATTAGGGGAGTCAGTGGCCGCAACGGTTTAGGCGTTGACAAGGCGCTCATCCCTGTAAGGTAAAGGTACCGGGTTCGAATACAGTGGCCCTGCATTCGAACCCGACGTACTTACAACTGGGCTTTAAACCCCCCCCCCAAAAAAAAAAAAAAACAACAACAATGTCTGGGGGTTTATATGACCTGGTTTATATGAATTCATATGAAAAAAAATTACATTGAGGGGATCCTATGTGTAGAGATTAGTGACAGTTAATAGATAATTATTCATATATCGTGAGATGCGGTCTGGTGTGAGGTAGGTCTCAGAAAAACATTTTCTTAATAGTGCCAACGTTTCGATCTTTTATTGATGTGGCTCTGAAGATGATCTCAATGAAAGATCGAAACGTGGCACGATAAAGAAAGTGGTCTTCTGAAGCCGACATCCCACCAGACCGCATCTCACGATATCTGAATAATTATTCTCCTACTTCATTTCAATAAATAAACTTCACTGCCTACTACTCAAAAACGAGGTTGGGGGTCATCTCTTGTGAAGCCTTATGGGATTGTTGAGATAGGTTCTGTTGAACAAGGCTTGGGCGAGATTATTTGGATGGTGAGAAAGATCATTGTCGGAATTGGTAAATTTTTTGAGAATCAATCAACTCGATAAAATGGGTTTTTAGGTCGTTGTGGAGTATTAGAGACATTCGCATTTATAACAGCTCTGAGAAGTTTAGGTCGAAAGAGTTGGAGACGTTGGATGTTGAAAGATGCAGCTGTTTCCCCACGGTTTTATACCGGATGTCAAATCGGTTGTAGTACCGTTTTGCTATTTGTAAGTTTTTCTTCCATACCTTGGATTATAGACTTGTAAATTTGTAAAGTAGACGGCTGTTAGGACTGTCGTGGCAGTCGTGTACGCTGATTCCAAGTTAAACGTGAGTCTAGGTGGAACCAAGGTAACGAATGAAGTCGGATTGGGGAATAGAAACTTTATTATATGTAGTTTAGTGTAAAAGGAATGTACAAGGGATACATACGACATACAAGGCTTGTAGAGAGTATAGAGGAGTGGTGCAAGTATACTTCCTTGAGAAACACCAGCATTGATTGGAAAAATAGCAGCTTTGGAAACCTTGTTCTATATAAAAGTAACTATTACTGCACAGTAAAAGAGAACCGAGCTCAAGTTGTAGCAAGCTTCATTGTTTAGTTTTCTTGCTCATTGGCTTTGTTTATATTTTTATTCATTGTGCAAAACTAGTTTGATTTTAAGGATCCATGATGTCTTCCCTGGGACCTTATTCTTTTGTAGTGTATTTATTAGAGTGAAAGTAGTATGTGAATGTGAGTTTATATTTCTGGATTCCACAGTACATTTGTCCTTATTATTTCCTTATGTATTTCCTGCCTGTGTCTGTCGACTTGTCTTCTTGATGATGGTGTGAATGGCATTCTTATAATCTAAAGTCCCGAATTTGTCTTTTCGTTGTCTTGCCAATGTTTGGTTTTTATGCCCGATGTGTTGAAATTCGTTAGTATATTTCTTTAAATATGAATGTTTTTTGGAGAGCGGTAATGTTACTCACTGAAGATGGCGTGAAGCCGAAACACGAAAAGCAGCGACAATAGACGGATCACTGTCAAGCTATCAAGCAGAATATTTACCCTGGACTAGTTAAAACCATTTCTGAAGACCAAATTTGCTTAGGTTAAAAAACTGAAAGAATTTCTTAGCTTTCGATAGCTCCAAAACATAACTTCAACTGAAAGAATAAGACCAAGGTCGACCAACTACCCATTGGTCGTCATGAACTAGAGGTCAAACCACATTAAAGTATTACTTTCGTATTATTTTTAATTCAAAAACGTTAACCTATACCGAGATTCAAACCTAGCGTGGCAAATCTGAAACACCCTCACTTCCAACGTAACCATTTTTTTCTCAGAGTATATTCTAAACACTGCTAAACCTTTCTTTTCTAGGTTAAACAGAAGTGGTCAGGTTTTTTAACGGCTTAGAACGAAGGAACGACACATATTTCGGGTTTAGGGACTCCCACGTCCCCCTCATCAGCAACAAATTCCAGAGCCTGGAAGGATATGATGTAGGATGTCACATCCTTCAAGGAAAAACTCTGATAAATCTGTAAAAACATGTTACTTTAAAACACAATTTTGGCCAAGACTGGACGTATTGTTTCATTTTAATTCCAAATTCAATTTATTGCATCATACGATGTCCAATTTACAACCGGAATGAAATCATTCAGAAATTTCACGATTAAAAATAAAAACATTGTCATTCTACATCTGGTAACGTCACTACATTTTACACGCTTTTTAGGTTTAGTCATCAGATAAAGCGTATCTAATCTTGGTCTAAAGATGTGCTATTGAGAAAAAAGTAAACATTTTTTGACTTAAACTTAAAACTTTCTAAGAAATAGCGATATAATTAATTATTTTATGGGGCTTAATAATATCTGTCAGAGCAATGAAACTTATCTCTTAAATCAACAATGTAAAGATATTGAACTTGTGATAAAAAAAAAAAAAAAAAAAAAAAAAAAAAGCAGGCATATGGTGGTGTACGAACTTTTCGATTTAAAATTAATTTCTGTGTTCGTTTAACATTAATTGGTGAATGAACAAAATTTTATCCGAATGAATAAAACACGCTTAAATAAAGAAATTTGTTGCTAATGCATTTCCGGCCATGTCTCTGTTCCTGGTGGAAACGAATTTGTAATATAAAAAAATATATTCGGCAGAAAAATAGATGGAGTGTTTAGTTTAAAAAAATCACCAACTCTTTAGATTTAAAAATAATTTCTGTTCATTTTACATTGAAGTGGTGCTTGAGTAACAAAAATTGTATTTCTATAATCTAAATTAAAAAAAAAACACTTTTAAATCAAGAAAAGTAGGATTTTGTAACTAAACACATCATTTATTTGTTATGCCATTTTTTTAGAAATTGCTAAATGTATTTCCGGCCATGTCTCTCTTCTTGGCGGAAATGAATTTGCAAAAAAAAAATGTATGACAGAAAAATAGATGGTGTTCAGTTAAAAAAAAAAAAAAACTTTTTAGTTTTAAAAATAATTTCTGTTCATTTTACATAGAAGTAGTGCTTGAAAAACAAAAATTGTATTTTTATAAATCTAAATGGAAAAAAACACTTTTAAATTAAGAAATCTAGTATTTTTAATTAAAAACATCATTTATTTTTTATGCCAATTTTTTAGAAATTGCTAATGCATTCCCAGCCATGTATCTTCCTTGTAGAAATGAATTTGCAATAAAAAATATATATGGCAGAAAAATAGATGGTGTTTAGTTTAAAAAAAATTAGAATTAAAAATAATTTCTGTACATTTTACATAGCAGTGGTGCTTGAATTACAAAAATTGTATTTCTACAAATCTAAATGACAAAAAAAAAACACTTCCAAATCAAGAAAGCTAGTATTTTTAACTAAACACATCATTTATTTTTTATGCCATTTTTTTTTAGAAATGGCTAAATGTATTTCCGGCCATGTCTCTGTTCCTGGCAGAAATGAATTTGCAATAAAAAAATCTTTGGCAGAAAAATTGATGGTGTTTAGTTTAATAAAATAAAAAAGCTGGGTTCAATATTGGGGAATATGGAGGATTATATATATAAAATAATCAGCAGGTAGTACATTATTCTGTAATTAATAGGGCGAAGTGTAACAGTAATTTATTTTGCAATTTCCTACATGATCTTTGCGTGAAACTTAGTGAATGGAGCTGAACACTATTCTGATAATGGATAATGCAGCCATTCACACAATGTAAGATGTATGCAGTGTTGGGCGAAAATTAGTCATGTCTAATGATTAATGATTGATCACTCAGAACGTTAGTCATGATTGGTAGTAAGTGACTAATTTAGTCATTAGTCATGATATGTGATTGATGGCTAATCATGACTAGTAATTAAATACGAGGCCATGACTAATTTAGTCATAATATAGTTAGTCATGACTAAATTTCGATAAATCATATTCGAATGGGTGCACAAAAGATGAAAAATACACAATTTCATCACCTTTAAAAAAATTCTAAGGTTTTCGTTTGGGATAACATTTTTTGAGGTTGGCCTTAAGCACGACTCTCATCTCAAAATTTTTATCCTGAGTCTATTGGATTTTGTTAGGTGGTCATTTTAGCCAGAGTTGGGCAAAATCTAACTAATTCAATCATGATTAAGATTTTTGATTGAAGTTTAATCATGATTGAATAAGTCATGAGTAAATTAATCATTGTATGATTTAGTCATACCTCGTGATTGAATTAATTATGACTGAATCATATAATGATTCATTTAATCATGACTAATTCAATCATGATTAAACTTTAATCAAAAATCTTAATCATGATTGAATTAGTTAGATTTTGCCCAACTCTGGATGTATGCAATGTTGAAGAAACGTTTTCTCACACCATCAAGTACTTGCCTCCGTATTCCCCAATGTTAAACCCAGCTGAATATGCTTTTTCTAAAAAAGGCATCATCCAGGAGGGAGGGACGTTGCAGAAGTGATCAGTTGCAGTGTAAACACCATCAATTCTACAGATTGCCCCAATTTTGTCATCGATGCGAAACTGAAATTACAATCAGTGGTTGCTGGATGTCCCTTGCATTGATTTTGAAATAAAAGGTTAATTTTGTTAATTTCTTGTTTTCAGTAATAAATTTCGTTTCTTGTCAGTATGATTACGTTCATTATCCCCCTTTACCCCACTCCATTTGAAAAGTATTAAATTGCTCGGGAAACGTATTAATTGGCTTGGGAAGGGTACTAAGTTGGTTGGGAAAAGCATTAAATTGGTAGAAAAAAGTACCAATTTAACTGAAAAAATCTATATTTATTAAATACAACTTGTTATACAAACTGCAAAATAACACCTTGCAACATTCAATGCTTATATGCACTGCTGTAGGATACATTTAATAGCTGAGAGAAAACAAAACCATTTCGGCCAAACGCACATCTTACCGCTGCATGTGTCACCACCTACCAAAACCACTCCGTGTGTCATTGGTCTTAAGCTTAAAATGCATTTTAACAAAATTATTTAAAGAATGTGATGTGCGGGTAGAGAAGCTCTCACGCTTCAAAAGCTCAGTTGATAGGTTGCCGTCGGAGGATCTGACGCAGAAGACAGACCATCAAGTATAACCTATGCAAGTTGCCATGGGCACTTAATTTTGGGCTAAATCCGTTATGGTTTTATTCAGCCAAACCAAGGTTGGTGCCCGAGTGGATCGAGTGGTAGAGCAGCAGCGTCGTGCCATTGAAGGTCGTGGGTTCGAATCCCGGTCGTGCCATTGACTTTTTATCTCAACCAATACTGTACTTAAAGATTAATTAATTGACAAGAAAAAAGTTCAAAATGGGACCCCACACAAATGTCAGACAACTATTACAATTTAACCTTTCTATTTCATCCGTCCTATTTGACTTAAACTCGAATCCTGCTCATGTCATTGACTTTTTTATCTCAATAAAAACCTTAATTAATTGTAGTAAAAATGTAGGTAAATCATTTTTTATCTTTTTGGCCTGCCTATCTTTGTTGTTGAAGGCAGTGAGTGTTTGGAACTGCACTGCACGGAGGCCCTGGTATAAGTCAGTGACCGATGACCAGTTCCTTGGGTATTTGGGGTAAAGAGGCAATGACAAAGAAGGATCCAATGTGGTGCCACATCTTTTAAGATGGATCCCTAATAAATCCAAAGCCTGGTGGGACAATATCCCAGGCATGAGGCACACAAAGATATTCATAGAAGGGCCATCTGCAAATCTTAAAAGGATGGACTTAAAAGGACTGGCACGCAACCACAACCAAACCAGGATTCTGATTAAACCCCTGACCAAATTGCCACTTAAGAAAGCACATGCATCAAACTAGAGTACAGACAGAAGAAGCACTGTGCAGATACTGCCAGGAAGAAGAAGAGAGCGTAGAATATGCTTTTTGTTTCTGTGAAGGTCTTTGTAGGTTAGGTGCAGTTTCTAGCAAACTAGGTGAGGTACAAGCATGCAAGGTCCTACACTAAGGGACCACTTGCACGTCTCTGGAGGTTATAGTTACAGTACATAACACACCTTATGACAAACCACCAAAACTAGTTCCTTCAGAAATTATTTTAATAAAGTAGGCATCAAGCATGTTTGTTTGATCTTTTGCATCCAATAATTGAGAACATTCAAAATGACAAATATATCATATTAATTAGCTAGATTTTAGTTGCCAATAAGATTACATAATTCATTTGAGTATAACAAATGTTATATATGTACCCTCGAGGCGACAAGGTTGCAAACCTACTGATAAATTTTCTGCAGTTCAGAACAAAACCAAAGCAAAAAGTAGCCATAAAAGTTCATATTTTTAAAATTATCTTTTAGGACTTATCTTTCATTCATGAGAGAAATCAGAGAATGTGATGAAGTAATGCTAGGGGTAAGGGTAGAAGGGTAGTACGGAGAAAAACACCCAAGGGCAGTGATGGGAATCAAACCCATGACTGCTGGGCCCATACGAGTCCAACCCATGACTCCCTTTTTTAAGTTTAATTTCAGGAATAGATAAATTGTCAGAGCAGAGGAAATTAAGATTTAAACTGACAATTTGAAATGAACTGTACAACTATAACCATGCAACCCTTTCAAATAGTCCAACGAATAATAATTATTATGGTGCGAACACATCAAAATATTTTGGATACAGAAATGACTATGTTTTGCCTGTGGGTTTGATGTTGTTCCAGTCTTATTCAAATATATGGGTTTGGTTTCCTTTAACCAAATTGAATAATCTTGTGTGTCTTGGGCCTAAGGTTAATTTTGACTTTGTCACATTTGTTTCTTCAAAAGTCATATTATTTACACAGTTGTCAAAAGTCAAACCCGTCGCCACCATGTGAAACAAACAAGAAAAATGCCTAGTTAGCGTAAAGTTGTGAAGTGACAAATATGATTTGATTGATTGATGAAATAATGATTTAAAATTATAAACTATAAAATAACATAGCAGTTATGATAGTCGACCTAAATTAATAATGGTTTTATTGGCTAATTGATTTATTTTACTGCTTGTCGAAAATAGAAAAGTTAAAAAGAAAAACTCATCAACTGATTGAAAATTGGTTTCATTGTCACCCAAAGCAATTAAATAAGAATTACTATAATTGAGCTATTAGTTATGGTAAGTCCTGTCACAGTACAAGTAATCATTTTCTCTTAAACCAATTATTGTAATTTAAATACTTTTTATTTAAAATTGTTCTTAAATGTGGATCTTAACAAGTCAAAAATTTGACTTAAACAATTCTCTGTTATAATAAAATCTAGAATTTTATGTTTTGAAAAGTTTGTTTCCGTACAAAAAATTAAGATATTGCCAAATCAACATCGGGTTTTTAGAAGAAGAAATGAAAAAGTCAGTGCCACGAGCAGGATTCGAACCCATGACCTTTGGCCAAATGCGCCGCTGCTCTACCACTTGAGCTATTGTGACCTCGATCCACTTGGAACTAACTCTCAACCCCCACATTTTTTGAATTTTTCCTCCTAAAACTAAAAACCTTAATTAATTTAAAGATGTTAATTGGCCAAGCGGACCATGAAACTGGTGAACATTTAAATAACCTTATCACGCACAACATAAAACTAACCTCATCATCTAAAATATTAAAAATGTGTGTATTTTTGGTATTAGATCACTCTTCTACTCATGAATACTCTGAATTTACTGTATGGTCTTGCTGAAAAAGAAAATTCAGTCATTTTGGCAGCACCTTTGATTTATTTTAAAGTCATCATCAGAACAAAACAATCTTAATGTCTACAGATTGAAATAATTAAGATTGTTTTGCCCTGATGATTACCTAACAATCGAATTTTTTTTCCCATCTAGACCATACCATAACCTAGAGTATTCTTCAATTTGTTAATTGCCTCTTGAATTACACTCTATTGAACAAAATATATTATTAATGAACAAAATAAAGAGCTTGTGCCAATGCTCGTGTTGCTTCTAATTGTTGTTTATCGTGTTCGAGATGTGCATTAGGTGTTTGGAATTGTGAAATGTGTGCCAAACCTTGTTCATTACAAATTCCCTGTTCCTCCTCACTTGGATTATCCATCTTACCAAATTATAGTTGTTATTGAAGAGGGCACTTTTTTTTAAATTTTATTTATTTAATTAGGAATTTCGTTTTCATTATTAAAAATAAATTATTTATTTATTTTTTGGATCCCAGTTAATATTTATTATATGATTTTTTTAATATTATTGTTTTAATTTATAGTAATTTCAATAAGTTAGAGTGTTTGTAAACCCCAAAAATTTTATTTTTGGTTAAGCTATAGTTTATTTTAAGTTCAATGACAAATATTTGTTTTTATTAACATATATTTTTTTCCCGCCAAATATCAAGAAATACTGCAATAATTTTGTTTTAAATTTGTTCCAATTTTATGTTAATCTCTTTCCTATTTTGTTTTAATTTTGTTCGGGCGCCATTTTTTTAAACTTTAAGGGTACTTTTTTTCCATATAAGTTGTTTTTAGAATTAGATCACTCTTCTACGCATGAATACTCTGGATTTTCTGTATGGTCTTGCTGAAAAAGAGAATTCAGTCATTTTGGCAGCACTTTTGATTTATTTTAAGGTCATCATCAGAATGAAACATTCTTAATGTCTACAGATTGTAATAATTAAGATTGTTTTGCCCTGATGATTACCTTAAAATAGGTCGAAAGCTTGGCAGTAACAACTGAATTTGTTTTTTTCCGTCAAGACCATACCATAATCTAGAGAATTTATGAGTTTGTTAATTGTCTCATGAATTACATTTTAAATTAACAAATCGTTTACAGATTAAACGGTCACTCAAAACATTAAACTACTAATTTTAGAATTTTTTAAGCAGATTTCTGAGGACCACGGTCGAGTGGTTAGGGTATCCGACTCTTATTTGCCACTCCTGGGTTCAAGCCCGGCAGAGCCCATGGCTTTTTAATCGAGACTAGTATGAAAGAAGTATCGTAAAGTTGGCCCCATGAAGTATTGTTTGAACCTTTGTCCATGACACCCAACAGATAATTGGACATTAATCCCTTTTGCATGTAAACATTTGATTCTTTTATTATTTAACTTTTATGTTCAGATTATGATGCCATATATATAATTTGTTTTTTACCATCAAAGGGTATCTAAGGATTAGTAATGAACACAAATTCAAAAATATTCTTTACTAAGCGCTCATATGCTTACATCAATTTTTATTTATGAAAGGACCAGAACTTCATACTCTTTGTATTTTCTCTCTTCACCATCATAAGGAACAAACAAATACCCTTGACTCGGATACACCTGAAAAATTTAAAATATCAGTCAAACAGATAAAATTAATTATACAGGACTCCTTCTTGTATTTTTTATTGTAGTTATATAACGTCACAACGTACTCATGAATCTGTTCCGATCTCTTATACGTCCCGAAAAAGTGTACCAACACTGATTCCGAAATTGTTTTGTAAAATTAACATAAAGGAAGAGGTTGTGAAATTCAATAAATACCACATGACATGAAAATTTAATAAAATTTCCAAATACTTTTCCAGGGGTGAGAGTCCCATCCAGCATGGTACGTCCCATGAAAAGCTCTTCTCCCATACTTGTCTGACCTATCCTTATTGCATCCGGTGGCACTTCGCCTCCCCTGCCATACTTCCAAGCTGTTTGCGAGCCGCACAGCACCTGCAAAAAATTAAGGTTGAAGCGAAGCTGGGCGGAAAAATGGAAATAACATACTTCATATTCATATTTGACAATTTCACAGCCGGCGTAGGAAACATAGGCTTTGCCGAGATTAGGAGCTACTTTGGCAGGAAGGAGGTCACCAGCATGGAAAGCCCTTCCAACAAATAAGTGTCCACCATCCTTGTCCACCCCGCATAGACGGCCGTCGGTGGTACAGCTCCACCATGGCACAACACCCACTCCAATGAGTCCATACTGGAAGAAGGTTGGATGCTACCATAGCCTGGAATAGATGAAACAAATAATTAGGGTTAGAATAATGTAGCTTGACCAACTGTATTCTATCCTTGTCAGCTCATTGACACTTCAATCAATTTCTTTGGTGGTCGATCAGCCTTCACAGTTTAAATAGGTTTTTTCTTTCCAAAGGTAGGCCAGGCGATTTATTCTGCTGAAAGCTCGACAAGAAAATAAATATTGTGTTTCTGTCTTCCTGGCCTTATCCCCAATCTACCTTTGGAAAGAAAAACTATATACAAGCTAGGTATATGCAAGTATTATTACTATATATAATAGAATAACGCCGTTTCCTCCAAGAATCGTCAGGGGATTAAAATACTCGCACTCAATTCTCAAATCGGTTGTCATCCCTGCATACTCTCTGTATGGAGCCAGGGAATTGCACCATTCAATTAGGTGGGGCATTCGAGCAACCTTTGCAAATCAGTACATATGCGGGCTTTGGCCCAGAGTAAGTGTCCTTTGGTCAACCTTGCAAGGTCTATCCGTAATGGAGTGAGGATGACTAGACACCATTATTTTGGGCATGGAACACCCCCCCCCCCCGTAACCTAGGGTAGTCTCCTTGGTGAGAAAAGGACATGCCGAGGCCTTAGTTCATCTTTGCGAAATACGCCCAAGCCTCTAGCACGATCTACCGCTCATTGTTCCAGTGGTCCTTAATATAATTAAGGTACGGTTCCTTTGAGGGCAAACTATTGCAACAATTGAATAAAACAAAAGTGTACAGCACCAGGTCTTCCAGTATGAAATGGGTCAGCTGAATCCGTATATACATTAAAAAACCGCCTTACAGCAATCACAAACGAAATAATGTTCAAAATGCAAGAATTCTCGTCCGCTGCCGAGCTATACCTTTAGCTAGTGGGCAGAAAAGGGCGTATGACTTGGATTGATGGCGAAAATTTTATACAAGTTCTCCATGGACCCCAATTTATGTTTTGGTCCGCACATCAATGAGTTGATTAATCAGGTAGTTTGTGACGATTTCAAATGAAATATCCTGTGGGTAATTGGTTAGTAATGCCGTCAATACTGAGTTTCCTTGCTTAATAGCGGTAGTTCTGAGAATTTCATCAAACAGGTCAGGACTGCATAAGTTAATGTCGTACAATTTTCCCATAAAAAACAAAATTGACCATGGGTTGTCAGTTTGAAGGATTGGAATTTTCTTGTATAAGACGTCTAGATAGTTCGGTATTTTTTGCTGTTTGGTTCCGTAGTCGAAATACGTGTTTGCGGTTTCGGACTGGCCCGTTTGCGGTAATTTAGTTTCCCTAGGAGAATCTATAAAAATTAGTCTGCTTCTCTTCGGAGAGTATTCCTACTTGGCTTCGGGCTGCTCTGTGTTCCGAATTTGAGTTTCTGTTTCATGTGACAAAAGACTTTTCGTACTCAGTTGTGTAGTAAGGTCATTTATTGTCTGTTGTAATGTTTGTAATGCTATATTTATAGATCTATTTTGCTCTAATAGTTCGGAGTTCACCTTTTTTATATCATCATTTGTCGTACAAAATGCATCGACCCGTTTTTGCAGCGTTAATATCGAATCTTTGCAATTTGGACGTTTCCATTTATTTCTTCTTTCATGGCTCAATTTCGTCCAGGTTTCTTTAGACTTCAGCTCGGAACAAACAAAGTGGTATATGTTTAAACACGAAGTACATTGAGATGAATCGACTAGTAGCTGGGCGGTTTTTGAACAAGATTGGCACTGTTTACCAATAATACCGGCACTCGCAGAAGATGGAGGGATTGATACTATCGGCTGACTATCGTTGGCAGAACCGGGAGGTGCTCATATTTATTACGGGAAAGGCTTAGTGAATTGAATTAAAATTATTTATTCTTACTAAATTGTTTGAGACGCGTATTTCTAGACGCGTCCTGTTCTCGTTAAGGAAATCGGATTATCTGTTAAATGATTCTTGTTTACAAAGGTAAGTTGGCCTAATCCGTTTTAAAACGTTTCTGCATCCGTTTTTTCCAACTATTAAACACCTTCGCATTAAAAGTTTGATTTTTTTGTTTGCTTTATATTTATTTCATTTGCTATTAGTGGGACCTATGTAGGGTGGAATGTTTTTGCTCTGCTACCAAGTGTGAGCCCTCCGCTTATCTTTCGGAGAGACCCCCCCCGACTAATTAGCGGTAGTTCTGAGAATTTCAACAAACAGGTCAGGACTGCATAAGTTAACCTCGTACAATTTTCCCATAAAAAACAAAATTGACCATGGGTTGACCTTTTGTTCAATAAAAATAATTAAATAATAAAATGATAAATGAACTAAAATGGTTTACTTTTAATAATGCCAACACCAAAAAAAATAATTTAAACAAAAATATTTTCCCCATAAAATTTAGTTAAGTATAATCAGTTAATTTGACAGAGTTTAAGCAGACAGAAATTTCATTATAGTTTAGTGTAAAAGGAATGTACAAGGGATACATACGACATACAAGGTTTGTAGAGAGTATAAAGGAGTGGTGCAAGTAAACTTCCTTGAGAAATACCAACGTTGAAAAGATCAATATCAAATTTGGACACCATATGCTACATAAAAGTAACTCGTGGGTACTCTATTGTAAGGTTTCGCCTAATTTTAACGGGGTGATAATGGTATTATAATGAAAGAGAATACCTGCCTTATAGACGGTATACAGAAGTGGTGCAATAATACTTCCTTGAGAAACACCAGCATTGATTGGAAAAATAGCAGCTTTGGAAACATTGTTTTATATAAAAGTGTCTATTACTGCACAGTAAAAGAGAACCGAGTTCAAGTTGTGGCAAGCTTCATTGTTTAGTTTTCTTGCTCATTGGCTTTGTTTATATTTTTATTCGCTGTGAAAAACTAGTTTGATTGCTAGGATCCATCATGTCTTCCCTGAGACCTTATTCTTTTGTAGTGTATTTATTAGAGTGAAAGTAGTATGTGAATGTGGGTTTATATTTCTGGATTCCACAGTACATTCAGGTTTAGTCATTATTTCGTTATATATGAGGGCGAACTCGACATCAGGTTAATTTTTTTTGGGCCACCATCCGAATCTAGCCGCTTCAGAGAATGTATAGTTATAGCTTTCTTGTTGAGTTCACCCAACGTATCCGTCTGAAATATGAAGAGAATGATACGTTGCTGGTTGGATTGTAGTTGGAAACTGCCATAGGCGGGCGGATACTAAGGGCGAACTTAACATCGCTTCTTGCCCTTCTCTTCGCGCTCCGATGTCTGATGAAATCCTTCGTTTAGTTTGCATAAAACGCGTGCCTCGTGCTGTTTTATTATTTTTTTATTTTGTTGCTACTGTTAAATCTGACCAAAGGGGGAAAAGACATCTGGTCATAAAGTGCAAGAGGTAAAATAGACTAAAGTGAAAGAACACATAATGTCATTGCCAACCGTTTCAAGCCATTATAGCCGCTCAAAAAGCCCACACCGTATCTTCCAGTCGGATTACACATTCGATCGCTGTTTTCAATGTACTTGGAGTGGCTGTATGAAAACACTCCAGGAACTGAACCTGTCACCATGCATTTATTATCGAGACATTTTTAATTCTGAATTTAACATCGGATTTAAACTTCATGGTGACAATGTAACTTCTGTGTTAAAATTGATATTTTTAAACTAATCTTAAAAGAAATAAGAACTCTACCTCTGCTGATGAAACAATAAAAAAACTGGATGAAGAGAAATCGTTGCATCATGAAAGCCAAAGCTCCTCAACACCTCCACATTACATACAAATGAAGAGACTATCGCTATCGCATTTGACTTATAGCAAGCCCTCCCCACCTCTAAATTGACAAGTGGAATACAGTTTCATAAACGGAACTCTGGACCTACAACTTTTGCATTTATAACATTGAAACGGGGGGGGGGCCTCAAAAATGTATTTGTGGGACGAAACGACAGCAAGACGCGGATCATGTGAAATAGCAAATGTCGATCAGGGTATTAAAAATGCCGTAATGTTTAGGGATAACTGCTTCGGGCAAAATACAAATTTGAATTTAGTGTTGGCCAACTTGTTTTTAACCCACCAGAATAAATTTGATGAAATCATACATGTTTTCATGACGCCTGGTCATTCCTATCTTCCTTCTGACCGTGACTTTGGGCACATAGAAAAAGAGGTTCGACTTGCCAACGTGTATATACACCCACAAAAAAAAACATTTTGAATACTTTATTACGAAATGCTGTAGGGAAAAAAAACATTTACAGTAGTACAAGTTACACAAAATTTTGTCTTGAACTGCGCTGTTTTTCAAAAATATACAACAAAAACCCAGCTCCAAGGAGCCAAATTCAAGGACGGTGCCGTTTTCGAGTTCACCAAAGAATTCAAACAGGGGTTGTACACTTACGATCCAACCAAGTTCAATCAGACGAATATTACGCCAACGCAGCTTTACGATTCTCCTTTGCCTGTGCCTCCTGCTAAACTTCCGTTACCGTGGTCAACATACTTTAAAAATATTATTGAAAACAATCAATCTTCCATGCCCGTGCTCAATGAGGAAACGGAAGATAACCAACCCGATTATGACGATTAAAAAACTAGAAATTACAATTCGTTTGTAGTCATTTTAATATTATTTTATGTACATACGTTTTCACAATACAGAATTTATAAATAAAATGAGTGGTTTTTTATTAATTAAACCAAATTGTTGACCAATCTCTCGATGGGGTAACCATTAACAAGGAAAAAATTAGGCATCCTTCAACGAAAACATGTTTAATCTTTTTTGTTGAGTTGGCCCTTCGCATGCCAACGGAAAAATTATTTTCAAATGCGTTTTTCTCAACACCTCCTTTTGTTGAGTTCGCCCTTCATATCCGTACGCCTCATATGTTCTGCTTCTTTCTGTCAGTTTGCCTTGTTGATGATGGCGTGAATGGCGTAATTGGATTTCTGGTCGTTATTTACTTATAATCCAAAGTCCCGAATCTGTCTTTTCGTTGTTTGGTTTTTATGCCCGATGTGTTGAAATTCGTTAGTATATTTCTTTAAATATGGATGTTTTTTGGAGGGCGGTAATGTTACTCACTGAAGATGGCGTGAAGCCGAAACACGAAGAGCAGCGACAATAGACGGATCACTGTCAAACCATCAGGCAGAATATTTACCCTGGACTAGTTAAAACCATTTCTGAAGACCAAATTTGCTTAGGTTAAAAAACTGAAAGAATTTCTTAGCTTTCGATAGCTCCAAAACATGACTTCAACTGAAAAAATAAGACCAAGGTTTACCAACTACCCATTGGTCGTCATGAACAAGAGGTCAAACCACATTAAAGTATTACTTTCGCATTATTTTTAATTCAGAAACCTATACCGAGATTCAAACCTAGCGTGGCAAATCTGAAACACCCTCACTTACTCCAACGTAACCATTTTTTTCTCAGAGTATACTCTAAACACTGCTAAAACTTTCTTTTCTAGGTTAAACAAAGTGGTCAGGTTTTTTAACGGCTTAGAACGAAGGAACGACACATATTTCGGGTTTAGGGACTCCCACGTCCCCCTCATCAGCGACAAATTCCAGAGCCTGGAAGGATATGATGTCAGGGTGTCACATCCTTCAAGGAAAAACTCTGATAAATCTGTAAAAACATGTTACTTTAAAACACAGTTTTGGCCGAGACCCGACGTATTGTTTTATTTTAATTCTAAATTCAAATTTATCGCACCTTGCGATGTCCAATTTTCTTTTACAAGTCTCGCAATGAAAAATAAAAACGACATTCTACGGTAACGTCACTACAATACATATCTAATCTTGGCCTAAAGATGTGCTATTGGGAAAAAAGTAAACATTTTTTTGTCCTAAACTTAAAATTTTCTAAAAAAAATAGCGATATAATTAATTTTTTTATGAAGCTTAATAATATTATCTGTCAGAACAATGAATCTTATCTCTTAAATTAACAAGGTAAAGATATCAACTTGGGGGAAAAAAACTAAAACAACTAAACTAAAAACCATAATTAATTGTCATGTATTAATTGATCGAGAGGACCACGAAAATAGTGAATTAATGATTCAAAATGAATACACTTCACTAAAGCTCTCCGTCGCCATTTCAATTGTCGTCTAGAATCCACACAGATTACACGACATTTGAAATATGGCAAAAGGAGGGAAAACTGGTAAGGTGAGGTTGAGTGGGGAGTCGATGTCCAAGTGGATCGAGGTCACGGTAGCTCAAGCGGTAGAGCAGTGAAGATCGTATATTCGAATCCCGCTCGTGCCATTAACTTTCTTCATCTCAACTAAAAACCGTATTTAATTGTGAAATAATAAAAATAACTCAGATATATTAATCAAACTGCCAGAATGATTCATCCTCCTGCCTGAGTAAAAGAAGTAAAAGTGATTCACTGGATTGTAACAAACAAATGTGATTCAATCAAAGCTAAAAGAAAGTAAAGTAATGGATGTGTATTTTTCATTTCTTAGGAAGCAAAGTATCAATTGACATTTTGATCCATTTTTATTATTAAAACAAATGAACAACTTCAACCAATTACATAGGTTTTTCAAGTTACATAAAATAATAAATAAATGAATGTCTCATGGGGAAAAATTAACACATTTATAAATCAATTTCAAGATTTAAATATTCAACTGGAATGATTTCATAGCACTCACAATGCAAGAATATTTTGAAGTCCTGTCTTTTGTCCCAGACTGAAATGAATTAATATGAATAAATAAATAAATTTAATTCTAGTTGAAATTGAGAGTTTCTGATTTACCATCATGGGACATTTACCGCCACTCTGAGCATTTTGTTTTGCAGCGCTTGGATGTTTTCTTTTTGCCTTCTCTTTTCTTCTTTTCTTGATTGCTGCAGCTCCTCATGCCTCACTCCTACGTAAGATGTCTCACATGTAAATCTCCTATCCAAATCAATGCCAAGATGTGTTTATTTTATTGTTCCATGGTTTAGTTGTTGATGATCAACTTATGGGGGTCCTGAGGAAAACACAAGGGAAAAATTTTCCTTCACATTTAGATGCATTTTTGGGCAATTTTCCATTTTCCATGTACGATTCGAATTCTGCACATTGCCCTTAGCTGCCTCCATATTGTAGTTTTTGACATTCCAAATTGAAAAATAAACAGTAAAATTAATCATTAATAAATCATTTAATTTCTTACTTCTCTGCCTTAAGAAGAGCATCAAGGATAAATCTTTATATTTAATTATTTGGTAACTGCTGGTGAGTTCGTCCTGATATATGCATCATAAAAGATTTGTTGGCTTATTGAAATATGCAAACATTTTAAATTCATCATTTTTGAGACGTAGTATCCCTGATTTATTTTATTTTATTTTTAGCATTTAATGAAGGCTGGAACAGCAGAGGTCAAATCAACCCTCTGGCAAGCTGGTTTTTACAAGAGATTTGACAAGAGAGATACCGTTTAAATTTACAGGCTATAAGGTTTGAACTCAGGACGCTTACAACGACGAGTCACTTTGTTATAGTATTTTCTGTTGTGGACACTGACACATTCTAGGTGTATTGTTAATCGTTACCTATTAAACATTGTAAAATTAATACATGCCACATCTGTCCAGTTTTAGTTAAAAAAAATGTGAGATGTTTAGCGACTGGTGGCCCATTAAGTGTTGAAATAATGGGAATGGTAGGTTAGATGTACATCACTTTTTCAGTTAACTGTTTATATCGCTAACACTTATCAGATCCATGATACTGTGCATTGCCCGACCATGTCATATCCTTGACAACCACGTATACTCATGACAGTCATGTACTGTTGTGTAATTGGCTGAACTGTTTATATCCCTAACATTCATCAGATCCATGATACTGTGCATTGCCCGACCATGTCATATCCTTGACAACCACGTATAATCATGACAGTCATGT
>CM077107.1:23839748-23858724 GCA_039619505.1 Cimex hemipterus
GTTTGGTTAAAATCTGGAGGTTAGTATTTATAGATCGAACATACTTTAGTGTTTTACACTTCAAATTTCTCTCTATGCTTTTTCTTGTGGTGTTAGCTTCACTACACAAATTTCTTACTGATTAGTTTGCAAATAAATGTTTAGAAAACAATCCAAAATTAAGGTTATTACTTGAACGTACAGATTAAAGACAATAGTGGTCAAATAAATACATAGGCTAAATAAAAGAATATTTTTTGGTTAAAAAGCTAGAAATCAGAGCGTAGTTTTGAAGTTTAATAGATTTACTTAAATATGAATATAAATTTTTACTAGGAAAGTGAGTGAGTGTATGTAATTTTTTAAAAATTTATTTATTTATTTAGCATGCTCTCTATATAAATATTGGGTTGTCCGGAAAATAATGCAGGATTTTAAGTTTTCATTAAAAAAAATCTATATAAAATATTCTGTTTACGTTTACAGGATTACTCATTTGTATGAATGTCAACACTCTTCCAAATGATATTGTTTGTTTACCTCTGTAGCATTCCGCTACTTGGAAATAATTCAGTCATCCTTATAATGTCAAAGCGAGAATTTCGTACGATTTTCTTTTACGAGTTTAAACTCGGCCGAAGCGGAGCCCAAACGGCTAGAAACATTAACCAAGTCTGGGGCGAGGGTTGTGTTAATGAGTGCACTGTGCAAAGGTGGTTTAAAAAATTTCGGGAGGGAGATTTCAGCCTTGAAGATGAAGAAGGTCGTGGAAGGCCTTCCTCTCTTAATGATGATGTTCTGCGATCAGTGGTGGAAGAAAACCCCAAGACACGATAACACTAGACGTTCTGGACAGTGGCTCGACAAAGGAGAAGCTCCAATACATTTTCCAAAGCCCCCAACTCATCAAAAAAAGGTAATGGTTACGGTATGGTGGGCTTCATTTGGTTTAATACACTACAGCTTCTTAAATCCTGGCGAAACCATCAATGCTGAATCATACTGTAACCAAATTAATACCATGCATCAGAAATTGGCAGTAATGAAGCCCTCTTTGGTCAATCGGAAAGGGCCCATTTTGTTGCATGACAACGCTCGACCACATGTGTCACGTGTAACGTCACAAAAATTATTGGAGCTTGGCTATGAAACTCTGCCTCACCCACCCTACTCTCCGGACCTCTCGCCTACTGACTACCATTTTTTTAGACACCTGGACCACTACTTACAACACATAATATTCAAAAATCAAACGGAACTGGAAAATGCATTTATTGACTTTATCAATTCTAAAAATTCTGAATTCAACTCAGACGGAATTAATAAGTTACCAACACGTTGGGAGAAATGTATTGAGAGTATGGGAAATTATTTTGATTAAAGAACATTGCTTTAAAGTAACTAGTTTCTTTTTTTTTGTTTAATACCAAAATCCTGCATTATTTTCCGGACAACCCAATATTACACTTTCAAATTTTTAACATAACTTTTAAGAGCTTGTGATATTATTTTTTAAGTTTGTATTTACAGTTGAACCAAGTCTACAGATACCACTAAGTTCTCAGACCTTAACATGTCAAATACAAAATCGCTTTCTTTTGAATGCAACACACCAAGAATTTGACAAAATCCTTTCCTGTTCGAACAATGCGCAGATGAACATCAAGTGGCCCCAATTCTGTTCAGATTTGTTGTCGCAGGGGCGGGAACTTTGATTTTTATTACACACTCAAAGAGAAAAAAATCGGACACTTGTATTTTTGTTGTTTATTTTTTATTTTAACTGGGTATAAATATTAATACTTGATTTAAAACTTCAACACAACATTAATAACTTGTTTTTTTCCTGATAAACTGAAAACAGATTTTTACCTATTTCCGGCCTCTGCCGGTTTTCGCTTCCTCGGGTGCGGACCTCCTTACGACTTTCTTCGTCCGCACCTTAGGTCCGTATACAGAGTGGTTGTTACTAATCCTTTTACGCTCTTTTTTACGAGGATTCGCAAGCGGAGGTCATATAAACCCTCAGGTCCATTTGTAAATATGTCGGGTTCGAATGCTGGATTCGAACGCAGGACCTTCACCTTCAAGAAATGAGCGCCGTGTCAACGCCTAAATCGATGCGGCCACCAACTCTCCATTTTTACGCTCTTTAGATTTAAAAAAAAATTCTCTTGAAAGCAATGCGATATATGCTTTTGTGACTGGGAGTTTGTGGCCCTGAGAAGGGCCGGTGTTGAATTTGGAGAGAAGCCGTGACGAGGATCGAGGCCGTGACCGTGTGAGTGGCGCCGTTGGTGGTGGTCTGTGACCACGAGTAGTCCGTCGGCTGCGGTCCGGTCGTAGTGAGTCGGTTGACTCTGCAGAGGCCGAAGTACTGGGGTGCAGCAATAGCCGAGAGCAGCGTTTGGCGTTAGCGGCCAAGTGAGCCGTTTAGAAGGCGGGATCAGACTAATGCTGCGAGTACTTGTCGTCGACGGGGTTCCTTTTGTGACGGCTCGTCGGAATCCTCCATTAGTGAAGGGAGAACTCGTCTTGCGGTAGCTTCAAGAGGCCATTACATATGCTTTGGTCAGAGACGGACGTTGGGTCCGTACCATATCCCAAGTTCTGTATATGCCTCTGTCTTATCCGCAATCATCGGAAGAATAGGTAGTGGACAACAGCAATGCTCAATGGCTAGAGACGAACATTTTGTTGCTCTTACCAAACTGCAGAACCGTCATTTAACGACTACCTTGAGATAGTTGGTCAACTCCATAATGTGCGGAATGTTAGGGTGAACAATTAAACAATTCATCAGAAGGCTTCGTGAAATTAGCCCCTAGAAGTTCCGCATCAGGTCGTTTTCACACATGAGTGCCGATTTGGTTTGTGGCTGTGAGTGAAGAAGACGTAGCTTGCTTCAAGTGCCATGCGTTCACCGCAGCTTTTTCAAGGATAGACGTGGTGCTATGCGAAATAACGTTTATTTGAATTGATCGTACATAATGAATCTTCGACTGAACTAAGGACATAGCCCTTCTGGAATCCGAGGCCCTGTTCGCCCCATTTATTGGAGACAACTTCGTGATAAGGCTCGAACGCATGTAGATCGAGTGATCCATACCATCACTTGAAGGATGGATGGCCAGCAGGCTATCCTGCCAAGAATCCCATAGAATACTTATAGTACATGACAAAGGGACGGGTTAGACCAGGGCTTCCAAACTTTTTAGCCAGACCCCCTTTCATAGAACAAAATCCAGAGCTGACCCCTCGCATTCATGTATTTAAAAACTTGTAATGTATGTAGTAAATTAAAGTTTTATAAATTATCATTAGCCAGTCCGTTGCTAATTAGGTGATGGCACGTTAGATTGACATACTTAACTTTATTACAACATCCGGGGTACTACTAAACAGAACGGTATCAATAGGTAGCAAATTTCAAAAGTAAAACTTTGAGCACAAATGATGGGAAGAATGAGGTTGTTTTAGCCTGCAAAATGTTGTGTTTCATTTTTGATAGCTGGGGACGGTTGCCGGTTTCAGAATCTAGGCAGCTTATATAGTTTTGGTGGCTGTATTTATAGAAAATATATATTTTAGTTAGTTATAGGCCATAGCTTAGTTGTGGCAAATGGAAGAAGTTTGGCTTTTTCAACGAGCGGTTAAAATCCTTTGTTTTCTCGGACGGAGTCAAAAATGAGGGTAACTATTTGGCTCGAAAGTAGATTTCAAGGTGGAGTCTGAAGTAATGACTATCGAACTGGAATATAGACTGGTTGGCTTTGTTGAAATTGAAACCGTTTTGACCACGCATTCATGGTCTTTCTGCAGTCTCTAGCTGTTGGTAATTAGTGCCCATAGGACATTTCCCAATTTAGAAGGTCTTTATGTATATATTTAATCAATCAACTGCCATTCGTAAGCAAGTTTGTTTTCTTTTCAAAAAATCATTTAACAGTGTCAGCCCAAAACTGGAAATTTCTTTTAAAGGCGTGAACTTTTATCAATAGCTTGGAAAGTTGTGGTACTCTTCCCACGCAAAGAAAAACTCAACTCAATAATTTTATTGAAAATTGATAACAATGGCCAATTTGAAATTTTGGTCCATCAACGATGATAAGATTTTTGCATGTAATTTCTGTAACAGTGAAAGTGTTTTCGCACAAGCCAGCCACCTAAATATTGTATAGTGAAGATTGGAAAGTTGACAATTAGTATTATGAAAAGTCTTGTCTTCAAAGGCCGTGATTTGATATAATTAATAAATGTTAATAAACTAAATGACTCGGTATAGTAAATATAAATTAATCAATTAATAAACTTTCTTAAAAAAAAGGCTGCCATTTGCTTCATAGTTAAACCGTGTCTATGCAGAACACAAAAACTGCTGTTGAAAAATAAAAAACTTCCGTTTTGAGCACTCATTACCATTATTGTTTTCATTTTATTTATTCCTCGTTTATTTTTGTAATTTTTACTTTTTCTCCAATTTTTCGAAGTTCGCGGCATACACCCTAGTCAGAGTAGGCGGACCCCGAAAGGGTCTGTGGACTACGGTTTAACTTCAATAATCAAAATTGTAAGGGGCACACTCCAATCACTCCCAGGTCCAGCAGAATCCCTATCGGGTTGACAAGAGGATCTTTAACGTCCGTACCTAGGCTCAGTGCCCATACCGGACAGTCCGATTCTCAAAATGGGAGCTGACGCACCATCGTCTTAACGACGATGCAGAGACTTCGCACCCCGAAGGCCTGCTACACCTCGCTCCCGTAGCTAGACACAGTAAACTCATGATAAAACAACCCTCACCTAAACTGGCAAAAACACTGCTACAACTGGAGACGGCAACTCTGAGAGGAGTGATGGGACTACTAACCGGCCACTGGCACCTGAGAAAACATCTACAAAACATGGGCATATATAATAGTGATCCAATTTGCAGACTATGTAATGAGGAGGAGGAAACAGCCACTCATATCATCTTCGAATGCGAAGCAACGGCTCAATGGAGATTCAATCTGACGCACAGAAATGACTCAGAGAACCACATTGAAGCAATAACAGTCAATGACTTGATAATCCTGAGAAAAAGGATCGAGTCTATTGACTAAACTAAAGAACTAGGAAGGTACAATAAGCCAGAAGGCTGCAGTGCCTGGGGCACACAAACCCCCACCTCCTAGTACCTTTGCCACCTAACCTAACCTAACCTAACCTCGCTCCCACCTCGTCAGAATGGTTAATGCCGCACGCAAAGGCTAGCTGACCGAAATACATCGGCCCGCTCTCCCGCGTACTCCCTAGATAGAGAAGGCGACTCTATCTCTCTAGCGTAGAAACTTCCGGGAACGCCCCGGCAACGGTTTCGGATTTAAGTGAGATTGCTACCCACCCCCTAGGTGAGTACTGTGTAGCCTACACCTGCTACACGCAATCGAGGGACGCCATAGGCCAAGCTTAGCTGGTCCGATCCTTCGCTTCCTCAAGGGTACCACGCCGGTCATACGCATAGCTGTGCAAAGCACACACGATCCTGAGCACCGCCGATTCACTCTCCGCACCTAGCGCTCGCCCACGCAATCGAGGGGATAAGGCATGATCAATTACGTCTTCAACCCTAACCAGTCCTATCGGTAGCCGTACTAGAAAACAAAAGCAAAAAGGCCATTTGGATTTTGTAGCTCCATGAAAATAATTGGTATCTTCCAGAGTGTGTCCGCCACTTTTATAAAATAAAATAAATAAGATTGACAAAATAAATTAAAATCGTTTTTATACTCGCTTTATGTATTTCTATGCCAAGAGAAGCAACTCTGTTCATTTTTATCTGTGCTTTCATTCTTTTCATTTTAGTTCACAACGGTGTTTTATTTTATTTTTATGATTAAATTAAATTGTTTTGTGTTCCGAATTTTTGTTTCATTTTATTTCTTTTCGTCATTAAATTAAAACCAATGCAACTTACTTTTAAAAATATCGCATGTTTCGTTGAACTTCAGTCTAGAAGTGAAGAAAGTTGATTATTGACATTATTGACTTAAGAAATGTGTTTTTTCTAGAGTATACAATTTTAAAATTATACTAGCAGTTTTAATTTTTCTTTAAAATTTCTCTTTGACGTCTGATAAACTTGTAGTTTTGTCGTTTCCAAACTTTCGGCCTGTCCTTGCTGGGTTGGTCTACTAACGGCATTTTGCCATTTTCATTGTTGAGTATATCTGCCGGATGATACCGGGATGTTTTCCTCAGATCCCGAAAGCATCTACCAGACCAACCCAGTGAGGGTAGGCAAACAAAAATGTGATGGATAATGTCCAAATTGCACACATACTCGTTCGACAATGTGCAGGCTATACAGAGAAATTTCACAATAAAACCTATTTGCTACCTAACGTTTGACGGATCTGCATATCTTCAGTGGTTGGTCTGGCGGGTTTTCAGCGACAGAACTTAGTTGCAAGACCCGATAATGACTATTTCTCTTTCTTTATGGTTGGTTAGGAAGTAGTCATCCTTAAGGCAAAATCCTCTTATTTACTGTCATTGCTATCCTGACTGCTACTTACTGCCTTTCCTCAAGATTCGGCATGAACTCTTCTGCCCTCATTAGTCGTCTTTTCCTCTCAACCAGTTTTCTCAATATTGCTTCAGCTCCATGTTATTTCTTACAAGGGTCCAAAACCAAACTACCTGCTTTATTTGACAATTTGGTTTTGACACATTCTAATCACCGGAATTCCTCTTCTCTCTCCAGAATCCTGTGAAACAGGAAGTACAACAACCCTCTTGTTAGGGTTTGCGAAGCCCCTGGTTAGGGATCGTTCGCCACTTCCAACAAATGGGAAATGAAAACTCCACGACAATTTTTACGATTGTGATTTTATGATATTTTTATGTGATATTATCCCAGTTGTCTAATTATCATTTAGTTAATCCTTCTTTCTCCAGAAGTTTAACGGTTCTTTTGGAAGAATTTTAGAACGTTTCTTTGTTTATTAAAAATTGCCTACAAGGGAAGTTTTGAATTTGAACTATTTTCCTTGTATAAAAAATTGAGAATGCTCTCTCTCCATTTCAAGAGATTGAGATCTAGTGATCATGTCATCCGACAAATTTTTACGACGAGCCGTGTAGACAGGCGCCTTGTCTTTCTGAAATATGAGCCCTCGTGGCAGTTCTCCTCTTTCGACCATCGATCCCTGCGGAAATTTTTCTCGATCATTTCGCGTTCCTTCCTTCCGAGCAAACAAACAGATCACGGCGGAAACCATCACCTTTGTAAATTTGGTATTCGCTTATAAAAATAAGATTACAATTTGCTTTGCATAAACCATACCAATCCAAAAGTTACCATCTAAATTAAAAAGCTTTTTTGAGTTTGAGTGCCACTCAACTGTCCAGCAGTGTCACCGCGTGGTAGACGTTATTTCGTCCTCCCTTGAGATGGGCCAGTACTGTTCCGGAGCCTTCCTTGACGTAAGCCAAACTTTTGATCGAACACCCGGGCCTGCTGTTCATGCTCAAAGACATCCTTCCATCCACCTACTATCTCGTACTACACAGTTTCCTCATTAACCGATTCTTCCAAGTCATTGAAGGCCATTCCCTCTCTTCATATTTTCCTATCTATACTGGTGTTCCTCAGGGTAGCGTTCTGGCCCCTACACTGTACCAGGTTTTCACAGCTGACATGCCAACTCATCCCGAAACCTCCACATTCATATTAGGAGACGATACGGCAATTCTCTCTAGCAACTCCGACTTTGTCATTTCCACTCGAAACCTCCAACAACACCTCATACTACTAGAGTCTTGGTGTAAAAAGAAAATGATAAAATTTAACACGGAAAAATCCACACTCTTCGTAAAAAGATCTATCCTCCTGTTTTCTTAAACTACACTCCCCTCCAAACTGCGGACAAGGTGCGGTACATCGACAAACGCCTAACGTGGAATCCTCACACAAGATTGAAACGTCAGGAGGTTATGACAAAATTTATAATTCTTGCACGACTTCTTGACAAACGCTCGAATTTACCTCTCAAAAATAAAAGACTGCTTTACAACACCATAATTAAACCGATTTGGACTTACGGACTGGAAGTGTGGGGTTCAGCCAAACATTCCAATATCCACCGCATTCAAACTGCCCAGTCTGTAATACTACAATACGAAAAATACTAGATGCTCCATTTATGTATCGAACCAAACTACACATACAGATTTACATAGTCCGTTCGTACAAGATGAAATACGTTTCCGTTACCGTAAATTTCACAAAAACCTCCCAACTAGCGTAAATCAACACGTCAGAAAGCTCGCATCCCGACGAATCCCCTCGAACCCTCCTCGCCGACTGAAGAGACAATGGACGCGAGATCTTCTACGAAGTGATGATGATGACGGTGAAAGTGATAATGACACACGTATCAATTGAACACACGATATTATTGGAGTAATACCATTGGGTGTTTTCTCCACTCTTGGTTTTAATTTTGTTTTGTTTTAATTACCGTTCTCACTATTACTTATTACCTACTTTAAGGTAGTTGTAATGTACAACAAATTTAAAAAAAAGCTTGAGTGTTGAGTGTTCATAAAGCCCCTTCTTAGCTATGCTTTCCGGAATTATGATTTGTATGAAGTTTTAAAAGTTCGTTATTGTTCATTTTATCATGTGGCTAAGTGTTTAGTTTTTATATCATTATAAATGTTGCCTTTCATGCCAAACTTTTATCCCCTTGACTTATTTTCTTCTCGATCGATGACGGCCACTTTTTTAAACAATGGTTTTAATTTCACGAAACTTGTTATTTTCCACGCGAACAAAATTTGCTCCTGCTGTGGACAAATTTTCGATTTAAAAACCGCGACAATGCCTTTTCTTGTTGTTCGTCCGATAATCCGTCCGTCCTCTTCTTCAGAAGGTATTTCCGCTAATTTATTGCATATGACCCTGTAGTGCCTGCATCCGCATGAAGCCCGTTCATACTGTTCCGTAATTGGTTCGCTGATACAAGAAAACAAAAGGAAAAATAAAAATTACTCAATTAATTATACCCAATTACCGTAAAAGGATAATCGATTCCTATATAAATAAATAGAAATGTTTTCTTATAATTTGAACGAAAGGAATGAAGCCATTTTGTTAAGATGTTAGAAAGAAGTTAAAAACATTACTTAAAAATTAATTTCAACTTAATTTTTAGTTTGAAATCTCTTGGAGTCCGTTAATGTCACTTCGGCCCAGAACGAGCTTAAAAGCGAGGAGGGACTGGCTAGTTCGGTCATTTGTTTGGCAGCAATCTGCTGACCGAAGTGGTTTCGTAATGAAGTTGATCTTGTGATATAGTCCTAAATAAAGGCATCGAGGGTAATGCCCTATGCCTAGAAGAGGCCTATTCACTGGATTCTATTTCTGTCTTTCAACAAATATGGAAAAAAGCATGCTTCATATCTTACTTACTTTTTTTTAAAGATATTAAGTAGAGACCAAATTGTGCTAATAAAAACAAACTTTCCGGTTAACCCTTTAACAAGTTTATTGAAATAGTGGAAATGACATGTTTAAATAAAAATCTTTAACTTTCAGGCGTGAAAATAGCATTTAAAAGTTTTTAAAACTTCAATAATTGTAATCATTATTTAATTAATTATTTAAATAAAAAGTGAAATTTTGCCCGTAGGGATCGTTGTGCCGGTGGCTGACCTGTGGCAGTACTTCTGTCATCGATGTTCATCGTAAATTAATCCGTAAGTTGTACGGCACACGGACTTGTTTCAACTTGAACACATATTTTACATGTTTCAGGTGCATATGGCTGAGGTTATAAATAGAAAACAAAACAAAGGTAAGATTCAACATATAATGTAAATAATATTGATTACTCAGTAATCGTGAGATGCGGTCTGGTGTGATGTAGGTTTCAGAAAAAAGCGTTTTCTTTATCGTGCCGACGTTTCGATCTTTATTGAGATCATCTTCAGGGCTCAAAGTGGTTGTCTTCTGTGTAATTGTGCCATCGTTGAAACTGCCAGTGAGATTTAAAAACAATTTTTTTTCTGCGCTGTATAAATTCAATTTTTTCCATATCCTATTTGTATTTGTTAAATTCCAACAATTGTTGTGAATCCCAGGCCCAATACAAGAATCACACATCTACATAGAAAGCATACACTTTGAGCTCTGAAGATGATCTCTCTAAAGGTTGAAACGTTTCACGATTTCTGAATAATTATCTATTAACAGTTACTAATCACCACATTTATTGGAAAACTTGTCATAGGAATTGAAAAAAAAATTGTTTAAATTTAACAAATATATGTAGGATGTGAAAAAAATGAATTTATACAATACAAAATATATAGTTTTATATTCAATCGAAGGATAGAAAAAACAGCTTTGGCGACGTTCCGACCTTTATTCCGATCATCTTCAGGGCAGAAAGTTATTATTGTGGTGCCATCTTTGTATGATAAAAATTCACGTTTCACAACACTTCCCCACGAAACAAATATGACACTATAATAATAGCACTCAACATTTTATCCCGTGAAGATGACGCGCATAAATGTCGAAACGTGGGGAAAAAATGTAAAACGTTTTGCAATTTGTGCGGTGATTAGTGACCGTTAGTCGATAATTAATCAGAAATTGTGAGATACGGTCTGATGTGAACGTAGGTTTTAGAAAAATATTTTCCTTATCGTGCCAACGTTTCGATCTTTATTTAGATCATCTTCAGGGCCTGGGATTTACATTGTAATCACCACCCACACTTAAATCATATTATTTATACAAAAACATAGCAATCAAACATACAGCATTCGCAATTCCTTATGTACAAATAAATGGATACATCAATTTCTAAACAATTCAATTAATAAATCTATCAATTAATTTTTTAACAATCATCAATCTGTTGATCATCTTAGTATACATATCATATATTTTATAATCAATTTATTTATGAAAAAGATAACATATTGTATGTCAAATAATTTCGCTGATTCGGCAGTCTCTCTAGCTATTTTTGTGCAATTTTCTCTGCAATTAAGCTATTTGTTTGAAATTTATGTGGAGTGAGGTTGAAAAAGGTTCCAAATACAGAGTTGAGTAGTTTCCGGTTTATATAACAGAATAGGGAAAGGAAAATCCATCGGACAACACACCTTTCTTTCAAACCAGTCCGGTTTGATCTCTAAAACTTGATTTCAATTTTTAAATTATTTCGATCGATCCCGTCTCTTACGGTTGAACTGGCGGCTAAGACATCCAGCTCGTATTAAATATGTCTTGTCGTAACACCAGCGTACGTTCTGTTTCTTTGCCAAGGGTGAAATTAGTTGGGGGAAAGTTGAAAATAGAAGTGGGCAAAGCCCCAACCCTGTGGAGCGTGCGCTTCGTCCCAAACTCCCTCTGAGCTGCGACTCATTCCCTTGAAAATTAGGCCGTGTTCAGTTCGACAATCTCTTCCTAAACTATTAATTGGCGTTTTTACTTATTGAAAACAAACGAAATATTATTAAAATGGACCGAAAAAACCAAGGAAATTGTTTTCTCGGAGGCAATTTCCTTTGGTCGCCCTCATTTATTGGCGAATTAGGAACAGTTTCAACAATTGTCACATATTGCCATTGTTATAACAAAATAGTCGATGATTCTTGTGTACAACTTGTCTTGCCTTATTATAAATATTACTAAAAAATAGAAAACATATTCGATTTCATCAGGGAAATCGTATTTAAAAGTGTTGGTAATGGTCTTTGTAGTGATTTTTTAAATATCTCATATTACAAATATTTTTGTATAATCCACAGGGTGGTTCAGGAATAATGTGTTAATTTAAAGGAAGTCTTTTGAACCCCAAAATGCAACAATAAGTCTTGATCCTTATCTGATTAGGGATTGGTTTTTTTTTTTCGATAACATTCCAGTTTCTCAAAAAAAAAAACAAAAAACCATGCACACTGATTGAATTTCCCATTAAGAAAATTCCTACGATGATCAAAATGTATCACGTTCGCCGAATTTCAAGAATTTTTCATTGCGATGTACAAACCGAAGTTCCAAACAAATTGACCTAGTTTGGTCAACGTCGTCTTTCTTTTGGCACGAGTTTAATCCAAATTTTAAAAGAAAATAAATAACTGATTATGAAAAAATGGCCGGCAAGTTTATCCAAACCCTCCACCCTTTTCACCCAACATTTTTATATTTTGCCAATTGTTTTTCCAGAATTTTGCTTAATTTTCTTTCATTTTTGAAATCGTTAGATTGAGTACACCGTCGGGTAGCGGTAAATCCGTTAAAAGTGAACTTTTCACAAGTTGATCACAGCACAAAGATTCCTGCAATCAAATTGAAATTTTACAAATTTACCAATATTTCTGTTGCGAGTCAAGAGCACGACTGGTAGATGGCCCTCAGAGAAACTGAGCAGGAGACAAGGGATCGTTCTCACCCGACTGAGGATTGGCCATACTCGGTTGACCCATGGACACCTGCTTATGGGCCAAAGCCCGAGCAGGTGGCCCTTATGCACAGAAAGGTTGCTCGATGTCTCCCATATAATAGAGGCGTGTGATGCCTTGGCTCCATACAGAGAGCGTGCAGGCATGCCGCCGGATTTAAGAAGTCCTCGAGCACGATAGCGAGTTTCAGACCTGTTCAGCTTTTTGGGGGAAATTTTTTTTTTTTTTATATTATATATAATATGTCTTACGTGTATAACAATATTTTCAAAAAAACGGAAGCTTATCTCGAAGGATAAGCTAATCCCCTACGGCAGCAGGAGCCAGTGTGAGTTGAGCGATCAAATGACGAGGAAGGACTGTCTCTCAGTTTTTTAATCAAACAACCTGCTGTATTTTCAATTTTTAGGGCAAGGAGTATATATCTATGTTTTTACTTGTCACATATTTTTATTTATCCACACAGTAGCTGAATATATTATATTTCAAGACCTTAGTTTTTTTGTGGCACAAAAATTCCTTTTCATTTTTTTGGTATTACGTATATTTTTTCTTGTTTTTCATTTTCACACAATTCAGGACATTTATATGCATCGAGTGAAAGGGATTCAACAAAGATCGTTATATGTGTTATGTCTCTATATGTTTTGTCTGAGTGCATGTATTTATTAGCGTGAATGGCGAGGGGGTGAGGGTGAATATAAAGTCATCATCGCCCCTCGAACGATGAAAGCGAGTGATTGCGTGTTCGGGGTCGATGGCGAATGGAATATCAACTACTCCACCGACCAAACGGAATGAGTGTACTGTATGAATGTATTTATTTGTGTGAATGTTGTGTCTAAACTGGTATAGAATATAGACTCAATGGGGGCTGAAATGACCCAGATGTCGGAAGCCCCAGCAAAAAAACAATAACAAAAAACTTACAAACCTAGTAGAAACAACAAGTTGGTAGGGCATATTGTTATAAAGGAAATTCAATAAATTTTTAGCAATGTTTTCTAATTTGTTGTAGAACTAAGGATTTAGAAGGTATGCTTTTTTTATGAACAAAAACCCAATGTTTTACCGAAGAAATACAAATACAAAACCAATTTTTTTACATTTATGTTGTAGAAACGCTTCCAGAAGTTTGGCACATTATTCATGAACCACCGTGTATATTAATTACTTAAGGTAGATGTTAAGGTTGGACCACCATTGATATTGACGAAAAATGAATTCGTGTTTCACTTCATCAATATAGTTTGTTGGCTGGACATTCTTTTTTAGAACTGTTATTTTTGTCCATTCTCCAGGGCAGTGGTGGAAAAGGGTTATTTCTGAATGAACGCATCCCTTTAATCTACCAACGCGGAGAAGATAATATTTCCGCTTGTTTATTTCCCTTTCGGCTTCAACCCTTTTTATTTTATTCTGTCGTTCTCTTTTCAACTATGTTACAATCATAACTTGTGCCAGGATTAGGCCGAGACGACCGGGAATTCGCGATAGGTGTGAAAGAACTGCGCGCTTGCCAACTGGTTCACGTTTGCCCTTTCGACAAAAGATCTTCACAGACAATTTAGCGTTTACACTAATTAAATAGTCAAATCGGGAAAATTAAGATTATCATTATAATTTCTTTAAATTTATATGTATATGTTTATATGTTGTCTCACCTAAAATTACTTTCAGTTTCAACTTATATTGTACCCTATAGCCATTTTGTATACTTCAAACAGTTCGTTTCAATTGCCTTGACCAGCAATTAGTATACAACGTTTATATACATAGGTAAACATTATACAACCTATCCTTTACTTCTGGATTTTTCAGTGTATTATTAATAATATACATGGTTAATAATTTATGAACTTCTAGTTACGAAAATGAATATAACTATTTAATAATTAATGCAATTACTAATTAAATGTACAGGAACGAGGTGAAACACCCATCTTTATCAGAAATATAACCGCCATCCGGTTCCACTGAACAAGTCAGTCAATGCATCTAAAAATTACATGGAAAACTTACGTAGCTTAAATAATACATCCATATTTGTTTAGTGGCCACATTTGACAATATTAGTTGATTCTTTTTATCTAAAGTTTTGAGTTGAGTTGAAAAATTAGTGTCACGAGCGGGATTCGAACCCACGACCTAAGGCTCAATACGCCGCTGCTCTAACGACTTGTCATTGATCCGATGGAATCCCGCTCGTGATACTAGTTTTTCATCCCAACCAAAAACCTTAGATAAAAATAATAATTAATTAAATTCTATAATAATATAATTTTTGCTATATTATCTGTTATTTCAAAAATTGAAAGGATTAATTTAAGTCAAATAGGACGGAAGAAATTGAAGGTTAAATTGTAATAGTTGTACATTTCGACATTTGTGTGGATTCACATTTTGAACTTTTTTCTTTTCAGTTAATTAAATTTTAGGTAAGCTATTGGTTCAGATAAAAAAGTTAGCGTGACGAGCTGGATTCGAACCCACGACCTTCGGCTCGATACGCCGCTACTCTACCGCTTGAGCTATCGTGACTTCGGTCCCCTAGGACACCAACTTCCATCTCAACCCCACCTTTTGAAGTTTCCCTCCTTTTTGCCAATTTTCAAATGTCGTATATTCTATTTGATTCTCGCCGACAAATAAAATGGCCACGGAGAGCTTTAGCGAAGTATTAATTTTATTCCTAAAATTCACTAATTTCGTTGTCAGTTTGACCAATTAATATATTACAATTAATTAAGGTTTTTAGTTGAAATAAAAAAGTTAATGGCACGAGAGGGATTCGAACCCACGATCTTCGACTTGATGCGCCACTACTCTACCACTTCAACAATCGTGACTTCGATCCACTTGGACACTCCCATCTCAACTCCACCTTTTGAATTTTCCCTTCTTTTTACCATTTTTCAAATGTCGTATATTCTATTTGATTCTCGGCGACAAATGTTAACCAAATTTATCTCAACCAAAATCTTATTGAAAAGAAGTTATTTGGTCAAGCGGACCACGAAACCTAATAAAATGTCTTAAGCAAAATGAATCATACTTCACTTCAGCTCTCCGTGGCCATTTCATTCGACGCCGAGAAATCTAATAGATTACACAACATTTGACAAATTCTAAAAAAAGTTCGTTTATCGAAGGATTTTCAAATCTGTGCATAAAAGCTGGAAAATTGCTTCTAAATTACCTGCATAATTGTTACTGGACTGTAATTCAGTGGCGGTAGGAGAATCTATCAATCTTCATAACATACAGGTGTACTTCATCTACAGCAACATTATTAACCTCATTCTTCACCTCACGACTTCAACAAATCATGAACAAACAGGTCACTAAGATTTTACACATTTAATTATATTTTTGTTATAAAATATTTGTAGAGATTAGTCACCGTTAATCGATAATTATTCAGATATCGTGAGATTTTGGGCACTCCCAACAAGACACGCAATAATGGCATAAATAGACAGAAGACAAACACTCTGAGCCCTGAAGATGATCTCAATAAAGGTCGAAACGTTGGCACGATAAGGAAAATGTTTTTCTCAAACCTACATGCGGTCTGGCAACTCACGATATCTGAATAATTATTAACTAAGAGCTAATATAGAAAATGCATTAAATAACTTTTTTTGGAAACTAAGCCATTAATACCTATATTTGAAAATGTTATCAAGTGCGGTAAAGATAAATTATCTTTTTTTTTTATATTTATTTCCCTGCACCTTTTGCCAACATTGTATATTCGAAAGGAAAACCTCAACGATAAAAAAAAAAAAAAAAAAAAAAAAAAAAAAAAAAAAAAAACAAGTTTAAAACGTGTAAATTTTACCGAAAAAGAGATCATCTTATCAGCAGAAAGTTATACTCTCAATAAATTCACGACCTTCGTTTAATAAAACGGGCCGATCAGGGATTATCGTTTGTATTATTTGAGCCGAGCTTATCCGAACATTCTGGCTTGACGGTTTTATTTAGAAAAAAACAACCTATTTTTCATTCTCGCTGTCCTACACAACGGCCATGAGGCATAGATTCTTTGGAATATTTTTCCTGGTGGGTTGACCTATTCACTGTCTGTAAGTCGATGGTCTTTACTAGTCATAATTATATTCAAGAAAGAATTAACTAATAGCTTAGGTCTGTTAGATTACCATTTTCTGGGTGTACATATACACCCACACACATTATACATGCATTTATTATGTATATACATTAGCGTGACAGTTTGAGGATAGTGCATCTGGGCAAGAGAAATGGTTAAGAGACATGCTATTCTTTGCAATTTTGTAGTAGTTCTTTTTTATTTATTTGTTCTGTTTTAGGGCACCTGGGGCATTTTAGGTAAGGTACAATCATACGGATCTTATTAGTTATTTAGGCGCCATGTTCTACCAAAGAGTTTTTCGAATCCCCAGTGTCTTTAAAGCTCTTTCCTGAGTCCTACGATGTGCATTCTGCTTCTTTGATTCTTTCGTTTGCCGTATAATTTCATTATAGTTGGAACCACAAGATTCAAATTTGTAAATACACGTTGAAAAGTATTTATTATTTCGTAAAAGTTATCTCTGGAAAGCAGGACGAAGGAAGTTTGTATTTTCTTCAATTTCAACTTCACTCTGTTTTTAATATAAAATTATAATATTGAAGGATTATTAGTAACTTACAATTTAGCGTAATGTTGTTCAGCTCTTGTTAAAGAATTCTGTTTGAAAAAAAAAGAAAATAAAACTAAATTGCATGTTATCAATATTACGAAGTATCCCACGGAAATGATTTGTGTCCTATCCATCTTATTTCTAGCAGGTCCCCCAGGGCAGCGTGCTCGCTCCGTTCATGTATTCAATTTATACTTCCGACCTACATACACAACCTAATATCATCACCTTCACCTTTGCCGATGATACCGCAAACCGTTCTCCTGATAATCCTGCCACAGCTTTCCATAATTTCATAAATCGCGTAAACATTATGATGAAATGCTGGCTCCGACAGTGGAGAATGAAGATCAACGAAACCAAATCAACAAATATAACGTTTACCCAAAACAAGAAAACGCTCCCACCAGTGCACCTCAACAACTCTACCTGGACAAATGACTGACGTGTAACCCCCATACACAACTTAAGCGCACAGACTGAAACATACGATTTTTCACGCTTAAACGATTACACGATAGACGATCAAAACTCTAACAAACAGAAAACTTTACATTGTCCTCCTGCCTCTCATTTGGACATGCGGACCTGTACTTTACGGGGACTGCTAAGCGTTCCAACCTCAATCGAATTCAATTCCTTCAATCCAAAATCCTCAAACAAATAGTCAACCGTCCATACCGACCTAAAAGTCCGTCTTGTTCTGCTAACCCAATCCCGCTATAAAACCTTCAATTCCAAACTACCCCATCTTACGACCTTTTCAAAACCCCGTCATCCATTACCTAATAATCAAAACAAAAGACAGAAACGTCGGTGTCCCCGCGACAACCCTACCATATGACATAGGTCTCCTAGGACGGAGTCCATCTCCCTCATCGTTGCACTAACGGCTACCATCACTGGATGGTAGCTGTTCAAGCTTCCATGCTACTGTTATTACTATATGTAAATATAATGTTTTACTGTTGCATCGAAGAATGCATATATATACATATACATACGCATGTATGTTGTTCTTCGATGAGCGATTTCTTGCACACTCAATATTCAATATTAATGCAAAACGAGTTTGAATTCTTGTCTCCGTTAAAATACTTTATTTGCCGCTGATGTTGCCAACTGGCATTATCTGGCTCAGGGCTATCTCAATTCGCTCGAATGAAGTCGGAAGAATCTCATGCAATATCAATTGTTCAATAATGTTGATTGTTGCCAATCAAGCTGCCAAGCGTGAGCACCCTTTTGGCGGATCGGGAAATCCGACTATTCTTTTACGCAAACTATCGAGCTTTTTTTTCTCTCTTTTTCATCCTTTGAGCCGAGTAAATAAACAATGACGGGAAGCAATTTATCAATAGCAGTTGAACAGGTCTAACATCGCAATTTTCTTCCATTGGGCCGTTAAACGAATTTTGAAGCAGTTTCTCTCTACTTGAAACATTGGCATTAGCGACAATAAAATACATAATTAGTATTTTATTATGGTTTAATAGATTAAATTTTTCTACAGCCCATCATCTGGTAGACCAAGGTCAATATAAAACAAGCTACCCAAACATTAGGTAACATTCAAAGACTGGCAAACCACTAATCACAAGGGCAATGAAAACCATCTCAATTCCACTAGAATCTACTATGCTAAACTACCTCCATTGGAAATATTCATACAAGGAGAAGCAAGGGAAAGCTCATATATTGGGTTGTCCGGAAAATAATACAGGATTTTAAGTTTTCATTAAAAAAAAATCTATATAAAATATTCTGTTTACGTTTACAGGATTACTCATTTGTATGAATGTCAACACTTACTAATCCTCTTCCAAATGATATTGTTTGTTTACCTCTGTAGCATTCCG
>CM077107.1:23868724-23884311 GCA_039619505.1 Cimex hemipterus
GATGTGTATAAGAGACAGTATATATATATATATATATATATATATATATATATATATGTATGTATGTATATTGCTGGCTATATAATACGTATAAAGGACATAATGAATTCTCTGCAGTTGAGTGACTGGCACGGAAATCGTCAGGAAAAAATGGAAATGGTCTGTTTGACTTTAAAATCCTTATAGCCGTTTCGAACATATATTATTTATTAACAATTTTAGAGGTCAAAAAATCGATAAATTTTAAATTCAAACAAGAAATTATAATTCAAAAATCGTGAGATGTGGTCTGGTGTGATGTAAATCTCAGAATAAACATTTTCTTTAACGTGCCAACGTTTCGACCTTTATTGAGATCATCTTCAGGGCCTGGGATGTACAAACATTGTTTAAATTTAACAAATACATGTAGGAAGTGGAATATAATACAAAATATAATTTTATTTTCAATCGAAGAATTAAAAAAACAACAGCTTTGTCGACATTTCGACCTTTATTCCGATCATCTTCAGGGCATAAAGCTGTTATTGTTGTGGTGCCATCTTTGTATGAGAAAAATTCACGTTTCACAACACTTTCCCACGAAACAAATATGACACTATAATAGTAGCACCCGCAGTTTATGCCCGGGAGATGACGAGGATAAATGTCGAAACGTAGGGAAAAATGTAAAAAGGTTTTGCAAGATATGTGGTGATTAGTGACCGTTAGTCGATAATTAATCAGAAATTGTGATGAGGTCTGATGTGACGTAGGTTTTAGAAAAACATTTTCTTTATCGTGCCAACGTTTCGATCTTTATTAAGATCATCTTCAGGGCCTGGGATTTACAAACGTTGTTTAAATTTAACAAATACGTGTAGGATCTGAAAAAAGTGAATTTATACAATGAAAAAAAAATTATATTCAATCAAAGTATTTCTACTCGCTCAAAGTGTTTGCTTTCCGTGTAATTGTGCCAGTATTGCATGTCGTGTTGAGAGTGCCAGTGAGAGATTGCTGTTTTATGATTGAATATACAAAAATATTTTTTGAATTGCATGAATTAACTTTTTTCCACATTAAAATGTAATTGTTATATGGAAACCATGTTTGCAAATCCGAGGCCCTGAAGATGATCTCAATGAAGATCGAAACGTCGGGACGATAAAGAAAATGTTTTTCTGAAACCTAGATCACGCCAGATCGCATCTGACGATTTTTAAATAAATATGGATTAACGGTCACTAATAAACACACATTTTTACATTTTGTTTTTGCGCTTACCTCTCACAATACGTTATTTCTTCTTTATTTACCTCTCCTCTATTTTTAAGTATTGTATTTTGTGTACCCTGATTGAGGAAATAATCCATGACGTATAGTAGCGTTTCAGTAAAGTTATTTTTATAGGCTTGTTTTTTCTACAATAAAGTTACCAATAATAATAATAAAAATACGTATCAGTTATAAAAAATGTTCATAGCTTTAGGGCGACTAGCATAGACCGTACAACAAGATATGAAAAAACTTTGAAAATAAAACTTCAAAATTCACGAACGATGAACTGATAATTAGTATTTGACATGAAAGAAAATAATTATCCCGAGCAACATGCGTTTAATTAGAATAGGGTGGATGATGGATAGTACAAGCTCAGTAGCACCCCATGGTGAGCAACCCCCAATTACCTAATAATCCCTCGGTTACTTGTGCAAATGGTTGGAAGAAGCAAATAATGTATGTATTTTATGTATTTGCACTTAAGTATCCGAAACAAGTAAAATTCACACTTACTGTCACTCAGTCATAGAAAATATCTCTCTCTCTCTCTTTCTATCTATCTAATCTACCTATCTACCTATCCTTCTCTTATTTTTTATTTTTTACCATACGTGTTTTTAGTTAGAATGAGGTAGATGAAGGTAACAAGAGCCCTGTAGCACCCCCTACGAAAAAACAACCCCTGTTATTTCCTAAAATCCCTCGGTCATTCGTGGATGTAGTTTGAAGTTTGAACTAACATTTTTTAATTTTCTAAAATAACAAGATTTATAAATATTTTAAGAATATATCTTAAAATAATAAATCTTTTCTTGCCGTTGCATATAGATGGATAAAGAAATTAGGGAAAGTTTGTGTATTTAAGTTATAGGGCGTTGAAAGTGCGTTCTGTTTATTTAAACAAGATTTAACTATAATTTAGTATTTATTATCATATCAACTATTAATTTATTATCGAACTTTATGTCCTAATTTAAACATTGAAATGTAAATAATGACCTACAATTTAGCAAACAGACAATACAAGCCATTTGGACTTAGAATAAACCAAAAACTAAGTTAAAGGTAATTACGTTCAATACTTATATACATCTTTTTTATGTTCATTATTCAGAGATCGTGAGATGCGGTCTGGTGTGACGTAAGTTTCAGAAAAACATTTTTTGTATCGTGCCTACGTTTCGATCTTTATTGAGATCATCTTCAGGGCCTGGGATTCCTCCGACCTTCTATACCGTCTTCCCTCCCCACCCTTTGAAAATCCAACGTATATAAACATAAAACAAAAATATGTCAATAATGGCACAATTGCACAGACGGCAAACACTTTGAGTGAGTAAAAATACTTTGATTGAATATAAAAAAAATGCATATTGAATTGTATAAATTCACTTTTCCACATCCTACATGCATTTGTTAAAAGTAAACAATGTTTGTAAATCCCAGGCCCTGAAGATGATCTCAATAAAGATCGAAACGTCGGCACGTCAAAGAAAATGATTTTCTAAAACTACATCACACCAGACCTCATCTCACTAATCACCACACATTTTTTTATATTCATTGGTGTCTAATTATCAGTCTAATTACATATTTATTAAAAAATACATTAATATAGTTCTTTTTCTTAAGTTATCTGTTATTTAACATGTTGAAAGGACAAGTTTTAAAAGTCAGGTAGAATAGAAAATAAAGGTTAAAGTTCATTATTCATATGACATTCGGATTTGTGTGGGTTCACATTTTGAAGGACTGTCTTAAATTATGAATATTTGTTATAATTATAACAATTATATTCCGGCCCACAATGAATAAATTGTTCCTCTCACTTATTTTTAAAACTTAACTTATGAAGTAACAATTAAATGTATAATAAACGAGAACCCTCCATTTTTTTAAGTCGTAAATTTTCTTCCACACGGTTATCCTATACAGTACTAATAATATTCATAAAAATTAAAAGGGATTAAGGGGAAATATGATATTGCTTTTTAAAAACAGTAAAAAAAATAAACGATCAGTACCCTAAATAATCGATAACCCAAATAATATATGAGTTACACCGTTGAGTCACTGTTGCATTGGCATAATTTTCTCTCTAGTGATGTTGGGATAGGACAAATGATATTATTTGTTCCAGTAGAGTTGATCATATACAGATTAAAGATTATGTACATATACTAAAAATCCTTTTTTTAAATAGATGGTTCATCCCAGATGTCGACAAAAATAGCCTGAACTAGGATCGTGAATAACAAGACTTCTTACATCCTTTTTTTCAACATTCAAAATCATTTTAAAAATTGTTCTTGCCATTGTCGAAAGTTTTTCACTGTCAATGCATTCATCAGCCTTTGTTAATTCCTAATGGGAAGAAATTTAATTTATAGTTCATGTTGGGAATTTTCCTTTGGACGATTTTTATCCAAATAGAAAGGACCGGGGTGAGTTTGTTTGCTTCCCTTTGACGCAAATTCAAATTATATCGCTCTATATCACCGTCGTCTACATTCGGGGAGATTATCGTACAGAGAAACCTTCAAAGATGATAAATCTCTTGTCAATTGTATCTCGGAAAATATTTACTTTTTTCAGCTTTTAATTTTAACGCTTTGTTATCTGTTGAACATATATTTAACTTGATTTAACAAAAATGTGTTCATATGTTAGAGTTTTCTGACATTTCGCTATTAAATTACATCTAACGTAATCAGCTTTTAATGTTGAAATTTTATATTAAAATAGATTTGGGATGAAAGGATTTTTCAAGTAAACACTTAGTTCCTTTGTCTTTTTAGGAAAATTTCCATTTCATCAAATTTTTAAAGCTATAAATATTTATTTGGAAGATTACGAAATGTATGAAAAACTAATGAAGGTTGAGATAAAAACGTCAATGGCACGAGCGGGATTCGAACTCACGGCCTTCGGCAAGATACGGCGTTGCTGGTCCGCTTGAACTATCGTGACTTTAAACCGCTCGGACATCAACTTCCCATCTCACATTGGAATGGTGGGGTTGAGATGGGAAATTAGTGCCCGAGTGGTTGGAAGCCGATGGTCGTCGGTTCGAATCCCGCTCGTGACACTGACTTTTTTTTTCAACCAATGCCTTATAATTTCCCTTCTCAACCCCACCTTTTGAATTTTCCCTCATTTGATTGTATGAACAACAATGAGATTACGAATTAAATTAACAACGAATGGCACATATAAGAAATATAAGCTGAAAGTGGTTATCCTTTGAAGTGTACTCAATGCGCATCGTCAGTTATCCTAAATTTACTTCAATAAGATCGGTATTAATATTTATAAATCGGAGGGCGTCGGTGGCCGCAAGGCTTCGTTTTTGACACGGCGCTCATCACTGTAAGGTCAAGGTCCTGGGTTCGAATCCAGCGGCCCTGCGTTCGAACCCGACATACTTACAAATGTTTTTTTCTTTCAAAAACACCGGCACCCTGAGTGTTTATATGACCTCTGCTGTTGAAAAAAAAAAAAAAAAATTAACTAAAAAAAAAAAAATCGAAATTCTCAAATATGTAAAATTATTCTACAACCGACTATATTTAGTAATTACAATACCGAATACTAAAAAAAATATTGCTACATTTTTAATAGCTAACTAAATAAAGTTTCATTTGTTCCAAAGTTTCCTAATCCAGAGTTAAAATTACTATAAAATATATAATAGAATAATATTAAAATTTTCACATTGAAGCCCTCCATTTAACGCACGTTAATAAAGCTACTCATTTATGCAATATATTTAAGTAATCAAGAGGACAGTCGATGCCTTTCGGGGGATCTGAATCGTAGCAAGAGGTGGCCCGATTAAGGATCGGCCGTACGCGGCTGACTCAGGGGCACTTTTGGTCCAAACCCCGGCATGCTTAGAAAGGTTGCTCGATGTACCCCACCTACTTGAAGGGTGGAACTCCTTGGCTTTATAAAGAGAGCGTGTAGGCCAATGGACAATGAATGAGGATGTGAATGGATTTAGGAACGGCAAGCGTTGGACTTTGAATTGACTTTTGAAAACTCCCGGGACCTGACCTCGGTGGGTGGATGGATAGACCGAGGTCTCCTCCCGGACCGTCAACATCCGGGCTAGGCGATTCTCGAGGCTTGACGGTAATTTATTGTAAATTACAAAATGCGGGGAATTGCTGGTGGATAGCCAGAAGTGATATCCTCAACTCTGTACAAATTAATTAATAATTTTATAATATTGGGTTGTCCGGAAAATAATGCAGGATTTTGGTATTAAACAAAAAAAAAAGAAACTAGTTACTTTAAAGTAATGTTCTTTAATCAAAATAATTTCCCATACTCTCAATACATTTCTCCCAACGTGTTGGTAACTTATTAATTCCGTCTGAGTAGAATTCAGAATTTTTAGAATTGATAAAGTCAATAAATGCATTTTCCAGTTCCGTTTGATTTTTGAATATTATGTGTTGTAAGTAGTGGTCCAGGTGTCTAAAAAAATGGTAGTCAGTAGGCGAGAGGTCCGCAGAGTAGGGTGGGTGAGGCAAAGTTTCATAGCCAAGCTCCAATAATTTTTGTGACGTTACACGTGACACATGTGGTCGAGCGTTGTCATGCAACAAAATGGGCCCTTTCCGATTGACCAATGAGGTGGTCAGCGACGGTCGTTTTACTGACTTTGAGTTGCTCTGCAAGTTCTCGAACAGTTGTTTTGGGGTTTTCTTCCACCACTGATCGCAGAACATCATCATTAAGAGAGGAAGGCCTTCCACGACCTTCTTCATCTTCAAGGCTGAAATCTCCCTCCCGAAATTTTTTAAACCACCTTTGCACAGTGCACTCATTAACACAACCCTCGCCCCAGACTTGGTTAATGTTTCTAGCCGTTTGGGCTCCGCTTCGGCCGAGTTTAAACTCGTAAAAGAAAATCGTACGAAATTCTCGCTTTGACATTATAAGGATGACTGAATTATTTCCAAGTAGCGGAATGCTACAGAGGTAAACAAACAATATCATTTGGAAGAGGATTAATAAGTGTTGACATTCATACAAATGAGTAATCCTGTAAACGTAAACAGAATATTTTATATAGATTTTTTTTAATGAAAACTTAAAATCCTGCATTATTTTCCGGACAACCCAATAATATGTTTATATTATATATTTAATGATTAAAGTTCAATTTGCTACGAATAATTGGCTTTGCTGCCAAGTATTTTTATTTCTTAGTAATCAAATTTTAGTCTCACAGGAATATCGACCAACTGATCGATGTCCTCTGAGGTTCTTCAACGTGCGGTTGGGTTGACTTCCACGAATATCGGGCCAAGTTCCAACTTATTTACCCCACACCGTATTAAAAATAAGTGTGTAAAAACCGACTGAACGATAAATGTTGGTAGGGATGATACACGTGGATGTGTTAAAAATATTTTAACTTGATTTGAAAAATAATTACAACTGAGATATGCTGGAGTTTAAATATAGTTTGAAAGGCCAGTTAATTATTGAATTTTTTATTCAATATTTCGATTTTTGTCGTTTAACTTTTTTTTTTACACCAAAACACCCGAATACAAAGTTTATTTGCGGATTGGTATTTTAGTGAAGTTATCTCTGAAAAATTGAACTAACTGCAGACTATGTTTTAACGTCAAAAACGACCTGCTTAACTCCATATTTTTTCATCATAGTATTTTTCAAACATGTAAGATTAAACCCTCAGGTTGCCGGTGTTTTTGAAAGAAAAAAAAACATTTGTAAGTATGTCGGGTTTGAATGCAGGGCCCTGGATTCGAACCTGGGACCTTTGCCTCACAGAGAGCCTTTTTAACGCCTATACGTTGCGGCCTCCTATGCCACCTATCATCTGATGATAATAACATGTAAGCCTATTCTTACTTTTTTTGTTTTGAACGAAATAGGCTGATTGTAGAAAACTGCCGAATTTTTCCCTGCAACCCTAACGTTGTCAGTAATTGCCTATACTGTTTGCCCCTGTTCATTAAAAACCTTCTTCCACCTTTTAATAAATTGAGAATTCAAAGCAAAGATTTCAGTACAAAAATCTGTCTTTTTTTGCATTTTCAGTCTGGTGTCTCAGGCCAAGTGCAACTATTTTTGACGTGTCGCCAATGCGAAATGTAGCCTTGTCGCCAGCTTAGAGGAAACTCATTTTCAGCTCATTAATTCAGGCCCCTTGTTTCTTTATACATAGCCACTTTGAGTGGGCCGAGGTAGAAACAAATATACATCGACTATACATAGGTTGTTCTTAGAAATCATAACGAAAATTTCATCTTCAATCCCATAAGATTATATGAATTTTCTTTTTGAACTTCGTTTTTAGACATGTTGAGCGGAATTTTGTAACTATACTGTTCCATGGAGAAACTAATAAAAATTTGCTTGAATTGATATTTACAATTATTTGGGTATGCTTGATGTCTTAAACTTGGGCTGTAAGGGCTGAAAATTTAATAGACCTAGTTTCACAAATTTTTCTTTTTTATACATGTGGTTACCCTGACCAAGCTAGTCGCATAACTATAACAAAACTTTTGTTCTAAAATAAATTTATTTATTATTAATAAAACATACAATAATTATGCATAATAGTGGATGTACAAATGTGTTGTTTCTCAGCTAAACGATTTTTCCCCGCAACGGTTTAGGCGTTGGCACGGCGCATTACTTTTCTTTTACCATACTTACCATACCAGGGTCTGGAGGAGTTCTCTCCTGAGCACTACAGCTGTACAGCTTATTGTACTTTATCCCTGGCTTCGTATTTTGGGGGAGGGTTCGCAACACAAATGTGAACCTGAGCGCTCGTTGTACCGGTGTTCTTCCATCGAAGAAACTCATTTTTAAAGGGGGTTGGGACCAAATTCAGGGTCGCTGAGATCGGGCCCCGCACATTCCATTGATGAGTACCGTGTCAATTTGATTCAATTGGCCACCGGTTCCCTTAGGCGTCAGAAAAATTCCAGAGGCGACGGTGGGGATCGAACCCACGACCGCGGGATCTACTAGCCGATAGTCTGACGCCTTAACCACTCGGCTACCGCGGCCCCTCGCACGGCGCTGTAAGGTAAAGGTCCCGGGTTCGAATCCAGCGGCCCTGCATTTGAACCCGACATATTTGTGGGCTTGTTTAAAAAACACCGGCACCCTGAGGGTAGATATGATCTCTGCTATTGCAAATCCTCATAAAAAATAATTTAAACACAATATTTTTTTATTTCAATTGTTAGCCCAGTGTTAGGCAGGCGTGGGATGAGGGTAAAAACCGTGCCAACTGTTTTACTTATTACAAAACCTACAAGTTAAAATTGTTTCGTAAAATAAATGGCCGAACTAATGAACCAACTAATGTAAATTTTAATGCATAATTGCATATCAAAATAATTTACTTCTGCCTAGGAAACAAAAACGAATTATCCTTTTAAAAAAGATAGTTCCTACTCGCAGTAAGTTGTTTTCTTACGCCCGCATTTCGAGATTTTAGCTCATCATCAGGTTGAAAGAGTGGTTGTAGAAGTCATTCTTTTAAAAGTAAACCGCGCTCACTCCACCATTCATCATTTCTATAAAACGAATTATATTTTCCCACTTGGAAAAACTTAGGTATATTGTCTAATATTCGGTTTATAGCGGCAGAGAATTTAGTTGTGGGTAGAGCAACATAATTGTAATGTAAGTTTTATTGGTTGAAATGAAAAAGTTAGTCTCACGGGCGGGATTCGAACTCACGACCTTCGGCTTTCATTTCAACTAAGACTTTACATATAAAAGTTTACCATAAAGATCATAATTTTTAAATAAATTGAGAAGAACATCAGGTAATGAATTGGTCTGAATTAGAAATAATTCTTAGCAGACGGTCAGGATATTAAACCACAAAATTCCAGTTCATCCTCCAGACAGGATCGACGTATTTGAAGGATGTTTTCTTCAAATGGAACTTTTATTGGGTCACATCTGAGCGACCGTTTATACAAACTTCATGGCCAATTAACTTCTGTTATGAAAGCACTTGGACTGAAACGAACGTTTCGTTAATCAACCAGACGCGTTCAATTGGATGACGTCATTTTGCGCCTGACGCAGCCTTCCGAAGCCCCTTCTTTTCAAGCCCCCCGAAACATCTCCCCTCGTTGTTCCTTCCGGGACTTACTCGCCCACCGAAATACTTTCCAATTATGGCCCTACGGGCCGAAAACGGAACAAGCTAAATCAGCGAAACATCTGGCCAAATTAACTGGCGACGTGTTTAAAATAGATGTGATTTGTTTCTTTTTCAACCTATTTCTACAGCTCAAAATGAAATATTTGCTCTAGGGGTAATGACAATAAAAATAACTGGATCTGTTTGCCTTAATAAAGTTATAAAAATAGCTATCAGGCCACAATATAATATTTCATATCATTCGTAAATTTCATGGGGTGACTACACCATCTTTCCAGGTCAGGAATAACTAAGTTATTAAAATAGTTATTATTTTATGGCTAGATTTTGGCAATTTGTAAGCTATTTGCGTATGAACCAGACGCACAAGATTTTGACCTGAACGATATAATTAAAAGTTAGTAAGTCTTGGAGAACGAGTAGTTGCTGTTTAGCCTTCTGGATTGTCTGTTTTCTAAAATATCATCTTCGCCTGGTATATAAACATAGAATGGGTTGATTATCTAGGATGATAAAGCTGTTGACAAATATTCAATCAATCTTGCACCATTTCTAACCCAGGTGTTGTTTAATCAAATGGAAACAGCAGAATCGGCCGGTACGTTTTTACCTCGGTGTGACAACAAGTTGAGACGAAATTTCCGTCGTGTTGTCAAGGAAGTTAGAAGCCCGTTCAACTCCGCATCGACAACGATCTTCCATTGTTACTAGATGCGTGGGCGTTCGGGATCGAAGGCGAAATACGTTTTGCCACATGTTCAAAGACGTTTCGATTACGGTCTCAATTTTAAAATTGTTGATGGATAAAAAATCCAGTGATATCCTCTTTCAGTCGAAGATCAACGAGGTTAATCTAAAACGATAAGACAAGGAGATCGAGGGCAAGTATAACAATAAAATCCCTGGACGATCCAGTCGCTATCTGAACCCGAACAGAAACGACAAATAAAATTAATTGAATCTTTAAACCCATAAATAAAAAAGAACATACATCATGATATATTTCATTCTTTTAAATTGGATAATTTGATTTTCCAAAATTTCCTAGGAGGGCTAATCGCATCCTATTTATAAACCCAAACCTTTGGATGGTTGATAGTTGAAAATTCCGAAATACGTCTGACAGTCCAGCCCAGCTAGGCAGACGAAAATCACCGCTAATAAATTACATGAAAAAGTTAGTGTTACCAGTGGGATTCGAACCCACGACCTTCGGCTCAGTACGCCGCTGCTCTACCACCATTCTACTTCGATCCACTCAGACACCAAGTGACCAAATTTTCAAATTTTCCTCTTCTTTTTGCCATTTTTCAATTCGAATCCTACTCGTTACACTAACCTTTTCATTTCAATCAAAACCTTACATAAAAAGATTAAATAATGAAAAGAAGTCGATTGTTCAATAGACCACTAAATATAATGGATTTAATAACTACAACGAAATATAGCTTCACCAACAGCCTGTAAAACCTTACATAAAAAGATCATGCACACAAAGAGGTTTAGCCAAAACGTTTTTCTTAGTGGGTTTTCATTTCAGAATATTTAATTACGAAAAAAAAATCCATGTTTATTCTGCCCGTTTTAATATGAAAAGGAATGTGCTATATTTTTGTTTTATCGGTCCGTTGATATTAGTCAGCAGTTTGGCTGTCTCTGAACGTCCTAGTCCGCCTTAATTCGCTCTGTTGATATATACAGGCTCGGTCTGTTAAATATTTGTCTTTGTCAGTGCCAGATCAAGTTTCTCTAAATGAAAACCTGACTAGCCTAATCATACTAAGTTTAAAGTATAGGATTTTTTTTACCATGTTATCTTGCTCTTGATATCGAATTATCTTGGGTTAATAAAAAACCTTTAACTGTTATAAAAAGAACAATAAAGATCCCGCCGTTTCATAATTGACTAAAGTGAAAGGGAAAGAGGACGAACCCTGTGGTACAGACACGGTAAACTTATGGTTCATCAACCTACATTAAAACTAGGAATCACACCACTCAACATCACACGTTAAACAGGGTAAAACGCCTGATAGAGCTATACAGGTTATCTGAAAAATGGTCTACACAATTTGGATTATTCAAAGATAACACCCATTTGTAGGTTACGCAATGACTAGGACGAAATTACCACGCTGGACTAGGAAGGAACCTTTCATGGAGGTAACAAGGTGGGTAACAAGATGACCCGGGAAAAACAATCGTACCAATGACAGCCATTGAACTTAAACTTCTTAAAAGAAAGATCTAATCAATTGAAATGAACTAAGTAACTAGAAAAATTACAATAAGCCACAAGTCTAAGAGTTGCAATCACAAAAGCCTAAATTCCAGTTATGCAACGATAACAAAATATTTCTATCCTCCAGATAGTAAATTAAAACGTATATGACGTCAAAAGTAAAATAGAATACTTGCTACAAAGATTAAGTTATAATCTCATTCCTGAACAACACCCAGGGCAAAAGCTGGTAACTTACTGGTTACTGGACAAAACTCAGGCGCATAGCATGTCTGAAATGGGCATGCGGTGAGGCAGAAAACAGCTGTATAGGTTCTGACAAAAACAGCCAACCATAGTACATATTATATACCATTGAGATGTTCTGTAAACAAAACAGGTTTCCATTTACGGGCAAAGAAATATTCAGCCTTTAAAATATAGCTGAGAAGCTCCCCGTATAGGTTATGGATCCTAATAAAACGTAGACCTCGCCCCCTAACGCAACGCCCCTCAGCGACAAGCGACGGACGCAATACAATATAAACCCTACCCAGACTAAATGACAGTTTGTCACTGAAGATGGCGTAATGGCGAACGCGTTTGATTAAATCGAACAAAAAACCCTCGAGTGAAGACAGTAAGTGCCTGGGTGCCGGTTCAACATGAGTTCGCCAACTGGCAGACTGCACCCCATCATCTACTAAAACGTATGATGTTAAATACGAGGAAGGGAAGTATAATCTTTTTTTTAGCAACCTCATACAAACGTAATTTCTGACGACCAAAATATCTACACAACAAAGATTGACTCCATTTGTAGGTTAGGCGATGAGGATGAAACTGCCACTCATAATACTTTCGAATGGGAAGCAAACCCTGAATGGAGACATAACCTAGGATACGAAACGACCGAGGAAAAAGAATCATAGCAATGATATTCACTAGGAAAATTTCAATAAGCCACAAGACTACAGTACTGGGACATACGGACATAGATTACCGACACCTCTTGCGTTTCAGATGTTCAATTAAGCCGGCCTATGACGACCAATCTAACAATTGATCAAACTATCAGAAAAAATATATGCCGAAAGGATCAAGTTAAAAATTCAGAACTGATCGAAAATCACCCCGGTAAGAGACAAGCAACATCGTAAAATTAACTACTGATTGGTGGTGCTAAGCGGGATTGGATTCAACCGTCTTCAGACACTTCCTAACAAACCTAATCAAGGCCAAAAAATGACTCACTAAAAATTTAATTGTTTTTGTTTAAATTTACATTTTTAAGAAAAATAAATTAATATAAAAATTCATTTAATACATGCAGAATGGATCCAAATAAAACAAAGAGAAAAATGGATACACTCTAGCAGTGCAGTAAACTCGTGATAAAACAACCCTCATCAAAACTGGCAAAAACACTGCTACAATTGGAGAGGGCAAATCTCAGAGGAGTGGTAGGACTACTAACCGGCCACTGCCATCTGAGAAAACATCTACATAACATGGGCATATACAATGATAATCCCATTTGCAGACTATGTAATGAGGAGGTGAAAACAGCCACCCATATCATCTTCGAATGCGAAGCAACGGTTCAATGGAGGTTCAATCTGACGCACAAAAGCGACTCAGAGAACCACATTGAAGCAATAACTGTCAATGACTTGATACTTCTGAGAAAGAGGATCGAGTCTATTGACTAAACTAAGGAACTAGGAAGGTACAACAAGCCAGACGGCTGCAGTGCCTGGGGCACACAAACCCCACTTCCTAGTACCCTTGCCACCATTCTACCATTCCATTCCACCATATAATACATTCCGTCGTGTAAACTGTCCATTATTATGCTTATGCTTGTCTAAATCTTAAAAATGTTTGGATGGTTTCATGCTCGATCGGATTCATCATTGAAGTAATTTTTTCCTGAAGTTAAACAGTTTTTCCATCACTACAGCAAGTCAGTCAATACCCAGGTCGACTGCTTCTCGTTGCAGATCATCAGTTTATTGTTAAATTGAAATGACCAAGCGTGAGTAAACAACCAAGAGATGAGCAATCTGTGGTCGTACACTTCATCGATCCTTAGCCAGCTGTACCGTAAATCTAGACCTTCGACGTAATTTCAATTGTTTAAAACGACAGGTTGAAAGTATGAGCCATAAGAACGACCAAAAATAAAGTCGTGTATTATCTCGGAGGAGATTAAGTTTCCTCATCTATTACAGGTGATTATGTAGATTAAGAACACGCAACCTTTAATAAATAAAGCTTAAATTGTTTATAGATATTGTTGTTGTGTTGTTGAAATGTAATTAATTGGTTATAAATATAATATAAATATTTTAAAGCGCGGTAATCGTAGTCACGCCATCCATAGCCGACGTTTATCCGCAGAGCGGAACGAATTGTGTTGCAGTAATTAAACGGGATCTGCATTTTGGATGGTAGAACTTTCTTTAATTAAAAGTTAATACTATACAGTAAGAATATGACTCAGTGTACAAACATCATAAGAACGATGTTTTCCTCATTACTTTTCTCTGATATGAACGATTTTTGCAAATGTAATCTACAGAAGAAAATTTTTTTTTAAATCTTTGCTTAGTATATAAAGTGGGAAGTTCAGTTCATGGCCCGCTGCGTGTTTTTCTTCTTGTTTCCTTCCTTTTCTCTTCTTTCACGCTTATCTTGTTTTAAACTGCAGCCATTTGAGCGTCTCGATCGGGTTACTAACTCCGATTTCATATATATCCCACGTTGATATCCTAGAATGTTGGCCTCTAGTTTTTACGTCAGGCTGTCAGATACAGAATAGAAACAAAACATACCATACATATATACATCACTATAAACGTAGTTGTCTGGTCACATTCACTCCCTCAGTTGAATCCACTCCACTCTCGCTAATAACTTACTTTTACTCTCCAGACGTCACCCACTCACCCCAGAGCACTCGATATTCCTGAGGACGTGGTTGAATCTTTCGCATTCTCGCTAATAAATTACTTTTACTCTCCAGACGTCACCCGATCACCCCAGAGCACTCGATATTCCTGAGGACGTGGTTGAATCTTTCGCATTCTCGCTAATAAATTACTTTTACCCTCCAGACGTCACCCACTCACCCCAGAGCACTCGATATTCCTGAGGGCGTGGTTGAATCCTTCTCATTCTCGCTAATAAATTACTTTTCCCTCCAGACGTCACCCACTCACCCCAGAGTACTCAACATTCCGCGGGGCGGAGTTATAAGCAACCCCTTCCTTTCACGCTAATAAATTACATTTATTACAATGAATTAACACAAACACAACACTCGATGGAAACATAGATGTCTGGTAGCAGGAAGAAAGTATCTCCATCTATCCATTTTATCTACTATCTACCTACATATTTATCTCTATCTATGATATTATTCTATTAATGCTACATTATTGGTAGTTATGGAAAATTGTCACCATTAAAATAGAAATCTTCTTTATTTCTTTCCCTCACACTTTACCTCCTCTCTCATTCTGCCTCTCTCGCTCCCCCTCCATCTCTCCTTCACCCACACTCACTCTCCCTCTCTTTTCCTCTCTCCCTTTCGCTCTCTTCACTTCTCACTCTATCCCTCCCTCCCTCCTTCCCACCCACTCTCTCTCCCCCATCCTTCCCTTCATCCTTCCTCCCTCCTATTCTATCTCCCTCTCTCTTTCCTCTCTTTCTGTATCTATCTACCTACCTATCTTTCTATTTCTATCTCACACTCTCTCTCCCCTCCCCTCGCTATCCCTTCCTCCCTCCTTCCCACCTAATCTCCCTCCCTCTCTTTCTCGCTCTCTCTCCCCCTCTCTCTATATCTACCTACTTACCTATATTTCTCTCTCTCTCTCTCTCTCTCTCTCTCTCTCTCTCTTTCTCTCTCTCTCT
>CM077107.1:23944669-23962126 GCA_039619505.1 Cimex hemipterus
TCTCTCTCTCTCTCTCTCTCTCTCTCTCTCTCTCTCTCTCTCTCTCTCTCTCACCCACCTCATCTTCTTGTCTCTCTCGCATTTTATCTCACCAATAATATTTTGTAAGTTCGTTTTGCCTTATTACTGGACTGTAGAAAACAACTATTAAATATTATTTTACGTATTCTTTTGGTTTTCACTTTCCCTGTAAATCTCTGTCTCTCTCTGTCTCTCTCTCTCCCTCCTTCGCTGTCCCCTGTCCATTCTCTCTCTTCTTTCTTTGTTTCAGGCACACAAAATTTTTTCCTTTTTTCGCTTTGTTTTTATCTTTTTCACTCTTATTTTCTTTTTAACTTTCTCACACTCACCAAATTCACATATGCGCTTTCGTTTGATCTGTCTCTCTCTCTCTCCCTCTATCTCTTATTTTTATCTCACCATTATTATTTTACTTATTTCTCTCTATTTCTCGTTCCATCTCACTCACTCATTCGCTCTCTCTCTCTTTCTCAGTCTATCTATCTCTCATTTCATATTTTCTTTTCTTTTCCAGAAAATTTATGCTCATTTCCATACGCTCACTAATGTTGTTTATGTGAAAAAATAAATACCATACCGATACACTGCCTTTCTACACGACATACAAAAAGGGACTAACGGAATTCACCGACACAGCTCTGACGGCACAGACCAAAACTGCAAGGGGAATACAGACCAAAACGTCTGGAAACGACCCAACTACTGATTCTTTACAGTAGCCTCAGGAAGAAATTTCTAAGTAAAAATATATGTAGTAAACAACTTTAAATTTATATGTGAGCACTTGAGAAGTTAAGGTTTTATTAAAGAGCTTTTTTTAATAGGTTTGATATGCCTTATTTTAGCGTTTTCTTATTTATTTTCAACGTAGCACATCAAAATATATAATACTGTAAAACATTTTAAATTACTTTCTTTTAACGATTTTTTTTGGTACTATATTTGAAATATTGTAAAAGTTTTGTACATATAATTATTTTAATGTAAAAAGTAGCAGTAAATGAGTAGTATTTTTTATCTGATATTGTGGTTTGCGCGTTTCCGATCACATGCTTACCAATGAAGATGGCGAGAAGTTAAAACAATACTGACCGACGAACACAGGGACGAGACGCAGATCATAATTACCGTAAATGACCAATTTCAGTGAAAATGCTGCTGAAAAGATTACATTTCCACCTTTTTCCACCTTCAGGGTAAAATATATCTCGATGACCGGATAGCTTGAAGGACGTCTTCGACTCCCCATAATTACCATGATAAAAGCAGGGGTTGAAAGCGGTGGGGGCGGCCGGCAGAACGTGGGAGGGTTTCCGTTCAGTCTTCAGTACGTGCTCAGTGTTCGGTTGTGCAACATCACGACTCGAGTCGACCCGGCTCCACTTGGATCCATTTTCATCCATCGGAAAGGAAGACGACGGGGTGAGTGTGATTTCGTGCCGCGGACCGACTCCCTCGGGACTCGAACGCATCACGTATTTTTAAACAAAAACAACTATTCATTTTCAAAACGTGTTTTTCCAATCCCTTGTTCGTTTGCCAAATATTAAAGATTTAAGACGCTGTTGTCGTTTTTTTATTTTTAAATTGGACAGAGAGCACTTGATCAATTATCTTTGCTAAATGTTCTGACCCAATTGTCAAAGGGTTCACGAGACAAAAACATAAAACTATGATAGTGGCAAGCTATGGAGGAAATAAATCATTAAATTTCGGCATTTTAACGTGTACTTAAACATAAAAAACACAACTTAAATTTTTAGTAAAACCTAATACAACATTGAATGTATATAAATTTTTAAAAGCAATGCCCACCTTAAAAAAAGAAAATTTATTTTAAAATTATATTTTTAAATTTGGAACAACTTTATTATTTCATGAATCCTTATGATATTTAAGCTGGGATGTTGTGGAGATAAATCTTTTTGTAAATAAACCCATTTAAAAAAAAAGTCAGGAAATATATAGACGAAACACATTATAAACTATACTGGAAATATTTTAGTTAAAGAAGAATATAAATATAAATCTTCGTTACTATGTTGCACGATTGGTTAGTCCATTAAAATTGAATCGAAAGTACTTAAAAAAAAGGGTAAAAGTGAATTCTAATGTCCTACTAAAAGTTTTCCCAGAGGTAGTAAAATTATCTCCAGGAATAACTTTTATTACCTCAGGTCTCGGTACAGTCTCACGCGTCTTCTCGGTTCTATTCAATGTCCAATGCACATCGATTAAGTCTTGGGTTCTTGGAGCCAAGTGGGGCACAGATATATCGGGAACCGGGAGATTTTTGGCAAGGTTTAAAGTTATTGTACACCCTCCGTCCCGCTCCATCCTCCTTGGGATGTAATGCTTTATTTATTTATTCCACACCCCCGGTGCAAACCCCGTCGTTTCTTCCCATATCGATATTCTTTAAAGTTGGCGCTTTACCGTTTCTTTTCTGAATAAAAAGACAATGAGCAGATGAAATAGGCAATGAAAAATTGTTGCTTTTTAATCAGGCATACGTAAGTTTTCTTTTCTTTTTTTTTCTTTTGCTCTCGGAAATTGGAGCCCTAAGCCTTTGTAACTAAAATTCCACTTCCGTTTCCGAGGACGTTTAATTATGGAAATTGCTTCCCTTGACTTCCTACCAGCCGTTCGCTTGCACCGCGCACCGCTCAGATTAATCCAATACTTTGGGATTTCAAAAACAAGTAAACATTTTATTTAATCTCCAATAAAGATAACGACATTGAAAAGTGATTGAGTTTCCCCCTACCAAAAATAAATTTCATCAATAACATAAATTTCTCTTTAGTACGTTGATAAATTTCTTCAAATTGGTTTCAGTTTATATTTATATTTAAAACACTTCACAAAGGAACTGGATCAGTGATACAAAAATATCTTAAAACTATAACCAAATAATTAAATTATTATTTATAAATCGTGAGATGCATCTGGAGGGATGTAAGTTTCAGAAAACTATTTTCTTTATCGTGCCAACGTTTCAATCTTTATTGAGATCATCTTCAGGGCTCAAAGTTCAAAGTGTTCGTCTTCCGTGTAATTGTGCCATTCTCGCGTGTCGTGTTGAGAGGGGAAGATGATAAAGAAAATCTTCTTCTGAAGCGTACATCACACCAGACCGCATCTCACGATTTCTGAATAATTGCGGATTAACGGTCACTAACCACCAGCATTAAACTATATAAATGATATATTGTTTACCTTCTTCCTTGATCGTAATTCATGAATTATTCTGGCTTTGTGTAAATTTCAAACAATATTTTTATTAGGTTGTTATTTTAATTTGCAGAACATTACCACTATCTTCAATTCGAGTTGATGATGTGTTTGGTGAATTCATGTTGAACCGGAACAGGGTCTCTAGTCGTGGTTTTATTTTTATTTTTTTGTAATTCAACCTCGTATTGGGCAATCTTCAGTGAGAAAATCCTGTTTCACCACTACTGAAACGCGTTTGAATAACTAAAAAAAAAAAAAAAAAAAAAAAAAAAAAAAACACCTTCAAATGTAACAATGAAATTAAAAATATATACAAACTTAATGACAACAGTAGAAAAAATACCTATTCGTTGGTCCGTTGTGCGAAAATGTTTTCTAATTAATTAATCGTTGTGTCAGTATCACTTTAGTTATCAATTTTTAGAAGATCTCGCATTCATCGTCACTTCAGTCGTCGAGGAACTTTTTCGGGAAGTTTTGTCTTGGTGCGAGTTTTTAGATACACTGATATACTTATAATTGGGAAGGTTTTATGGAATTTTTGATAACGGGAGCGGATTTCAATTTGGACGAATAGAAAATTCTAGTACGCACTGTTTCATTTGATACATAAAATCATGCAAGGAGGTTTCATATGATTAAGGATTGGGTGTTGGAATGCTTGGGCTGAATCCACACTTCCATACCGTAAGTCTCATATCGGATTAAATATGGTGTTGTCAAATAGCCTTTTATTTTCGAGAGGTAAGTCAGAGCGTTTGACAAGAAGTCATGCAAGAGCTATGCGTCGTGTCACGACCTCTCGAAGTTTCAGTCGTGTGAGAAGGTTTCTACATCATGTGTTTGTCGATATATAGCCGGATGTTAACTCACCATGGAAGGACAATATTATTTTTGTAGACCGGAAAGATCGCGTAACAAAGACTAAACGTAATTTACATTGATTTTGGAAACATTACACTTTTCCTACCGATTTTCTAGCAGTGTGACGTGTTATTGAAGGTTTCGAGTGGAAATGATAGGATCGATGTTACTAAATACGACTGCTTTATCGTCTGCCAAGCAGAAATACATGCCATCAATGCTTTTACCCTGAAAAATCTTAAAAGAGGTTGCTCTGACAAAAAAGTCCTCATACGATCAGATAACCAAGCAGCCATTAAAGCATTAGCATGTAAACGAATCACATCAAATTTAGACAGTGAATACATCCAAAATATCCTAAACCTGGGGAAACACAACAACCTGATGATATCTTGGGTGCCACGTCACAGGGGAATTTTGGGTAACGAGAAAGCAGACGGACTGGCGAGAGGAGCATCTGCAAGACCATCTGCCCGAACCTATTCTTGAGATAGCAAAATCTAATATAGCATCCTCCATCGCAGAATGGATCCAAACAAAACAAAAGGAGAAATGAATAAACTCTAGCGGTGCTAGACACAGCAAACTTATGTTGAAACAACCCTTGCAAAGACTGGCAAAAGCGCTGCTGCAATTGGAAAGGGCCAAGCTCAGAGGAGTGGTAGGACTATTAACATGTCACTGGCATCTGAGGGAACATCTACACAGCAGCTACCTTTGTCATCTTCCAATGCAAAGCAATGGAGATTTAACCTAAAGAACGGAAAAAACGTAGGACATTAAATTGCAGCAGCGCAGACAATGACCTGATACTTCTAAGGAGAAGGAATGTATTGCACTGAACTAAGGAACTAGGAAGGTTCAAGCCAGAAGGCTGCAAGGGCTGAGTGCAAACCATACCATATCATACCATCGTCTGCCAAAGTGAGTGTGGTGGCGGTATAGGGGTGTGGAGGAATATATGTGTAAATCTGGTGCACTTAGGCCTGAGCAACCACAGCATAGATAGGGAAATATTCTGAGATGTAATTGTTTTTGTCTTGGAAAAAACAGTCAAAGTGATGAGCAGATGAGATACCACGGGGGAGCCAAGTTTGCACCTAAATATGATCAGCAAGCTAGAGTGCCGAACTCGATCAAAAGATTGGCGTACGTCAAGAAATTTCCCAGAAAAATACTGCCACATGTCAAAAAAGAGGAGATAATGTCTAAGACTGTTGGATAATTAAAGGGTTGAAAAGGGTTATATTTGGAGGATTTAGTTTTGGAAGAATATAAAAATAGTACTATGATTTACGTGAACAGTTTCTTCCTGCAAAGCAGATTGCGCATATTGGCTATTAAAAGTGTACATTTGAAAGACGATGTTAATACGAAGCGTGAAACAAATAGATTATAAAACAATTCGTATCAAAATGTCAGGGCTTAACGTCCCTACCCATTTGGTGTCACCGACGAGAGGTCAACCATGTTACAATATGTATTTACACTTTCCAATAAAAAGCCATTCCAACTTTATTACCTCATCCTTCGTAAACAATTATAAAAATATACGTTAACGTACGATTATCTTAACAAAAGGTTTTTTCAAGATGCTTTTCACATAGAATTCCTTGATTTTTGAGTGTTTAATTAGCATACTTCGTTTGTATTGTGGAGATGGCGCGATGTATCGGCTCCAAGGCGATTTTTGATATGCATAGATCTGATAGTTTTCGTTTTTTCTTATCCATCCAGTTGTTCATGGGAAAATGTGCTGCACATGCACATGTGGAGGTAAAAGTCAGTGTCACGAGCGGAATTCGAACCCACGATCTTCGGCTTGATACGCCGGATCTCTACCACTTGAGCTGTCGTGAGTTGGATCCACAAGGACTCTAACTTCCTATCTCAATCCCACCTTTTGAATTTTGAGGTGGGAAGTTGGTGTCCGAGTGGATCGAGGCCACAATAGCTCAGGTGGTAGAGCAGCGGCGTTTCTAGCCGAAGGTCATGGGTTCGAATCCCATTCGTGACACCGACTTTTTATTAAGCCACCCACTATAGAACCCACGATTCGAATCTTGCTCGTGTCACTGACATTTTTATCTCAACTAAAAACCTTAATTAATTGAAATATATCAATTGGTCAATCGGACCAAGAAAACTAAAGAATTATTTATAAATGTGGCGTGGCCATCACACGTTTTTTTCCATAAATCTCTCAATGTTACCAAAATTAATAGTGAAGTAATGCGAGAAAATAATTAATTAAATAACTTAAATAAAATTTCAAATTAGGTAGTAAACTAACATTTTTCAGTGGTTTAGCAAAAAAGCCAGAATCTAATTTAATCTAATTCCATCTGTTAATAATAAATAAAACCAATTGATTAATTTTTATCCTATTGATGTTACGTTTTGTTTAAAATAAATAATAACATATACCCATATTTTTCAAATTATTCTATAATAATTAAAGTAGCAAATGTTCAACACTGCTGGATTGTTTTCGGAAAAGAAAGAAATCTACCCCTCACTCCTTTCAGCCGTGAGGTTTCTTTAAATTAAATGTTTGTTGTTTAAATTTTGCACTAAAAAAATACATTGCAGATCATGATTTTTTTCGTGATTAGACATGTCCTTCTGGTCCTTTTCTGATTTCCGCCTCTAATTTTCTTATTCGATTTGTTCGTGCGGTAACCTCTAAGGTGGTGATCAATTTTTTTATATTCGTTAATGGTGGTGACTAAAAACATTTACACTAGAGACAATGATAGATTTTGGAAATGATTATTTGGAGATCGTGAGATACTGTCTGGTGTAACGCAGGTTTTAGATAGACGTTTCCTTTATCGTTCAAACGTTTCGGTCTTTATTGAGATCATCTTCAGGGCTCAAAGTGTTTGTTTTCTGTGTAGATGTGTGGCAATAGTGATTCCTGTTGATAGTACCAATGGGATTGTGATGTTTTATGTTTATACACGGTGAAACACTTTGAGCGCTGATGATGGTCTCAATAAAGTTTAAAACGTTGGAACGATAAAGAAAACTGTCACGCCTGAATAATCTCTAAATAATCGTTCGGTGTTCTTCCATGGAAGAAACTCATTTTTGAAGAGGGTTGGGACCTAATTCAGGGACGCTGAGATCTGATTCTCATTCCTTCCATTGATGAGTGCCGTGTCAATTTCTTTCAATTGCGGCCAACGGTCCCTTTAGACGTCAGAAAAATTCCAGAAGCGACGGTGGGATCGAACCAATCGGCTACCGCGACCCCCAAATTAAAGCACTGAAACTTAAATCACGTTATTTTTTCATTTGTCCCCTTTGAAGGAAGAGTAAGTACTGCCATGGGCCGGAAAACGATGTTTTCTCTCGACTGGACGTTTTTAGGTCTTCTATGCCTTAAAAAATAGAAATCTTTTACCTCCAATGACCAACCTGGATCCGCCCTTCTTCCCAAACTAAACATTCATTTTTATCAATACGAATTGCAAGAGAAACAAGAAGAAAAGGCCATAAGAATCAATGAAAATAAATGTGCCAAGGTGTATTTTATCTTAAAAATGATTACTCTGACATTCTGTTAGTGTAAAATCACTATTCATTTATTCATGCCGGTCCGCTTCTATTCTATAATTAAGCTTGACTATAATCCGCTAATAAATACTGAAAAGATTAGAATAAACCGGATAACTGCTTTTTCAATGATTACTAGGAAAATAATGCTAATTTAAGGCAGATCCATCCGGGCGTACCTCGAACTTTGGGAATACTTTCAAGCGATCTGATCTTAAATATTCAAACATTTCAACCCAAAGAACATTTCTATACATGGCTTATTGAAGTGACCTTTTGAAGCGTTTACTTTGATATGCCTTTCGTAAAGAACTCCAATCCCGATACCAAAAGTTCCACAGTTGCAACGCAAGTTCACTCCAATTCATCGGCATCCTTTCCTCAGGCAGAAATCCATTAAACTCTTCGTTGAGACGAATAGCAAAATTCTTCTAAATAGTATAGAACAAAGATAAATAAAAAAAACACAAAAAAAGAAGAACAGAGTTAAATATTAATATATTTAGTTAAATTATAATATAAGAAAAAAATAATGCTAAAACTATTTAGCAACTCCTTAAAATATTGTTAAAACCTGACAATAAAATTATTGAATGTTTAAATCAAATACTAGTTAAAACAAATCATTATGAGAATGGGACGAAACCAAGTGTATTTAATGAAAAAAAAGCAATTATTTATCTGGGCGGAATTTCTATCCCAGCACAAGCAAATATAGCTAACTTTTTATTGAAACATGTCTGTCAGACGGTGATTGTTTTAAATTAAAGTTGGATTTTTTATAATAACACAAACTGAATTACATCAGGAGTAAAGTTTAATGAATAAACTTGTAAGAGTGCTTGTTTGGAAAAATTTGAGAAATTGCAAAACGGATTTATTATTCAAACAAAATGGTCGATTCAATTAAATTCTGTTTGAAACTCTGAAGAGGAATTGAGGCAAGGAAAACACACGGGAGTTATTTAATAACGATTCTTCTACCTCGTTGCAGCAAGTGGGCTAGGCATCGCGATCAAAATCATTGAAAAAAATTTAAAAAATCTAGGTCACATATAGGGTTTGAAGGCCATTTATTAAAAAAAGAAAACGGTAAGTTTATTTTTAAATTATTCAGAAATTGTGAGATGCGGTCTCGTGTGATGTAGCTTTCGGAAAAACATTTTCTTTTTCATGCACGTTTCGAACTTTCTTGAGATCATCTTCAGAGCCTGGGATTAACATTGTTTATATTTAACCAATATATGTAGGATGTGGAAAAAAGTGAATTTATTCAATGTAAATTTTTTTTTAATATTCAATCGAAGTATTTCTACTCACTCAAAGTGTTTGTCTTAGTGCCATGAGCGGGATTCGAACGCACGACCTTCGACTAATACGCCGCTTCAGGTACCGTGACTTAAATCCACTCGGACACCAAAAGTCCTATTTAAGCCTACAATCTTACGAATTTTGAAAAAGGAGGGAAAATTCGGCGAAAAATTAAGCACGAAAGAGAAAAAACCACTTGAGCTATCCTGACGATAATGGTTAGAGCAGCGGTGTATTGAGCCGAAGGTCGTGGGTTCGAATCCACCTTGTCGCACTAGCTTATTCATTACAGCCAAAACCTTACATAAAATGTTTATTTTTATTTTAAAACTTTCTAGGTGTGGCGTGTCTATCTAGTTAAATTTTCGTAAAGGTTACCATTTCCACTAATTTAATCTTTATCCCTCCCCGGAGGGTAAAAAGTATGTAACTACAGAAATGTAATAACTTCAAGAAAAAAAGAAAATAACGACGTTACTAATATATCATATAAAATAAAAACCATTAAAAATAAATGAAGAGGATACAGGGACTGCAGTAAAAAAAGTATATCGCATAGGAGTGTACGAATAAAAATTTAAAAGAAATAGCGGGTCGGAAGAACAGCAAGAGCACACTGAGACGGGGCGATAGAAGACTGATGTCTCCGTCTTTTTTTAGAGACTGGGAAAAGGGATAACAAAAGAAAGAATAGAAAATGAGGAAAAATTATTAATTTTGTGGATCAATCATACCGTCATAATTATAATTTCATATTAAGGGTGATTTCGTAAAAAATATCGTAAGAGTTGTTTTTCTTCACTATCTGTTTTCATCCTTATCTTTCCTTCTATTCCTCTCTCTCCCCATAACTGTAAGAAAGCATGACCATAATTTTCGAAGTTATTTAAATAAAACGATATTCGTACATCAATTAATTATGTTTCTCCGTCTTTTTTTTTATCTCACTCTCTCGCTACGTATCTTTCTTTCTCTCAGGTTAATTTTTATGCACTCCCCAATCATTATGTCTCTCTTCACACTGCACTTTCAACACGACATGGCACAATTACACAGAACAACACTTTGAGAAAGTAGAAATACTTTGATGGAATATAAAATATAATTTTTTGCATTGTATAGATTCACTTTTCAAAATAATATATGTATTTTCTAAATGTAAACTATATTTGTAAATCCCAGGCCCTGATGTTGATCTCAATAAAAGATCGAAACGTTGATCCTGATGGCTCCAATATGGGAAATGCAATTGGTATGGACATAAAATTGGCCTGCACGCACCGCACGACACTCAGGCTCAACCGTCCTTTTTTAACCTTAAAAATGTGCAAATGAAATTATGAACAAGCATAATAAACATATAAAGGGTACAGTAATAATTCTATGTGTGCGACAAGGAATAAAGAGGTCTTACTCCACCGTCCCAGGGAGCCATGTCTCTCCTTCGGCACAGCCACCATTCAGGCTGAATTGCTACCAATAAAAACGGGCACATGAAAAAAGTAATAATCATCTCACTCAAGAGTGTAAGAATAATAGCTATTCAGATATCGTGAGATGCGGTTCGGGGTTATGTAGGTATCAGAAAAACATTTTCTTTATCTTGCCAACGTTTCGATCTTTATTGAGATCTTCTTCAGTGCTCAAAGAGTTTGTTGGTGATTGATGACCGTTAGCCGATGATTATTCAGATATCGGGAGATGCGGTCTGGTGTGATGTAAGTTTCGTTCATCTTCTGGGCTCAGTCTTTGTCTTCTGTGTACTTATGCCATTTTTGCGTGTCGTGTTGGGAGTGCCAGTGAGATATTTTTGTTTTATGTTTATATACGTTGGATTTTCAAGAGGTGAGGAATGAAATCGGTGTAGGAGGACAGAAGAATCCCCGGCCCTGAAGATGATCTCAATAAAGGTTGAAACGTTGGCACGATAAAGAAAATATTTTTCTGATGCCTACATCACACCAGACCGCATCTCACGATACCTGAATAATTATCCGTTAACGGTCATTAATCTGTACACAATAGTCACTAGGGCGATGTTTTCCTTTCCCTCCTTTGTTTAAAAACGTATTCATTTAGGAGGCCTGCAAAGACCGAAATGGATCCCAATCTATCAGTTTGTAAGTTACAGGTATTTTCGGTGACACTTATATATACTTTTTCGGTCAATAATCTCCTTTCCAAGCTCGACTCCTCGGATAAAATTTTCAGAGAGTCGAACTTGAAAAAGTGATTATTTTTTAAAGCATGGGTAGCAAGTTCAGATATCGTCTTTTTATTTTCGCAATCCAACCTGTGTTGGTTCAACCGCTCAGACAATTTTTGTTTAGTTTGTCCTACATATTTAACGTTGCATTCACCTGATAGTCCACATTGAAATGTGATCCGATTGGTTCTTTTCTTTTTAGATTCGCATGAAATATATTTAGGTTGTTCCTATATTTATATGCAACACCTACATCCCCAACCGTGTCTGAAGAGTGTTTTTAATTTTTGAGACACTTCAGGTATATATGTGATAGATTATTCAGATTATTCAGATATCGTGAGATGCGGTCTGGTGTGATGTAGGTATCAGAAAAACATTTTCTTGATCGTGCCAACGTTTCGATCTATTATTGAGATCAACTTCAGGACCTGGGATTTACAAACATAGTTTACATTTAGAATATAAATTATAGAATTTGGAAAAGTGAATTTATACAATGCAAAAATTATATTTGCTTTGAGTGAGTAGAAATACTTTGATAGAATATAAAATATAATTTTTGCATTGTATAAATTCACTTTTCCAAATTCTATATGTATTTTCTAAATGTAAATTATGTTTGTAAATCCCAGGCCCTGAAGATGATATCAATAAAAGATCGAAACGTTGGCAGGATAATGAAAATGTTTTTCTGATACCTACATCACACCAGACCGCATCTCACGATATCTGAATAATTATCCGTTAACGTTCACTAATCTCTACACATATGCGATAGACCTGAAACAAATAGGTTTTGCCAACCGGTTGTTTACCATTTCGATTTGTTGTACCATCGCACTTTGGTTCATTCATTTCATACTTATTAGTCATTTCGACATTGACGTTACTTACATTAAACTGATTATGCCTGAATTCAGTAATTAGTTTATTGAGTCACCGGGTAATGATTATTTTTAAGCAAACTGAAAATTAATTTTTTATCCCCCTCCCAAAACTTTCTGTTACTTAGACCCAACACCCTACTGATTAGGTTCTTGGCACAATTTATAGCACAAAATTTTGAGGTTAGTTGTCAAGTAAAAAAATATAGAAAATAAACGGATAAATAATAACTTTTAAATACATGAAAAGAAAGGAATAATTTAAAATACTTTTATCTACTTAAATATTTTTTCAAGGAACCTAGGGTTTATTGGCAAGTGGTTTATAGATAGAATAAAAATTCTTTCAACTAATTTGCAAAAAAAAGTTAAGAAGGAGAACGTATTTTCCATTTGAATTTTTTCGCGCCCCTTCTAGGACGACGAATCGTAAAGTTCTTTTATTGACGCCAATAAATTAATTTGGCACTTTAAAAAAGTCGAATCTGATCGTTAAATATCCTTACTGTTTTTTTACGATTTAATTTCGTTATTTAAGAGTTATGGAAAGGGAATAACAAAAAAAAATGACCTAGTTTATTTTTAGTCAGTTTTCCAAGTGACATTAAGCGTTTCTAGCAGAAAGAAGTTCGTGCTTCCGTGCCTAAGCATCTCCCCTTTCAAATATTTCCCTAATTCTCCTGGACAATACAAAACTTCCATGGTTAAGTGCTTAACCAGGGGAAATGTAAAATGTGATAGAATTTATATTGAACATTTTTGTTATTTTATTTAAAGTTCAAAATTTGACAGCACATTATTTACATGGATGCAGGACTGATAAAATTTTATGCCAAACGAGTTATGGTGATTTTCTTTATAGTAAAGCGGTTGTTGTATTAAGTAATTTAAACGCAAGCGTGTCTTTAAAGAACAGACATACATTTTACTTAAGGTTAGTGTACTTAAAAAAAAAAAAACGATAAAAACCAAACTTTCCCAACTTGTGTGTTTCCCACTCGTAGTAGCAAGTTGGTAGAGACGTAATTCTGTTATGAAAAGTTCCCGCAAGATAGGCAAAAACTTAGTTACACTTGCAACTTGTAATACAATTGTTTTCTTTAAAACACTTATTGTTTTCTCAAAGAAGGGAAGGCTAATGGTAAAAGGAAGCAACATAACAAGGGGTACAAACGCTGACTTCCTTGAATATAAAAATAAATTTTCTATTCTTTCAATAAAGACCGAAACAAACTCAATTGGTTTAAATATCAAGTTTTTTTCATATTACAAAATTTGCGAGCGATCTATAAATTAGTAATGTTTTAATTTTTAAAAAAGGATTCCTTATAAATATTACACTGTAGGATTAAACCAGTCTTTAGAGTTTTAATGGAGGTTCATTAGACCCTTGAAAATTACCGAATTGTTCTCAGAAAACAATTAAAACACCCAATTACATTCGGCTTTTATCGTTATCACTGTTAAATGATGTACACAAAATCCACTTAAAAAATAGAAATATTTTAGAAGAGTATAGTTGCTTACGTTATGATTTGATGTTAATGTTCTATTAGGGCCAATATTTGACTTGAAATATCCGACTGTTTGAATGACAATTTTCAATCTGTCATCCTCGTCGCAAATTCGTCCATTTGTTACTTGTACTGGCTAATCAGAAGGCAGCTGGAGCCGTAAGGGAAATTATATATGACACTCGAAAATTCTACATTTATTGCGTAAGGTCACCAACTAACTACTGGGTTATAACCACCTTCAAACGTGGAGCGCGTGGCGGTAGAATTCGCCGGATGCGCAGCGGCTCCGGTCAGACGAGGAACGCGTGGCGAATAGTGAAGGTGGCTTTATCATCGTCCTCTTGTTCTTGCCTTTTTTTTTTGGCGATCTCTTTTACCGAGAAGGAGGACATCATCTGGACTTGACGGTCTGTTTTGCGGAAGGACATCGGAGGGACATCGCTTCGAAGCGGACAAAGAGTTGCACCATTATAGCCCGGAATCCGTTCAGTGCGCTCCAGGACTACCCTCTGTGCACAGAGTATTTTATTTTGTTTCTACATATGTCAGTACATTTGTAGTTATTGCCGGCATAACATTCATTTCTTTTCTTAATCTTTACCAAAGAGGCCTTGTTCAAGATTGTTAGCTTTTCGAACGATATTATTTTATTATAACTTTAACTTAAAAAAAAGGATTTTATTTTATTTTTTCATTCTGATTTTTCCAAAAAAGGAATTTAAATAAAAGGTGATTATTGTTTTTTTTTCTATTTCTGTACTACCTTTTGTAACTGAAACAACTGTCCTGAGACCACGTCGCTCTTTCCTTTATTACAAATTGTTTATTATCCCTTTATAAATATTTTATTTTATAAATATTATAGGGTATAAGCGATAAAAAGGTGAAAACACCATTATGGAAAAAGTACTTTCAGGTAGTTACTCCCTGTGATGAAGATGACCATCGCAGCCTAGACTGCTTCACCGACGGCTCACTTATTAAAGATAAGGGAAGCGGTGCTGGAATACACATACCTAAAATAGGGATCAGCATCTCCTCCCCTCTTTGTAATAACACCTCCGTCTTTCAGGCAGAGGTCTGGGCCGTCAATATTTGCTGCAGAACACTTATGGATAACAGGATACAGGGAAAAGATGTTTCAATTTTTTCCGACAGCCAGGCCAGTCTGAAATCATTACAAAAAGAACTATCAACATCTAGACTGGTAGAGGAAACTGTTGAATTCATTAATAGAATCATTACCAGGTATGAGAATAGGGTAACCCTCATAACCAGCTAATAAGGGACACTATGGCAATGAAGAGGCGGACAGCCTGGTCAAGGAAGGATCAAATACTGCGTTTGTCGGGCCACAACCAGTATAACCTCACTCTTTAAGCACAGCGAAAGAGAGTATAAGTTGCTGGGGAATGAAACAATTCCTCAAATAATGGAATACGTCCCCCTGATGCAGGCAATCGAAGGATTTTCTTAAGGAAATCAAACCTAAGGAAGCGAAATGGTTACTCTCTATTTCTAGGAGAGGAATTAGGAGGCAGATAGGTACCCTAACCGGGTTATTGCCCATTGGGAAGACACCTCACCATAATGCCCACCCTACCAGACCCCTTCTGCCGCTTCTGCGAAACAAACGAAGAAACGGCTCGACACTACCTAGCTGAATGCGATAGGTATGCCAGGGAAAGATTCGACACTTTCGAAAGAGAAGACATAACCAAAACACTCCCCAGGATAAAATGGTCCACAATCTTGGGGTTTGCAAATAAGTCCAATAGGTTTATGCAGGACTCGTGAGCCGACCAAGTCCCGGACTTTTAGGGATCGGGTACGGGGTCTACCCAAGCTTTAACCCCTCGGGTCCTGGTCGCCCGCCCTGCATAATATTAATTAATGTTATATATATACTTTTGCTGGCTTAGTAAATGCATACCGTGGTAAATATATTGTAACCTCATTTTCTTTATTAGTATTTCTATTGTATCATAAATTATGTATGGGAAGTCGAATAGAAAAGTCCAAAAAGGCATGATATCATTTTTTCCGACAATATCAAAAATCTTTCTTATTATAAAAATGAATAAGAAATTGTATGCAATTTGATCATTATGTATCGTTGTCTGCCTATCCCAGCTGGATCAGGCTGTCAGGCGCATGAAGAGATAAAAACATGAAATCATCTAACGCAAAATGGCCAGATCAGGGTTTATGGAGGAAAATAAACAAAATATATTTCGGGTTAACAATGAGTAAAAATAACAAATATTAGTTCCATTAATTAATCTTTATGTACGGTGTGCAGAGATTAGTGACGGTTAATTGATAATTTTCAGATATCGTGAGATGCGGTCTCGTGTGATGTAGGTGTCAGAAAAACATTTTCTTTATCCTGCCAACGTTTCGATCTTTATTGAGATCATCTTCAGGGCTGAAAGTGTTTGTCTGAGTACTTGTGCCATTCTTGTGTGTCGTGTTGAGAGTGCGCATCTCACGATATCTGAATAATTATTTATATAAGGTATTGGTTGAGATGAAAATTTAGTGCCACGGGAGTTCGAACTCACGCACTCTCAAAAGACAAGAATGACAAAGCGGAAAACACTTTGAGTCCTGAAGATGATCTCGATAATGAACGAAACGTTGGCACGATAAAGACAATGTTTGTCTAAAACCTACCGTCCCAACCAGACCGCGTCTCACGATCTCGGAATAGTAATTTATGTATGGTTAAAATGATGTGGTAATTTCATTTTTCGCCGAGAACCGAATCCTGCTTACAAGACATTTGAAAAATGGCAAAAAGGAGGAAAAATTCGAAAGGTAGGTTGAAATGGGGCGGGGGTGTCTGAGTGGACAGAAGAAACTATAGCTCGAAGTGATAGAACAGCGGCGTATTTAGCCGAAGGTCGTTGGTTCGAATCCTGCTCGTGACACTGGCTTGTTTTTTTCCAATCAATACCTTACATAAAGATGAATTAATTGAAAAAAATTAGCCAATCGGACCACGAAATATAATGTTTTTAATAAATATTAGCCGTGAAGCAAGTTCTTATTTGGAAAGAATAAAATTATACCAGGTAAGATTTCAGTTCGATTATTTATTAAAGGCAAAAATCGCTGTTTCATGTTACAAGTTTTGTTTTATTTATTATTATTAAAATATTATTAAAAAAATATTCTGTGTTTCTCCTAAATAGAGAAATGTCGTTATTAAGCGTTTAAGACTGAAAAAGTATTTTGAACCCCTTTACGAGACGTAGTTTTAGAATTGTCGAGAAAACGGGAGAACAGTACCACCGGCTACGTGTTCGGGTTAATAAGTAAAAACAGAGGGAAAAACGGTGAAATGTAATTTGAACTCGTATCATATTTAGATGCGAGGCACTATTGTATGTTCGGGAGGGCAATATATTTTTATAGCACTGTCCTAACGGGCGTAACAACTTCAACTACCGTTTAAACATTTTTGCGACAGGCAAAATTGATATTATTGCAGTATAGTGATACTTTCGAATCGGAGAGAGAGAGAGAGAGAGAGAGAGAGAGAGAGAGAGAGAGAGAGAGTAAGAGAGAGTGAGAGAGAGAAAGAGACAGTGAGATAAGTTCCTTAGCCTATAATACATATACAAATAAAAAATAAAAATTGGAAAAAACAAATACAGAGAAAGAGAGAAAGAGAGGGTGAGAGAGAAAGAGAGAGAGAAAGAGAAAGAGTGAGAGAGAAAGAGACAGTGAGATAAGTTCCTTACCTTTAATATATATACAAATAGAAATATAAGAAATATAAAAAAATCGGAAAGGCAAATACAGAGAGAGAGAGAGAGAGAGAGAGAGAGAGAGAGAGAGAGAGAGA
>CM077107.1:23962526-23980247 GCA_039619505.1 Cimex hemipterus
GAGAGAGAGAGAGAGAGAGAGAGAGAGAGAGAGAGAGAGAGAGGATACAGACAGACAGAGGACTGATTGCTGAAAAAAGGAGGGAATGGATGAGAAGGCAATAATTAATTAAGATAAATAAAAAATATTGAACGTTCGTGAGATAAACCGGTCGGAAAAAGAGAAGAATTGAGAAATAAAGATTGTGTGTGTGTATGTGCGCGCGCGCTCATATAAATAATGTTTGTATGTGAGAAAAGAATAAAGAAAAGAGACAATGAGGGGTGAGAAAGAAAGAGAAAGAGAGAGAGAGTGAGAGAAAGAATGTCCATAATATTCGATTGTTAGTGTAAAAATTATAAAAATATTAATTGTCGGTTTCGTAATTTGGTAGATATTTTACGAAAATTATTTTTCTTATTGATTGTAGCATAAATTTAGGGGAAAAAATCACACTGGTTGGCAGGATTCTCGTGTAACCCGTTGTTTCTTTTCTCAAATAAAAATATGTTGTTTTGAGACTTCGAACGGCAATAAATCCACCGTCAATAGAAAGAGCGGAGCCGCACATGTTTTGGCGTTAAAAGTTAGTCGTTTTCACGGAAAACAAGTCTCTTCCGAGCAGTGCCTATGTGACAAGTGGTGTCTGATTTCTTTCGGGATTCCACACCAGTGGTGATCTTATTGGGTCTCGCGCTTCTCCTCCCTTTAACATGTTCCCTAAGATTGGCGTATTGCCTTGTCGGTTTGATTTATTTTTTCCTCTTGTCCCATTCGTCTTTATAAACCTGCGATTTTATTGTCATTCATCGAAAAACTTGCAATTTACTGAATCATTTGATTCCTAAAGCAGTGAGAACATTGCTATAAAAAAGTGTTATACGTGACAAATGATGATATGGCTATATGTTTTATATAAAAAAAACTTTGTCAGTACTTTTGATTATTACAATAACAGTTATAAACAAAAGAACAAAAGAAATTTAAAAGGCCTTATTTCAGATTATGATATGAAAATGAGTTGATAATTTCAAAATTATAATTATTAATGGCTTATGCTTCCTATTATAGATGGTGGCAGATTAAAGACTATCATTTCAATAATAATTCTAATCACTTTTCACTTAAGAACATAAACGGACTAAAAGAGGTTACAGTTTCAACTTCTCACTCCCTGCAACTCTAATTTACAGTTATACGCAAATATCCTAATTTTTCAACAGGACAGTAGGCATCTGTACTACGTGACAGTGACGCAAGCCATATACCGTCAAGCGCGCAGACAAGTTATAAAACACATAATAAAAAGTAATAACTATGTTGTAACATCTACACAGATAATTAGATTTTTTATCTTTATTTTATGGAAGAGCGGAGAGAAGCTTCCTCACGAGGTATGTCACCAATGTTCACTATATTGTCAGTAGAACGTCTCTATAGCTTCGAAGTTGATTCGGTTTAGAAATTGTTCGTAAAACTCGCTCCTATATACTAATCCAAGAGGTCGAGGGACCCCACCAACCAGTAGAAATTATTCAATGTTGATGTCAGCAATTTTTTTTTACAATGGATGTATACTGCAGGAGTTCTCTCCTGAGCACTGCAGCTGTACAGCTTATTGTTCTTTATTCCTGGACCGATATTTTTGTGGGAGGGCTCACAACACAAATTAAACTTGAGACCCCGTTGTACTGGTGTTCCTCCATCGAAGAAACTCATTTTTGGAGGGGTTTAGGACCAGATTCAGGGTCGCTTAGATCCGATCTCTTTCATTGATGAGTGCCAATTTCTTTCAATTGTGGCCACCGGTCCCCTTAGACGTCAGACAAATTCCAGTGGCGACGGTGGGGATCGAACTCAAGACCCCGGGGTCTACTAGCCGAGAGTCTGACACCTTAACGACTCGGCTACCGCGGCCTCCAATTCAATGTTGATGTCAGTCATACGGTCATAGTAAGGTAACGCTAATAACAACTTAACCGGGTAACTTAACTGACAAGTGCACCAAGCAGCAGGTTCCTCAATCCTCCCCAATTATATGTGCTTTTAAGCTAATTACGCCAATTATAACTGGTGCAAGAAGCAAAATCTTTATGTCTGAATCTACTTCCGACAATTTATGATAAAGCGTCAGAATACAATTTGTGATATATCGTCCTACAGGAGGGAGAATAATCGACCTCCTAGACCGACCAACAACCCAGACCAATGAAAACAGCGCCACTGCCTAAAAGATGGTTTTCCATAAACAAACGCTTCGGTGCTTCCTTTATATGACATCACCACTCTCCAGATCACGTTAGATGATCATGAGAATACCATTGATTCTCCTAATATTTTATCTAAGTTCTGTCCTATTTAGGTTCTTCCAAAAATCCACCAATTCATATATTACAATTAATTATGATTTTTTGTTGAGATAAAAAAGTCAATGGCACGAGCGGGATTCGAACCCATGATCTTCGGCTAGATACACCGCTGCTCTACCACTTGAGCTACCCAGACTTCGATCCAATCGGACTTCCCATCTGAAGAACGAAGATCGTGGGTTAACTTGACTGAAAAGTACACCAAGCAACAGGCTCCCCAATAATATGGGCTCTTAAGGTTATTGCGCCAATTATAACTGGTGCAAGAAGCAAAATCTTTAAGTCTGAATCTACTTCAGACAATTTATGATAAAGCGTCAGAATACCGAAGGGAGAACCAACTACCTCCTGGACCGAGCAACTATTCCGATCAATGAAGTGCCCGCCACTGCCTTAATTGTTTCCTTAAAGAAGCGCCTAGGTGTTTCCTGTATATGACATCACCACTTTTCAAATTTGGTAGATGATCATGAGAATACCATCGATTTTCCTAATTTTTTTATCCAAAGTCTGTCCTACTTAGGTTCTTGCATAAATCGATTTCTAATCTCAGTATTCTACGTCAGTATTTTCAAGTTTACTACCTCCTTTTCTACTAGAGAATGGTTGATGTTGCACCTATCATCTAATAACTATTTTTATGAGTGAACAGAAGCTAACACTGGTGTCTTGCCTCATTGCCTCAATCAACACCAAACGCAATAAGTGCAGCAATAAGTTGGTTTAATCCAAAACTTTGTAATTAGTTCTAACAATTTTTTTTTATTTCCTGAATCGTGATTTTATAGCTATTAATGTCGTTAAACATAAGGATGAAGGAAGGTTTTCTTTTATCGTAACACGTTTCGAACTTTATTGAAACATTCATCAGCGAATAAACATCGACAAACGGTCACTAGTCACCACATACTTTTAGTAGATGTCGACTGATTCAATGAGTATTGATATACTACTTGAGGGATTAAGAGGTAAGATAATTGTGGACCATTTTGGACGGTCGTCCAAAACATGGTGTAAACCGCAGTAGATTTCAATAAAACCTTTTTATTTATTTACGTTTTAAATTTTTTGGTAAACGATTATTCATTCAGAAATCGTGCGATGTGGTCTGGTGTGATGTAGGTTTAAGAAAAATGTTTTACTCATCGTTCCAACGTTTCGAGCTTTATTGAGATCTTCTTCACGGAATAATCATCGACAACCCGTCACAGTTACTGATTCAATGAGTATTGATATGCTACTTGAGGAATTAATAAGTGAGATAATATTGGACGTTGTGGATAAATGTACTAAGATAGCCTTAAGGTAATGAACGAAAGAAATTCACAAGACGATATTTCAGATTTATAGATGAGTTTCAAGTGTCAAAATAATAATGATTAATTTCATGAAAGAATGACGGCTTGAGATGAAAAATGTATTCAACCCATTTCATCGTATCCGATCGCAATTATCAAGTTTCAAGAAATTGACAAATATGCTCTACTCGGCTGTCATGAAGCTAGAAAATCCACCCGGCTGCTTCATTAAGGTAGATTTCCGGCGAAGGTGGTTTTTAAAAAAAGACCTTCCTTCTGACGTCCTTCGGGTGTTTAATGTGATGAATCTTGCCTTCAAACCTCGGATCTATATCTGTCCCTTTTCTCCCCGGTGCCCCGCGTTTCCCTGATGTTTTTTAGACGGGCGGGTTTTCGAGTGGTCCATCCCTTTTTCTTCTCGCCTCCTAATGGGATTATCCCGACTCCGGAGCGAGAAGTTGCACAACTCCATCCAAACGATCACTCGACTTCTCTCAGCCTTTTCAATAGTTTTAACAACTCCATTGTTCGAACAGCCTGTACCAGGCTCTGAAAACGGTTGAAAATATACTGTCAGCCAAGGTAGAGAGACGATATTAAATTCATTTCATTTTGTATTTATTGAATATTCATGCAGGATGTCTTTTTTAGATAGCCCGGCTGGACATCTCTCGAATAGGTACCGTTATCGAAAAACCCAAAAATACGATTTTTTCATTTTTAGCATAACTTTTAGGACTTTTTAGGAAAAAACACTGTCAAAATACTTCAGAGGCAAGACAAAGTTAATTTTTAAATGGCTTTAAAGAATTTTGTATAGTGAAAACGATCAGAGTTTAAATTGGTCAGAGAATAACGTAATGGTACAGAATTTTTAAATAATCACGTTAATTTTATTTTTGTTATTAGGTGTTTTCATTTGCTGTTTTAGTGCTAGTCGGTTTATGGATTTCTTGCGACGATTTTGATGCGTCGCTAGGAGTGGTGCATTTTGCGTATTACACGTTCATTTTTCGAACATAAAGATTGATCGAAATAAATGGAATAAAGTTTTTAAAAAATATAACCGTTTATCAAGTAAAATCAAGTGTATGCTAGCAGGACCATCAGTACCATTCCATGAAATTTAATCATTCGTGTTCTCATTTAACATTTCGATGCTTGTATGCCTAGTAGTCATGATATCAATGATTTTAATTAATTAATCTTTTTATATTAGGTCTTGGCCGAATTGAAAAAGTTAGAGTCATGAGCGGGATTCGAACCCACGACCTTCGGCTGCATTATCACTTGAGATATCGTGACTTAGACCAACTCGTCATCTCATTGTTTCAAAATTTCCTACTTTTTGCCATTTTTCAAATGTTTGTAATCAAGATTCGGTTCTCACGATTTGAGAAGTCGCAACGGAAAGCTGTTAGCTGAAGGTCGTGGGTTCTAATACTGCTCATGACAATTAATTATGGGTTTTAGTTGAGATGAAAAAAAAATTAATGGCACGAGAGGGATTCGAACCCACGACGTTCGGCTAGATACGCCGCTGTTCTTCCACCTGAGCTATCGTGACCTCGATCCACTCGGACACCAACTCCCCATCTCACCTAAAAACCGTAATTAATTGTGATATATTAATTGGTCGAGCGGACCACGAAAATAGTGAATGAATTACTGCTCATGACATTAACTTTTTTGTCTTAACCAATACCTTGTAAAAGCAGGTAAAAGAATCACATCAAAATTAGTCAGTGAATGCATCCAAAATCTCCAAAACCTGGGGAAACACGACAACCTGATGAAATTTTGGGTGCCAGGGGAAGGAATTGGATAACAATAAGCAGTCAGTGGCCAGAGGAGGATAGAGGATATAGACCCGAACCTCCACTTGCTATTACAAAACCAATTCAGAATCCTCCATCGCAGAATGGAACCCAAGGAAAAGAGGATAAACTCTAGCGGTGGTAGATATAGTAACCTTAAGATGAAACAAGCCTCACAAAAACAGGCAAATCACTGCTGCAACTGGAGATCCCCAAATTGCGGGTAGGATTTAGGCTTGAAAAAGATGATATTGTACGAAGTTTATAATTCCGTAATAAAATAAATACGAACACAATCAAGTGTAATTAACACGCACAAATATATTTACTTAATAGAATCCCATAAACTCATTGCCAAAATTTTGATATAACAAAAAATACAATATTTATAAGAGGATAATCTCACCAACATAAATCTATGGAACAACGTCGAAGACTGAGCAAATCTGCCGAACGCCAAATGGTTCAAAGCCATCTTAATGTCCAGAGCGAATTTAATTATTCTTCATTAATATTAACAAATGGTAACAGAAGGCTGCCGCGCCTGGGGAATACAAAACCCACTTCCTTATATACTTATCATAAGGAATAATTATATCATACCATACCAAAATCTTAGATAAAAAGAATAAACTAATAAAATAACATAACATAGTATAAAATAATGAAATAATGAAAATCTACACTTTCAAGTAAATTACAGCTTACAATTTATCCGTCTTGTATTTAACTCCGTTATTTGAAATGGCAAAGCAATGAAATTTATAAAATAATAAAATAAAGACAAATTATCGTAAACCAAAAATCTTCAAACCGTGCAATAAATACAATAAAAATCTGGGAACCTACAAAAACATTAATTAATTGTAATATATTAATTGGTCAAGCGCAACACGAAATTAGTGATTTTAATGATTTAAAATGAAGTATATCATCACTAATGCTCTCCATCGCCATTTCATTTGTCGTCCAGAATCCAATCCGATTACACGACATTTAAAAATGGCAAAAAGGAGGGAAAACTCGTAAGCTGAGGTTGAGATGGGGAGTTGATGTCCGAGTGCATCGAGGTCACGATAGCTCAGGGGGTAGAGTAGCGGCGTATCAAGCCGAAGATCGTGGGTTCGAATCCCGATCGTACCATCGACTTTTTTATCTTAAATAAAAACCTTAATTATTTGTAATATACTAATTAGTCAAGTGCACCAATTAGTGAATTGAATAAAATCTTCAAAACCGTGCAATAAAAACCTCGAAACGTGCAAAAAAGGGAAATAAAATCCTCAGAACTTGCAGAAACATGCAATAAAAGCTTCAAAACGTTCAATAAAACCCTCGAAACCTGGATTTGAACAGCTTTAAACAGCCCAATATAAACCTAGAAACGCGCAAAAAGTGCAATGAAAACCTTAAAGCCACAAAAACGCGCAATAAAATCCTCAAAATCTGTAAAAGCTGCGTGCGATAAAGCTTCATAACGTGCAATCGAAACGTCAAAACATGGATTTTAACTTTAGCTTTTTCAAACTTACTTTAAAACGCGCAATATCAAACTCGGAACGTGTAAAAAGAGGCTCGGTGCTTGAAAAAGCTTGCAATAAAAGGTTCAAAACCTGCAATACAAACCTCGAAACATGAATTTGAACAACCTTAAAAAAAATGATAAAAGAATAAATTCAAAAAATTTCAATGGTGCACTGGCTCTAGTAATTAGTAAATATTCTGACAACAAAAATATTAAAAAAGTGGTAAAAATTTAAAACTAGACTAAAATTAAAGGTAAAATATCTATCCTTGAAAAATTTACACGACATTACGATACCGATAATAAGTGAATTTCTTACATTCTTTCAAATTCAAGTACAATATAATATTAAGGATAAATTATTTCATATAACTTTATTTTTATAACAATTTCAAGTTAAGCAGCGGGTCTTCGTCATCAAGCGCGTTTGAAAAGATGTAAAACATAACGAAAACCCTCATTTGCTGTCAGAAGCCCACATTTCGACCCGACGTTTCGCACCCTTTGATCTTTGTTATTTTGGCATAAAAACAGAAGAACCGATATCGTCAACAGGCCTTATCTTAATGATCTGCTTTCTACAATATATATACATCAATTAGAACATAATTTTCAACAACCTTCTCGATGATCATAAATTGGTTGGTGTACGGTTTATCATGAAAATTGGACCGTTCTAAGCCATACTGTCACAAAAAATTCAGATATTCACGATCTTTGTGTTAACCCTGTTAACTCTGTTAGGTCCTGTTAGAACGAGAAAAATTATGACGTAGACTTGTAAGAATCGGCTAGTTAACATGGCCAGGGCCAATGTTGGATGTTAGGTCGAAAATAGCGTCGTTAGTGCGTAGGTAACCAACATGGCGGCCAGGAATGTAACAGCTGTTTTTTGTTTACTTGTATTTGAATTCTTAAATTAGCATTAATTAAATCAGACCTGCACTTAAATCGAATTCTTTTGTTAATTTCTGACCTGTCTGCATACTCTTATTCATAATAGATACTACTCCTATCCTATAAAGTTGTAGGTTGTTAGAGGTTAGGATACAAGTTAGGTTAGTCGGTAAGAATTGAGGCGTGTAATTTGTTAGTACTTTTCGAGTTCTTAGATAGCATTGTGAATGAAAGATTTGATTAATTTTTCTTTTTTATGAACTTCTACAGTTTAACACAAAACAAAACCAAAACAAACAACAACGAGCCTTCTATGGTTTTATTTTTGGTTCTACGAGTCGCCTCGTGCAGCATTTCGGATAAATTAATGTTTCCTAAAGAGAGATTTACGATCTTACTGCACATTTTTCTATTCGAGTTAACATCTTTCAAACATCGTGAATTATAAGGCCAAAATATCAAGCTAAGGTCCACAAATAATCCTACGAAAAATTCGTTTTTCAAGGATTGAATTACGAACAATAAAAGTTTTTCATTATCTAAACGTATCTTTGTTTGTTAGAGAAAAAACCGAATTTACTTACTGGAAATAATGGAAATGAAACATTATTGGTTTTTTGTTTCCGTGCGAATGGCTTATCAACATTTCTCTTGTACATTTAATCCTTCCGATTTAACGCTTATGAAAAAAAAGTAATTATCTCATGACATTACACGGATAAAAGTTAAATCGACTCTAATTAACTGTTAAATCGCCAGTCTGCTTAATTATTGTTAATTGTTTGGCACTTGTTGTTTAATTAGATAAAAAATTAATATCTAGTCCTTTGTAAGGCTTTGAAAAATAACACTCGGTTTTTTTTTTTTGTAACGAAACGTCATAAAAAGGTTGGGAGGTTTTCGAGGATTCTTGTCATGCATCTTTGGCAGTCCGACATCATCAATCTAGCCGGTTCGCGTTTCATCTATCATTGTGAGCATGTACAACCGGCGGGTATACGGATTCAAGACGAACCGAGATTCATGACAATTATAAAAAATTGTATCTTTTTTAAATCATTGAGAATAATTTTTGCGAACAACCTTTTTTTTTTTTAATTTGTTTTTCACCACCAAAATGGGTATAGATTTTTTGAAAATATTCATACGCTGACATTTGGTAAAACAATACAGTTCAAGAGAACTATCGGAGAAAGCCAGTAAACTCTTATTAGACGGTATTTCGTCCCAAAATATTATGGCCCGAATTTGGCGGGATTGACAATAATCATTTACTATTTTACTGGAAAACGGAACGGTCAATTTCATCAAATACTGTTTCCAGATTGACCGAATCAATGAGGCTATCTTCAGAATTAATGGGTGGAATCGAATTGTTTAGTAATGCGTACATTTAACTGCTGTCCCAGCGATTTATTTCCTACTGATCTTGCTTGTAACAAGCCTCGCCGCCGTATACAACAACAATAACAAGTTTTGTGTGGTTTTGTAAAGATTAAGTGTTAAATTGACTATTTTTTCATTGTGTAAACGGAATTATGGCATATCAAATGGATAATAATTTTTTCCCATAATTCGAACAGTATTATTTGGATTTTAATTCATTAAATTCACTAATTTCGTGGTCCGCTTGACCAATATTAAAATTAATTAAGGTTTTTAGTTGGGATAAAAAGTCAGTGTCACTAGCGGGATTCGAACCCAAGACCTTCCACTAAATAAGCCGCTGCTCTACCACTTAAGCCGTCGTGACCTCGAACCAATCCAAAACCCTCCGGTTCGAATCCCCGCTATTGCCATTGACTTTTTTATCTCAACCATAAACCATAATTAATTGTAATATTTTAATTTATGTGATGTTGCCTACTATTTTGTAATGAAGTTTTTAAGGTTAAAACAAAAAAATCAATACATTTTGCCTACAAGTTTCGGTACAATTTATTCGGTCATCAAGGCCAAAACCAAAACGAATACAGAAATTAAATATTTGAAAAAGAACAACTTGTTTTTGTCAGCTGTAGTTAAAGAATTAAGTCAACATTTATTGTAATTTTAAAAAAAGAAGAAAGAACATTTGAAACCTGTTGCCCTCTGGGCCGTCGACGTCTCGGTGGAGCTTTGTGACGTAAGAGGTGTGACGTTGAATTCGGGGTCATTGTCCAATTTGGTAAATTGAATCGTTTGCATTTTATAATTTCTAAGGTCTTCAGGTTTTCAATTTTCCTTTATTTATTATGTGTAGGATTTTTATTTCTTTTTGGTTCTATGCAAAAAGTCTTTAAACGAATCGAAGTTTTTTCTTATAAGTGCTAGTTTTCTTTCAATCTGGTAGCATGAACCTTATCGCATGACCCATGTAAGCCACCTTTTCACAAAATTAATTTTATTAACGTTGTTGATATCTTTCTCCCATTTTAATCCATCTAATTTCTTTTCATGTTTTTCCCGCCAAGTTATGATGTTACATGATATAACAGTAACTGGCTCTCTCGTTTAGTTATCCTATTGCTAACTTCTATTTACCTCTGACCTTGCCAATCTTGAATAAAATTATATACATAACATACACATAAATAAAAAAGTGTTTGCATTCAATTTAACCACGAATATACGGTGCTGCTACAATATATGTGTAATATTTATAATATAAATAATATATAATCCTTTATATTTCTTAGTACGATTGACCAAATAACTTCTTTCAATTAATTAATCTTTATGTAAGCCATTGGCTCAAAGGAAAAGTTAGTGTAACGAGGGGGATTCGAACGCACGATCTTCAGGTTGATACGCCGCTGCTCTATCTTTTGAGGTTCCACTCGGGCACTAACTTCCCATGTCAACCACACTTTTTGAATTTCCCATCCTCTTTGCCATTTTTGAAACGTCGAGTAATCTATTTGATTCTCTTTAACAAAAGGAATGGCCACGGGTATCTGTTTCGTGAGGCGATACTTGTTTTACTTTTTATATCCAATTACGTTTTCGTGGTCAATTGACCAAGTTACTTCTTTCAATCAATTATTTATTCTTTCTACGTTAAGTCTTGGTTGAGATAAATTGAATTATTATTTAAACCTAACGTTGGCACAAAGGAAGTAGCACGGCGGAGTAGATGTCTTGATTTTGTATCGTATTGCCATTGTGCTAAATTAATAGAATAAGAACAATTTCTACTAGCCCTTGATTCATTAGGGAGTTTAGAGGACACGAAATTCTAACTCGATTAGACAGAGAAACCACTTCAGAGTCGTGCTTTCAGCAATAAAGGCTTCTGGTTCATCTGCCTATTTCGCCATTGCTTTTATAACACGAACGAGAGGACCGACCGCACTAGGAAGCAGAAGAGCCATAATTGAATTTTACAAGTTGATACGATAGCAACTGATTACATGAATATTGGAAATTTTTTATTTAAAATCAAGCTTTTAATTTTTTTTTAACCTTCAATTTTAACACTGTCTTTTCAAGCAAAAGAGTCGCTGTTTATTTAAAGATTATGAGTTTTAATTATTTCATTTTATTTTAAAACATTTTACATTAAATTTGGTATGGTAGAATACATTTAAAAAAAATCTTTTTCTCAGAAAGATATTGAATGGTCGTCAGCATTTATTTTAAAGTCAGATTTAAAATAATAATTTAGAGGCTATTTTCGTAATTTCTTTTTTTGAAAGTCAAAACGACAACTTAATAAACAATTTCTTGCAAAATTGGCAGAAATGTTTGATATAGCTGAAGCTTTTAACAGCAATAATAGTTCAGCAATAATTTAAAATGACACAACTCGTCCTGCGATATTGTAATGAAAACATTAGAATCCAGAATAAAGCAAATAGTGTTTTGTTGCGTTTGCGGTCATGGTACAAACAGAACAGATGCTGTTGACAAATCGGACAAAAGAGAAAACATCAAACAACTAGTTGTACCAAAATTGTTGATAAGTTTTGGCATAGCTAAAACTTCCTCTGATGTAAAAGAGATTTATTAGAGAAAAATCTCTCTTCTTTGGAAAACATCCCTACTTCATTATTGAAAGAGAGTAGAAAGATAAATCTAACCGGTTTCTTTTATCCTGATGGCTCCAATATGGGAAATGCAACCGGTATGGACATAAAATTGGCCTGCACGCACCGCACGACACTCTGGCTCAACCGTCCTTTTGTCCTCAACCGTCCTTAAAAATGTGCAAATGAAATTATGAACAAGCATAATAAACATATAAAGGGTACAGTAATAATTCTGTGTGCGACTAGGAATAAAGAGGTCTTACTCCACCGTCCCAGGGAGCCATGTCTCTCCTTCGGCACAGCCATCATTCAGGCTGAATTGCTACCAATAAAAACGGGCACATGAAAAAAGTAATAATCATCTCACTCAAGAGTGTAAGAATAATAGCAATTCAGATATCGTGAGATGCGGTTCGGGGTTATGTAGGTTTCAGCAAAACCTTTTCTTTTTCTTGCCAACGTTTCGATCTTTATTGAGATCTTCTTCAGTGCTCAAAGAGATTGATGACAGTTAGCCGATGATTATCAGATATCGGGAGATGCGATCTGGTGTGATGTAAGTTTCGTTCATCTTCAGGGCTCAGTCTTTGTCTTCTGTGTACTTATGCCATTTTGCGTGTCGTGTTGGGAGTGCCAGTGAGATATTTTTGTTTTATGTTTATATACGTTGGATTTTCAAGGGGTGAGGAATGAAATCGGTGTAGGAGGACAGAAGAATCCCCGGCCCTGAAGATGATCTCAATAAAGGTTGAAACGTTGGCACGATAAAGATAATGTTTTTCTGAAACATACATCACACAAAACCACATCTCACGATATCTAAATAGTTATCGATTATCGGTCACTAATCTCTATATAATAATAATAGCTAGGGTTGTCCCACGGTTTGGTTGTTGACATGCCGCTCATTTGAGTGAGGTAAAGGTCCCGGGTTCGCATCTACCGGTTCTGCATTCAAACCCGACATACTTACAAATAATTAAAATTTGAAAGGCATTGGTCGGAATAAAAATGTCAGCGTCAAGAGCGAGATTCGAACCTACGATCTTCGGCTAAATACGTCGCTGCTCTACCACTTGAGCTAGCGTGACCTCGATCCACTCTTACACTAACTTCCCATCTCAACTTCACCTCTAAAATTTTCCCACTTTTTTGTCATTTTTCAAATATCGTGTAATCAGGATTCGAGTCTCGGAGACAAATGAAATTGCCAAGGAGAACTTTCGTGATGATATAGTTCAGTTTAATTATTATAGTTCATACTCGGATTGACCAATTAATATTTTAAATCAATTAATATTTTTATGAAACGTATTGTTCTAGATAAAAGGGGGTGAGGTTGAGATGTGAAGTTAGTGTCCAAGCGGATCGAAGTCACGATAGCTCAAGTGATAGAGGCGACGTATTTAGGCGAAGATCGTGGGTTCGAATCCCGCTCGTGACGCTAACTTTTTATGTCGACCAATTGCTTTCATAAAAATATTAATTGATTGAAAAATGTTAATTGGTATTGGACCACGAACTGTAATTGATATTTACAATTTTTTTTTAAAAACCCTGATGATATGACCTCTGTTGTTGCGAACCCTAAAAAAAGTACGAACATAATCATAAGAAAGTAACAAGGTTTCTAATACACCAAAACACTTATTAATATTGCGAACTGTCGCCTCTGTTTTGAGGGTGATGAGGCCAAGACCCCAAGATTATGAGATCAACTCAAACGTTGTCTGGAAAATTTTGATATCCTGGAAAAACTGGGCCCGATGAATAGCCTAACGCTAAGGCCCCAAGCCACATGGGACTTCCAGGCAACGAGGCAGAAGACACTAGATAAAAAGGAACTCTCTGGGCAACTCATAGGCCCAATTATTTTTTTTTGTACATGTAAATTGAACTGAAATTTCCATAATTAATGCACACAAAAAGGCAAGGAAAAAGACGAAATTCTACTCTACAGGGAATTAAATAAAAACATTAAGATGTGCATTTATAAGATGCTCTAGTAAAATATAACGTAAAAATGTGGGCTATAAATAGTGGCAACTACCCTGCCATAGGAAAATGTTGTGGTAACTAGGAAAAGCCTTCCAATCCAATATATACGTAGGTACAAAACATCTAACAAAAAGGAAATTCTTCTAAACAATTTTATAACTGAGATCGATCGCAATAGATGAAAGTTTAAGAGTAAAATTGGGAGAAAAAATTCCTATTGTCAAACAACTCTAGTCTCTCGCTTAGTTAAAATAAAAAAAAATTAATTAAAATCCTTTTGCGGGAATAGAGACGGTGGAATTTGGTCTGTCTGGTAATTTTACTCGTTATTTAGAAATGGAAAATTGCATCATGATGTAGATTAATGAAATACAGCGGTGTGGATTTGAAACAAGGGAATTGATTCAGAACTGGCTAATCAAGTCCAATTTCTACGGGTTTTGTTTGTTTCAAAACAAATCTACTTATTTTTCGATTTAAATTTCGGAGGATTTTTCTAAATAAGTATCTCTCAAATAAGCCAAGTCCTTCGTTTCTTATGAAAGCACGTTAGATGGGAAAAAATTACCTTTTTAAGATGTAAATAAATAAGGAAAGTAATAGGAAAAATATAAATATATCAATAAAGTAACTCTGAAGTTTCATTTCCTGTTCTCTGCACTTTGGTTTACTGTCCGCCGGTACGTAAATGATCATCTTTTCTTCTGCTTTAGCTATTATCATCACCCATTTTATTGCCACCTGGTCGAGGCTTGCCGGTGTTAAAGAAGATTGGCTTGGAACCTGGAAGAATGGTGAAGTCACGTTTTATCTCCTATACGGTTAAACCGAGCAACCTTAATTATAACAGGTTCATATAAATTTGGCCACCTTTGATCGAGTAATAATAATTTGTAAAATTTACTTTCCATTTAAAAATTATTGTTTAATTCTTTAAATTCACTAATTTGCTGGTCCGCTTGACCATTTAATGTATTACAAGAAATCAAGGTTTTCAGTTGTGATAAAAAAAGAGAATTTGGTGTCCGAGTGGATCGAGGTAACGATAGCTCAAATGGTAGAGAAGCGACCTATCAAGCCGAAGATCGTTGAGATAGAAGATCTTTTCATCTCAAGTAAAAACCATAATTAATTGATTATTGTTTAGGTTTCTCTGTAGGTTTATTGTTTAATATAAAAAATATTTTAGTAATAATATTGGCTAAATGGACCATGGATGCTTCCAAGGGAAAAGTTTTGAATAGTCGATGCACTAAGGACGGCTGCTTGGCTTACAATGCAGGAATTAGATATCTAAGGGTTCTTTCTCCTCAACATCCAAAAGGTAATAAAAAATAATTCATAGTGAATGCGATGCAAATCTAAACAACATTAAACAGAGAAAATAGTTTAATTGTGCAACATGGGATGTAGCAAAAGGACTGTCAGGGTTTCATGGAAAATTTTTATCGACAGCCTTTCAGGTTAATTATATTGATTTACACAGTTCTGTTTGAATTATCTAAAAAAATAATAATTTAAATTTCTAATAATATGTATAAATATATTAGAGAGAAAAATGGTGTCGATAGCACAGAGATTTCTCGGAGAATGGCTTTTTTCTGAGTCTGTCCTTGTGGTGATAATAAAATAATTCAGGTCTTCACTGTCCATAACTAAAATCCACAAAGATGTATCGAAACCGAAGCCCCCTGCAAAGCAAGCTCATTCCATAAAAATGTAACAAAGGCCTAGCTCATCCATGTCTGGAACCAACTGACCATTCTGCACAAGTGTCAACTACTGACTCGTGACTGTTCTTTTGTTCTTTTTGTAGCGCCGGTTCTTTGCCAAAATCTCTCAAAAGAGGCATGGGGCTTTCGTCCCAATGGCAGTTACTACCCTCTGGTTTCTCTACATTGCATTACTTTGGAAGGAATTACCGAGCATCCAAGGATGGCACGAATCTTACTTCGACCTTTACACATCTTCATCCTAATGGCCCAATGCAGTTAATGCAGTAATATCTACAAATTTAAAGCTGGAAACATACCCGATACAATTCTATACGACGCTACCCGATGCTCCCCGACTCAAATCCAAAGTCAAATTACCCATAAGATCGTATTACGGCCGTGCACATCTGCCCGATGCTACGCTACGCTATCCTACTCTACGCTCTGCGATCCCCACTGCCCAGATTTTCGTCGGGTAGCATCGAGTACAGTCAAAGACAAAAGAACCGGGCACTCATATTTTTATTCAAACTACATGTATTATTGTTGTTAAATTAATTAAAACATACTTATTTTAATGAGAACCAAACTAAACAAGACCAAGAATTCATTAGGTTTTATTTACATCTTTTTTAATGGCTTAGTAGAAAATGGATCCAAATACCGGAATACCATTTTGTCATATAATGAACTAATTAACAATTTATTACACGGTTTTTCTCATTAAAGTTAACCAAAAACTTATTTAATGGTTGTACTCATAAAATGACACCGTTTTCGTCGAGTCGCGTCAAAACAGGACATACATAATTTTTGTGTTATATTACAGCATTCTTATTTTAGTGTAAACCAAATTAAACGAGATCAAAAATTCGTGATTTTTTATAAAAAAATATTTAATTATGATCATTAAGTAGGATTTTTAGCAAAACACCTGAATAAGTTTATTTAAAACAATTAATTTTAATTAACAATTTATTACATGGTTTTGCTCAGAATAATGCATTATAAAGAAAAGAGGCGTTGCAATTGTGATACTGATTTGTGTGTAAGTGGCGTGCGATTTCTTTCGCATAGATGTGCACACCCTACCAAAACGTGACAAGGCGTCGGGTAGCATCGAGTAGCTTTGTGTTTCCCGATTATTATTAATTAGTTACACAAACAATTAGTTGTAAAAAAGAAATAGTCTTCCCCCGACACGGGCATTCTGACAGTGGATCCGTCCTCGGACCCATTAATATCATTAGAACCAGTGTTGGGCAAAAATTAGTCATGTCTAATGATTAATGATTGATCACTCAGAACGTTAGTCATGATTATTAGTAAGTGACTAATTTAGTCAATAGTCATGATGTGTGATTGATGGCTAAATTAGTCATGACTAACATTAAATACGAGGCATGACTAATTTAGTCAAAATATAGTTAGTCATGACTAAATTTCGATAAATCTTATTCGAATGGGTGCACAAAAGATGAAAAATACACAATTTCATCACATTTTAAAAAAATTCTAAGGTTTTCGTTTGGGATAACATTTTTTGAGGTTGGCCCTAAGCACGACTCTCATCTCAAAATTTTTATCCTGAGTCTATTGGATTTTGGTAGGTTGTCATTTTAGCCAGAGTTGGGCAAAATCTAACTAATTCAATCATGATTAAGATTTTTGATTGAAGTTTAATCATGATTGAATTAGTCATGATTAAATGAATCATTATATGATTTAGTCATGATTAATTCAATCACTAGGTATGACTGATGATATAATGATTCATTTAATCATGACTAATTCAATCATGATTAAACTTCAATCAAAAATTTTAATCATGATTGAATTAGTTAGATTTTGCCCAACTCTGATTAGAACCAAATTTTCTCTTATAAATAATGTTAACAATGAACGAACCCACGTAGATATAATGAAAGTTCTGAATATAAAAGAAAGTTAGGGTTAAAGAAAAAAATTTTAATACAATTACATGTCATTTTTCTATTCAACCAATGTTTTGATGCTATTTTTCTGAAAATATTTTCTTTTTAAGAAAAAGTCCTCTCTCTCTCTCACTCTCTCTCTCTCTCTAATATATATATATATATATATATGTATATGT
>CM077107.1:23980647-24021034 GCA_039619505.1 Cimex hemipterus
TATAAGAGACAGTATATATATATATATATCACGTTCGGAGGGAAAAAATATCGAATAAACAGATTACCCTTTTTAAACGAGGATTTATTAAAATCAAAGAAAGAAAACACCGAAACAAATTAATTAAATGTTCTCTTGAAATAATAATCCAAACTGAAATAAAATAAAAAATAATTCTTTTCTTTATCAAATCCAAAATAATTGAAAATAACTAATAATATAATAGAAAATAACTAATCATTAAACTACAAAACAAACTATTCCTGGAGGTAAATTAAAAGGGAAGGTTCAACTTACGAGGCCTGGAACTTTTTTTTTGTATAAAATAAAGATTCGACTAATTAATATGGAAAATACAGCTTGGCCCTTTTCAGTCTGACCGCTGATACAAGACTCTTCTTGTTTTAACTGTTACTCCTTTGCCCCCCCCTCCTCTGAGCACCTTATAGGCCTATTGTAAGGAGAGAATTGATATTTTCAATTATATCCTTTTGTTTTTTATTTTCTCTTTTTATTCAACAATTTGTAAGCTTCCGTCACATGAGAACACACACTCACACTCACACACGCAGGGCGAAGGCGTTACGAGGCAGCAGTGCGAGGTTATTGGTTTCTTTTTTACCTTCCTCTACTTCTGGCACTGTGGACGCAGTGCACATCTCCAAAGCGGTTCTGTTTATTTAAACATCTCCCTCAGGGGATCTTCTCCTTGGTGTTGTCCCGGGCGACTTTTTGTCATCTCGAAGGGTCCCTGCCTCCACCTCACGTTGCTCTCGGCTCTCTGTGTATTGTCAAGAGTTGTAAAAATAAATTCAAAAGCGAATGACTAAATGTGCAAAATAAGACTGGCCGTGCGGAAAAACGTTAGCGCAGGAAGTAAAAAAAAAAAAAAAAAAAACTAAAAATTGAAGATGTGAGAAAAAAATGTTCATGTTATATGTCGTATCAAAGGTTTAGTAAACCTACAAAAGTATTATTTGTTTATGAATGTCATTTTCTTCGGTAGATTGTGACATTACTGCATTCTAGTCTATGGGGTGATCAAAACGAACGACATAAAATTTGATCGTTACGCTTATCGCCATAATCAGTGAGTCTGAAAAGACTATCAAGAAAAATCGTCGATTGAGCACTGAAAATGGCGTAATGCAAAAAATAACAACATTTTTACCTTTGCACCGTTTAAGACACAGAATTTTGATTGAGTTCCAAATTGTAGGAATAAAAATTCATTTTTCGTGTCTGAATGTTTTCCTGTTTTTTTTTCTGGTAAAAAAATAATCAACATAAATCATAATTCAGTAGTTTTCGTCCGCTTGGCCAGTTTATACCTTTCAACTAATTAAGGTTTTTTTAGTTGAGATAAAAAAAATCACCATCACGGGCGGGATTCGAACCCATGACCTTCGGCTAGATACGCCGCTACTCTACAACTTGACCTAACGTGACCTTGAAAAATAGCAAAAAAAAGAAGGGAAAATGCAAAAGGTGTGGTTGAGATGGGAAGTTAGTGTCCGAGTGGATCGAAGTCACGATAGCTCAAGTCGTAGAGCAGCGGCGTATCAAACCGAAGATCGTGGGTTCGAATCCCGCTCGTGACCCTGTCTTTTGTATCTCAACTAAAAAAAGCCTTAATGAATAGATCAACCTAATTAAAATTCTAATAGTAACGATAGATTCTACTTAGAAAATGACACTTAGTTTTACAACTGTTCTTCTTGTTCTTTTACAATATTTTCCCCTATTTATTGCTCTTCTTTTTCCTCATCAAACAGGTAATTTTTTTAATATCTAAACCAGCTTTAACAATTTCGGATGTTTGCGGATCGCAATGGGATCACTTGACCATCAAGTTTGTCTCAAATAACAGTTTCAGACGATAAGGACGAGCACATTAAGCCATAAATTAATTATAATCCTCGCATTATGGCCGTTTTCAAGATGTTTACGGTGAATCCCAAATTTATAGCGTTATGGTAGAAAATAATCTTTTTTAGTGGGACAAATTCTAAGATTAAAACCTACCCCCTAACAGAAAAAAAGGTTATCGCCAGATTTATAGGCAATAAAGTTCGGTTTAATCCATTACTCATTCTTAACCCTAGGGAAGCAATCACGTCGAACAATCATCGCCTCGTATAGGATATCTTTTATTAACAGCAAAAAACATCAACTGAACAACAGTATTGTATTAATCAATCAGATTAGTATATGATATTAAACACAAACGATGGATCCAGAGTTTTTAAATTGTTTTTTGAACAAAAAACCATCATCTACCATCAGAATGTCTATTTTTGAACAATTAAGAATGTTTGATACTAAAAAATTAAAAATCTTATCTAATCATATTACATTTTTATATAATGACTCCACTTAGACCTTGACATTTCTCAAATTGTAATTGATTTTTTACTTACACAAATTTACAACCTACATATACTTGTTTTTTATATTAATTGTAAGTGAAGTAAAGAAGTTTGAAATAACATAATAAATTGATCGTTATTGTTTGGCAGATTAGTCAGATGTGTGTTGATTAGTGATTGTTGATGATATTTCAGAAATCGTGAGAAGCGGTCTGGTGTGATGTATGTTTCAGAAAAACATTTTTTTTTATATCTTGCCAAAGTTTCGAGCTTTATCGGGATCATCTTCAGGGCCTGGGATTTGAAAACATTGTTTAAATTTAACATAAGCATGTAGGATGTGGCAAAAAATGAATTTATACAATGCAAAAAAAAAAATATTTTTATATTCAATCAAGGTATTTCTACTCACTCAGAGTGTTCGTTTTCTGTGTAATAGTAGTAGAAAAATACTAGTACTAGTTAGTAGAAATATTTGCATTGAATGTAAAAAACATATTTTTTTGCGTTGTATAAATTCACTTTTTCCACATCCTACATGTTTATGTTAAATTTAAACAATGTTCGCAAATCACCGCATCTCATGATTTCCGAATATGTTGACCTTTTTATTATTTTATCAGGGTAATAAACAAGGCGAATTAATTTTTTTAACCGCACGAAACGTTGGAATAACGCTCGTGACACTGTCTTTTTATCTCAACCAACCCTTACATCAAAAGCGTAATTAATTGAAAGAAGTAACTTGGTCAATTGACAAATAAAACGTAAATGGATTAAAATTGTATGAGTAAAAGAAGTATCTTTCACGAAAACATCTCTCCGGGGACACTGCCGTAAGTCGCAGAAATTCCAATCCGATTACACGACATTTGATGATGGCAAAAAGAAGGAAAATTCGAACAGTTGTAGGTTGAGAGTTGGATCCGGGAGTATCGAATTCAAGATAGCCCGAGTGGTACGACATCGCCGTATTTAGCCAAAGGGCGTGGGTTCGAATCCTTCTCAATTATTTATCTCAACTGAAGAAAACTTTAATTAATTGAAAATTATTCAGAACTTTTTTCAGTTAATTTATATTTACGGAAGGTATTGGTTGAGATAAAAATAATCCGGTGTAACGAACGGATTCGAACACAAGACATTCGGTTAAATACTTCGATCCACTCTGGACACTAACTCCCCATCTCAACCCCACCTCTGAATTTTCCCTCTTTTTTGCCATTTTTCAAATATCGTATACTCTGATCGAGTTTTTAATAATCCATTTAACGAACGTCAATCGTTCTTAATTTGAATTTTTTAGTATTCAATGTGGTATGATTTTTTTAATCACATTTTGTCTTTTTTAAAATTGTTATACTGTTTTGAATCATGTATTTAATGGACGTGCATCGTTGTTATGTTTTTATGAATCTTTCAGTGTTCAATGCCATATGTTTTACTTTTTTTTATTAGCACAATTGCAATACGATACAAAATCGAGATATCTACGCCGCCGTGGTATTTCCTTTGAGCCAACATTAGGTTTAAATATTAATTCATTTTATCTCAACCAAACCATACACAGAAAGAATAATTAATTGAAGGAAATAACTTGGTCAATTGACGACTAAAACCTAAATTAATATTATTAAACATAAAACGCGTAAATTATCTTTGAAGTTCGTAGAATATTTGGCTATATCGTTTAATAAACGAGAGTATTAGTTTCAGGTAAATTTAATATAGCTAAATTGATTGTTATATTATGAACCTGTTGCAACAGCAAAATTATTATTAAACAAAAGGTACAGAGTGTAAATTCTGATCTCAATTGGATCCTCTCTTGTATTTCATTCTTCTCGTTAATATTACGTTTTCAACGCTATACTCACAACGTTTAAGCGAAGCGTTCATAACACAATGAAAACATTGAGAAGAAAGAGCCTTTTTAAAACAGAGACTACTTCAATCCGGACCGCACATATATTTTCGAAGCAATGTAGCGATGATTTCAAATTCTATTGCCCGTGAAAAATAACAAGCGCACTCCTTTTCCTGGTGTTCTTGTTTTAATACTGTTCCCCTCTATAAAAGAGTTCAGAGCGTAGGGGAGTGAGGTGAAAGTTTCTATTGGGTTTTCCACCCCGGTTTTATATCTCTTTACGCTATATATTGTTTTGAGATTTACCCATAGCCGGAAAGAGGTTTCCTAAGATACGGAAAATATATCCCACTTTACAGTAAAAAAAAATAAACTTAAATAATTCGATCGTTCCATCATACTGATTGGTGATACTGGTGAAAGCAATGATCATTAAGAAAAATCTAGTTATCGTAAGACCTACATATTAGAGCTATCTTCAGCTTTTAAGAGTGCCAACTGACTTCTGTGGTACAAGACAATAAAAACAGATGTAAACAGGAGAGCTATACCAAAGAGAAGCTACCAAATTGCGTAAACCATTAAAATAAGGTGATATTACGAGAACGAGATGAAAAATCAACTTCGGATGATCCTCCAAGTGGACATGATGACAGAGACTTTTATAATAAAGGTGGCCCCAAGATTGAAGAAGGGAGGAATTTTAATTAAAATCTTTTAATTAATTGAAGTTTTTAGTTGAGACAAAAGAGTCAGTGGCACGAGCGGGATTCGAACCCATGACCTTTGGCTAAATACGCCTCTGCTCTACCACTTGAGCTATCCTGATCGTTCGATTCGCTCGGGCACTAACTTCCCATTTCAACCTCACCTCTAGAATCTTCCTTACTTTTTCCTATTTTGAATCGAATCCCGTTTACACGATATTTTACAAATGGACTTGGGTTCAAATCCCGCTCGCGACATTGCCTTTTTTTATGCCAACTAAAAACCTTAATTAATTGAAAGATATTAATTTGTCAATCGGACCACGAAAACTAGTGAATTTAATAAATTAAATGAAATATATATTAAATCAAAGCTCTCCGTGGCCATTTCATTTGTCCCCGAGAATCAAATAGATTAGACGACATTTTTTAAAAATGTCAAAAAGCAGGAAAAATTCAAAAGGTGGGGTTGGGATGGGAATGGTGTGTGCGAGTGGATCGAGGTCACGATAGCTCAAGTTATACAGTACCTGCTAGTTAGCCGAAGGTCGTGGGTTCGAATCCCGCTTTTGACACTAATTTTTTTTCTCTCGACCAAAAACCTTAATTAATTGGCCAAGCGGACCGCGAAAACTAGTGAATTTTGATTGGAACAGGGAGTTGGTGTAGGGATCAAAGGACCGAACCACACCCTAGCAAAACCTCTTGGGTCTTAACTATTTTCCAAGCTGAAGTCCATGCGAGACAAGTTAACTGTGAACAGAATTAGCAAAGAAAAATATGAAAGCGGCACAGCCAAGTACTCTCAGATAACCAGACAGCCATGAAGTAGCCAAATGAGTATGCTTTAAAGTCCTAACATGCGTAAGAGTGCCTGCATTGCCTACTGAGTCTGTGTAAATAAAACAAATGATTTAAGTGGGGAAATGAACGGGCTGATCAACTATCCCAAAAACGGATAATGTTCTAACTCATAGGTCCAAAAAATATCGCTAATAACCACAAGAAGAACCTTAGGCATATCCTGGGAACTGAAACTGAAAATGGCCTTGGCTATACACGGTAATAAGACCCGGAATAACGTATGGATCACTAATCTGGTGGAACAAAGCTCAACGAAATGTAGCTACCCAAATATTAGGCAGCTTAGAAAAACTAGCAAACCTATGTATCATAGGAGCGATAAAAACAACCCCTACAAACGCACTAGAAACCTTGCTAAACCTACCTCCACTGGAAATATTCGTACAAGCCTTGATGCTCATGTAGGCTCCAGAAACAATTAAATTATAAAGGAACCAAACAATTCGGGCATAGAACCATAATTAACAAAATCAGACAGCTATTACTAGATATGGAGACTGACTACATGGTCCCGGAAACAATCTTCATAACCTCCTATAAACTCTCAACAGACTATAAGGGAGAGGAAGAACACAGGAGAACATCAGATACAATACTATGGTTTAAGGATGGCTCCAAAACAAATGAATGAACGGGATCAGTCGTTTTCTGTACAAGCCCAAAATATCAGCAATCAAACTCATTAGGGATGGTGGTGGTTGTGGTGAATGGATGGATACCAGGGACTGGAGGAGTTCCCTCCTGAGCACTGCAGCTGTACAGCTTATTGGGCTATACCCTGGCTCCAGTTTTGGGGGAGGGCTCATAACACAAAGTGAACTTGAGCCTCAGTTGTACCAGTGTTCTTCCATCGAAGAAACTCATTTTTGAAGGGGGTTGGGATCAGATTCAGGGTCACTGAGATCCAGTTTCGCCCGTTCCATTGATGAGTGCCGTGTCAATTTCTTTTAATTGCGGCCACCGGTCCCCTTAGGCGTCACAAAAATTCCAGAGGCGACGGTGGGGATCGGACCCACGACCGTGGGGTCTACTAGCCTTGAGTCTGACGCCTTAACAACTCAGCTACCGCGGCCCCGGAATCTTCCAGAACTGTAAAGTGCGATGTCACCGGGGTACAAAATGAGTTGGCCGAATTTGGGAGTTCAAAAGATCGAAATAAATGTCGGTCCCGAAATAAAACCCTGAAGCATTGTTGGTAAACCCGGAAAAAAGAGAATTGTGAAGGGCTGGTCGAAAAGACCTCAAGTGAAGGTAAAACTTTATACTACCTTGATAATAATTTTTGGGAAGACTATGACTAAGAGGAAGTAGGCTAAGAAAGGAAATCGACGATATGAGCAAGTAGCCTGATTTAGTATTAATCATTAACTTAAGTAGCCTTTTTCTCGTTCTTCGACTAATATTTGATAGCAATTAATAACTTTGCTGATAGTAGCAGCGATTGGTGGAGGTATTGCTTGACTTCTTTGGGCGACACTTTGTGACCCATAGTGTTTATTTCTGCGGCCAAAAATAATCTACGACTTTCTCGTCCAACAGACATAGGTCGCTAACTCGCTAACTTTATGTTTTGTTAAGGGGAAATCACGGAAACTGATCGCATCGGTGATGAATACTCTTCTCAGAGATTACTCAGACTTCTGTAAATAGCAGAACCGCTGGAGAACTGGACGGTAGTTCGGACAAAATACAGGGACGGTCTCTACACTAGCCTGGGTTATTTTTTGTTTATACGTATTTCGAAGACATTCGCCGGACAGTCCATCCAAGTTTCCCTGACTGCCGTAAATTTGAAATATTTAGGTATCCTGTAGTTTTTAATATCTCCGATTTGTGACACACAACTTTTACCCTTGAAAACAGATACGATCTAAAGTTGAATACCAATGCGTTGGCTTCGAATATCGGATTGAAAAGGCCGTAATCAAATCTGAACGACAGTCGTCATCGCTTCGACAGATGAACCTGTTTCATGCACATATCGGATATCGTTATATCCGTCGGTTCGGGGACAGCAGCAGTAGACCGGATCTCACCCTCAGCGTCATTCATTGAGTGCCAACATCGGTACGCTCGTTAAAGGCTGAGCTTGCCTTATTAACTTTGTATAGTTTTTTATTTTTATTTTTTTACATACTTACTTTAAATTACATAGAAATTATATCAAAACAGACGTATTATTACATAAATAGAACAACGGCTAAAAAAGGTTTACCGAGTTGACTGATTAGATAGTGTAATGTTGCCTGTAATCGGAAGGCGCAAAGGGCCAACACTTCTGCAACACTCGAAAGTCATGCTGGTTTAGTATACATCGGCGCCTCAGTCTCAAATTATTTACGCAAGCAAAATAAAACCAAAGATTCTTCATTTTAATTTTTGAACATATTACTTTTATACCATTGATCACTTCTGTTAATAACAAAATCAAACTCATTGACACGAGAAATTAATATGCAAATATAAAATAAGGAGAGAAAGAACGCAGGAGAGCATAAGATACAATGATATGCTCCAAACCAACGAAGCAACGGGATAAGGCGTTTTCTGTACAAGGGATTCAATCAAACTCATTAGAGACACCGCCGTCTTTCAAGCAGATATACATGTCATCAATGCTTGTGCCCTTAAAAATCTAAAAAGAGGTTACATCAACAAAAAAAATTCCTCTTAAGATCAGATAGCCAAGCAGCTATTAAAGCATTGGCGTGCAAAAGAATTACATCAAAACTAGTCAGTGAATGCATACAAAATCTCCAAAACCTGGGGGACGATAACAACCTGACGGTATGCTGGGTGCCAGGGCGCAAGGGAATTTTGGACAATCGAAACAAAGCTCAACAAACAATAGCTACCCAAACATTAGGCAGCTTACAAAGACTAGTAAACCTATGTATCTCGGGCGATGAGAACAACCCCTTACAAATGCAACAGACACCTTGCTAAACCTTCCACTAGAAATATTTATAAAGGGAGAGGCTAAGAAAAGCTCAGTTAGGCTCAAAAAACAATTAAATTGGAAAGGAACCAAACAATTCGGGCATACAACTATAATCAATAAAATCAGACACCCATTATGGGAAGTGGGGACTGACTACATGGTCCCAGAAACAATCTTCACAACTTCCTATAAAGTCTCAACGGACTATAAAGGAGAGGAAGAACGCAGGAGAGCATCGTATACAATGATATGGTATACGGATGGCTCCAAACCAACGAAGGAGCGTGATTAGGCGTTTTCTGTACAAGCCCAAAATTTGAGCAATCAAACTCATTAAGAAAGTATACCTCGGTCTTTCAAGTAGAAATACATGTCATCAATGCATGTGCCCTGGAAAATCTTAAAATAGGTTACATTGACCAAAAAATCCTCATAAGATCAGACAGCCAAGCACCTATTAAAGCATTGGCATGCAAAAGAATTTCATCAAAACTAGTCAGTGAATTCATTCAAAATCTCCAAAACCTGGGGGGACATAACAACCTGATGGTATCCTAGGTGCCAGGGCACAAGGGAATTTTGGACAATGAAGAAGAAGACAGACTGGCCAGAGCAGGGCCCGCAAGACCATACATAGGCCGCGAACCTATCCTTGGGATATCAAAAACAACCATAGAATCCATCGCAGAATTGATCCAAACAAAACAAAGAGAGAAGTGGATAAACTCTAGCAGTGCTAGTCAGTAAACATATGATAAAACAATCCTCACCAAAACTAGCAAAAACACCACTACAATTGGAGTGGGCAAAACTTAGTTGGAGGAGTTAACCGGCCACTGGCATCTAATACAACATCTGCACAACGTTGGCATATACAATGATGATTTGCAGATTATGTAATGAGGAAGAGGAAACAGCCACTCATATTATCTTCGAATGCGAAGCAACAGCTCAATAGAGGTTTAACCTAACGTACGGAAAAGACAAGAATTTCAGCAATAACAGTCAATGATACTTCTGAGAAAACCGATTGAGTCTATTACCCAAAAGGCTGCAGTGCCTGGGGTATACAAACCCCGCTTCCTAGTATCCTTTTCCACCATACCATAGTAGTTCCACAACCAGAACCGCTTGAATGCGCATAAGTTGAACTTGGAAAAATACATTGAGATGGATAAACTCAACACTAGCATCAGGTATGAGACAAGCTAAGAGATTTGTAAATCTTTTAATAAGGAAGTAGAATAAACTCTCTCTTAGGAGGCAGGATTTGAGAAAAATTATAGGCCTCTATAACGTCCACCGCTGCCATATTAACTATCATATGAAGAAGATGGGGAGAGCAGAGGCAGAAACATGCCGACTCTGTCAGGATGAACAACAGACTTCGGTACATCGGTACGTATCCTTTGTGGGTGGGGGGAAGAGTTACGGATATAATTGGATTGGACAATATTTTTATTTAGTCTAATGAAAAAAATTGTTTTTTGATTATAAAAGTTGGAAATCACGTTAGTTAATTGATAAGAACAAGGGTTTGAATCCCGCTCATGGCACTAGTTTTTCATATCAACCAAGACCTTTCATAAAATATATAATTAATTAAAATTCTAAATATTTTTAATCGTCAAAACTTAAAATAATATTTTTTACCATTAATTTTAACTAAAATGTCACTATGATTCATCACAAAGAGGTTCGTGTTAAGTTTCAATTCACGTAGGATAACGTGACGGTTTTTACTTATTTTTTAATACACTCAAAGGTTTTCGGATATCATCGCTTCCTGAGGATTCAACGATTGGGTTAAAATAATACAGATAAAACTACAATTTCCTCTCGATATATTGTCCGCAAGGGAATCACGGATTTCCTCTCTGAGATCATTAGCCGGGGAAAGATGTTTTTCGTCTGGAATTTTGTTGTTTATAACCGTAATAAATTAAAAGTGAACATAAACCGCTATAAAGCTTCGTTTGAATTAATGAAGCCCCCCCAGCTTATATTATGTGAACATTCAACTGAAACAGAATCGCCACTATTAACCCTGTATGCGCATAATATACAGGCCGGATAGTTTATGATGACAGGTTATGCACATGAAAATAAACCTGAATATACGTAATTGTTTGTTCAATTCGTGATAGTAATAAAAATAATTAACGGAAATAATTTTTAAAAAATTATTACAAACCCTCTACTGTTCTATTAATTTAAAAAATATTTGTTAGTTGTTTTAAATAGTTGTTTAGCATAATATTGGTTATATATTAAGGGCTTAGAATTGACAACTACGTCTGGTTTATTTTCCTTAAATTCGATAAAACCTTTTTTTTCAAACTTTACTGCATCCACTGCACACTTTCAACATCTACTCCGTTTTCACCAGCCGATACTTTATGCTGTTTATTCTTTCCGAAATGAAGACCTCGTTGAAACCAAATCATACCAGAGAATTCACAAAGAAAATTATCAGAGCATAAATTTCTCCTATAAATCAATTCAATTTACTTTACTTCTTTAACAGTGATCTAAAATCCATTACATTTCGTGATCCGATTGGCAAAAGTTAGTCTTTCGGGCGAGATTCGAACCCACGACTTTCGGCTAAATACGCCTCTGCTCTACCACTTGAACTATCGCGATCTTTCGATCCGCTCGGGCACTAACTTCCCATTTCAACTTACAGCTGTTCGAATTTCCCCTCCTTTCTGCCATTTTTCAATTTCAAGGATTATATTCTCCTCTACATTTGACGTATCCACGTTAATGAAGTTATAATTAATTGAAGTTTACTTATTAAGTATTAATCCATATATGTGTTAGTGGTCAATTGACCAAGTTTCTTCTTTCAAGTAATTATTTTTATGTAAGGTCTTGTTGAGATTTAAAAAAAGGGAAGGGATTTAGGTTAAAGTGGAGAATCGGTATCCGAGAGGATCGAAGTCACGCAAGCTCAAGTGGTTTGAACAGCTGTGGCTTATTGAACCTAAGGTCGTGGGTTCGAATCGTAACACTAACTTTTTCATACCAACAAATACCTTTCATACAGATTAATTAATAGCTATAAAAGTTTTTTATATCTTATGATCTATCTTACAAATTAACAAATAGGATAACAATTAAACAGGTTTTGAACTCACTTTTTTTTCTTATAAATGTAGACAATATCTCTACCGACAAGCCACCACACAAGTAAACGTTAAGAGGAAAAACAAATATCTTTTATTTATTGTTTATCAAACACATCGGTTCCAATTGTGCACGCAGGCTAGTTAGGAATGCATGTAATGATGAATGGATGTCGAAACTCGACGGACAAGATTGATGATATCGGGCCGCCATGGAGGCATGATAAGAATCATGGAAAGACCAATATACCATTTTTACATGTATCGTACAGTAAATCGACGTTTTCCGTTGAGCGGTTAAAAAAAATTCAGTTCAGTTCAGTTAAATTATCCAACCTTAAACAGGGTTTTTTAAAATTAACTAATTAATTATAACAGATAAAAACGTTATTTTTATTTTCTATTCATTTAATCACTTTTAAATCGGTTGCCGCAACGGTTCAGGCGTTCACACGGGAGCTCATGACTGTAAAGTAAAGGTACTGTGTTCGAATCCAGCGGTCTTGAACCCGGCTATTAGAAATCAGCTTTTTTTTCCAAAACACCGGCACCCCTCTGCTGTTCCAAACCCTCGCAAAAAATAAAAACTAATCTATCATTAAAAATACCAACCAGTACTCTAACTCAAATTGGCGCGTTAACTTTTTTCAAGATCATTTATTTGTCGCAAGTTCCAATTTCTAAATCGATTCGATTACTTCTTGGAACAATAATTAAACGTGTACGGTTTTCATGATCTGATTCATCCATAAATCTTCTACTTAATGACGGGCGAAAACAGAAAATATTCGATATTAATCAAGTATCGACAGATATTCGATACTGAAGAGTACTAATTATTGAGAAATCGTGAGATGCGGTTTGGTGTGATATAGGTGTCAGAAAAACATTTTCTTTATCCTGCCGACGTTTCGATCTTTATTGAGATCACCTTCAGGTCTCAAAGTGTTTGTATTCTGTATAATTGTGCCATTATTGGGTGTCGTGTTGAGAGTGCGCATCTCACGATATCTGAATATTTATTTATATAAGGTATCGGTTGAGATGAAAATTTAGTGCCACGGGAGCCCAACTCACGACCGGCCCGAGTGTAAGTTGGGCACTCTCAACAGGACAGACAAGAATGACAAAGCGGAAAACACTGAAGATGATCTCAATAAAGAACGAAACGTTGGCACGATATAGACAATGGTTGCCTAAAACCTACCGTCGCAACCAGACCGCGTCTCACGATCTCGGAATAATAATTTATGTATGGTTAAAATGATGTGGCAATTTCATTTTTCGCCAACACTAATGAGTATTTTGTCGTTTGTACATAACTTACTCACTATCTACTTGATGGTGAAATACTCTCAAACGTTAGAATGAACAAACATTTGCAGATTGTTTCATATTTTAAAGGATTTTTTCCTACAGTGGATACGTAGGTAAGAACAAGGAAAAGCTAACAAGCTAAGCTCAACACATTGTAACAAAATTGATATTTCCATTTATCGAGTTTTGAGAAAATTTATCAGCTGGTGTTTTCATATCAAATGTTTGAGTATTTTTACCAACATGTACTACAAAACTACTTGTATCGAATGAAAATACTCGATACTTCACTCATATCGATTCGCACGTCACTCCACCTATCGTGTGTAATTTTTGTCACTCGTTTTTTCACTCTTAGAGGGATTATACAATTTTTTCAATTTCTTATTGTTTTGTTACGAGGGTTTGCATCAGCAGAGGTTACATAAACATTTTTTACATATGTCCGGTTCGAATATTTTTCTGTATAAACGTCCCTGAGAAAGGTTGATAAGCCATTTGTTCAGGGACAAAGAATGTTTCCTTTTCAGAGAAATGAGAACCCGCAAATCGTACACGTTGTATATTTTTAATTATAAATCTGTATATATATTTTATTATGAAAATAACAATGCTACATGCATTGTGATATTTTTTAGATTTAGTGACATACCACATAATAATACACGCCTCAAAAGTACTAATTAGCTGTCATTACCGATTATTTTGGTCTGTCACGCGCGTTTCGACATTTCACTATCTTCTACGTCAAGGTCATGCCGGCGTTATCATTGTTTGTCGTTCGCTTTGGTGTATTAAATCTTAAGTTTTTTCTTCTTTTCTTTTTAAATTGTTATTATGCTTTGAATACTCCATTGCAGCATTACACATCGTGATCCGATTGACTAATTAACTTTTTTCAACTAATGAATCTTTACGAAAGTTATTGGTTGAGATGAAAAAGCCAGTGACACGAGTGGGATTCGAACACACGACCTTAGTTTCCTTAGTACTTAGAAGTAATGACAGCCGAGCAGCTGCGTATCTAGCCGTGTGTTCAAATCCCGTCCGTGACAGTGACTTTTCATCACAACTGAAAACCTAAAATATTGTAATTTAATATTAGAAACAAAATATAGTCTAAAAATAATACAATAATTATTCAGAAATTGAGAGATGTGGTCTGGTGTGCTGTAGATATCAGAAAAACATTTTCTTCATCGTGCCAACGTTTCGATCTTTTAATGAGATCATCTTCAGGGTCTGGGACTTACAAACATTGTTTACATTTAATAAATACATTTAGGATGTGGAAAAAAAGTGAATATGTACAATACAAAATATATTTTTTTATATTCAAAGTATTTCTACTCAGTAGAAGTGTAATTGTGCCATTCTTGCGTGTCGTGTTGAGAGTGCCAGTGCGATATTGCTGTTTTATGTATACATATGTTGGATTTTGAAGGGGTGAGGAAAAAAGTCGATTTTGTTTAAGGCATCGGCTTTTTTGAGGTGAAATTAGCTCACGAAGGGAAAAAACATTGGTAATCTTATGGCGAGATTATCGTTTCAGGTTTATACAGAAAGGGATAAATTAATAGTTTAAATTCACTTTTTTCCACATCCTACATGTATTTTTTAAATGTAAACAATGTATGTAAACCCGAGGCCCTGAAGATGACCTCAATAAAGACCGAAACGTTGACACGACAAAGGAATTGGCCACGTTACTTCTTTCAATTAATTATACTTTTTATGTAAGGGTTGGTTGAGATAGAAAGTCAGTGTCACGAGCGGTATCCCAATGATTCGTGTGGTATAAAAAATTAATTCGCCTTGCTTATTACCCTGATAAAATAAAGATAGCATGATCAACATATTCGGAAATCATGAGATGCGGTGATTTGCGAACATTGTTTAAATTTAACATAAACATGTAGGATGTAGAAAAAGTGAATGTTTACAATGCAAAAAAAATTTTTATATTCAATGCAAGTATTTCAACTAACTAGTACTAGTATTATTTCTACTGATATTACGCAGAAAACAAACACTTTGAGTGAGTAGAAATACTTTGATTCACTATAAAAAACGATTTTTTTTGCATTGTATAAATTCACTTTTTCTCCAGATCCGAGGCTTTGAAGATGATCTCCATAAAGTTCGAAACGTAGCAAGCTAAAGAAAATGTTTTTCCGAAACCTACATCACACCAGACTTCATCTCACGATTTATGAATAATTATCGATTAACGGTCACTAATCACCACACAAGAATACAATACTTTTTCAACAATATCTAATTTGTGGTGACCGTTGGTTATTGCTTTCATGCTTCGCTGTCGTGTTAGGCCTTCTCAACAAGACACCCAAGAATGGCACAATTACCCAGAAGTAAACACTTTGAGCTCTGAAGATGACCTGAATAAACATCGAAACATTGGCACGACAAATAATTAAAAAAATTTTCTACGTCCTAGGACACACCAGAAGGGAAAATTCAAGAGGTTGATATAGGAAATTAGTGTCCAAGTAGATGGAAATCACGGTAGCTCAAGTGCTGGAGTAGCAGCCTATTTGCAGGACGTCGTGGCTTCGAATCTTGCCCGTGACACCTTTTATCTGTATTTATCTCATTCAGAAAGATTAATTAATTGAAAAAAGTTTTCTATAATGTATTTAAAAGTCGAGCATCATTGTTAATTTGATTTTTTTTAAATTTGCTACATAATTACTACATAACGCGTATTCGGACTTACAAACGTTGAAATGTTTTATCGAAGTTAATTGTGCACTAATGGAAGGAAGTACGTTGAAGTCAGCCCTGTTGGCGACAGCCTGACTTCTGATTTACGGGAAAAAGGCCAAGATCAAAGGGTGTAAAAGGTCGGATCGAAATGCGGGTTTCTGATGGCGAATGGGGGCTTTCCGTTATGCTTTCCATCTTTTCAAATGGCATTTCCACGCAACTTTCCCAAGGGGGCGAAGTTCCTATCGTACTTTTATTATTAAGCTCGTGTTGAAATTGTATGATTTGTCAGACATTTTGAAAAGTGCTATGGACTATTATGTTATTAGTGTGATTTCTTTTGAAACGCTTGGAATTGAGAATTTTTTAACAGTTAATAAATTAGTAAATACAATTAGAGCGAAGTTAATAATACATTTTGCGTTCTCATTGCTGACAGTATATTTCAAACGTTTTCACAGGCTGGTACAGACAGTTCGAACGATGGAGTTGTTAAAACTATTGAAAAGGCTGAGAGAAGTCGAGTGATCGTTTGGATGGAGTTGTGCAACTTCTCGCTCCGGAGTCGGGATAATCCCATTAGGAGGCGAGAAGAAAAAGGGATGGACCACTCGAAAACCCGCCCGTCTAAAAAACATCAGGGAAACGCGGGGCACCGGGGAGAAAAGGGACAGATATAGATCCGAGGTTTGAAGGCAAGATTCATCACATTAAACAACCGAAGGACGTCAGAAGGAAGGTCTTTTTTTAAAAACCACCTTCGCCGGAAATCTACCTTAATGAAGCAGCCGGGTGGATTTTCTAGCTTCATGACAGCCGAGTAGAGCATATTTGTCAATTTCTTGAAACTTGATAATTGCGATTGGATACGATGAAATGGGTTGAATACATTTTTCATCTCAAGCCGTCATTCTTTCATGAAATTAATCATTATTATTTTGACACTTTAAACTCATCTATAAATCTGAAATATCGTCTTTTGAATTTCTTTCGTTCATTACCTTAAGGCTATCTTAGTACATTTATCCACCACGTCCAATACTATCTCACCTCTTAATTCCTCAAGTAGCATATCAGTACTCATTGAATCAGTAACTGTGACGGGTTGTCGATGATTATTACCTGAAGAAGATCTCAATAAAGCTCGAAACGTTGGAACGACGAGTAAAACATTTTTCTTAAACCTACATCAGACCAGACCACATCGCACGATTTCTGAATGAATAATCTTCTACCAAAAAGTTTAAAACGTAAATAAATAAAAAGGTTTTATTGAAATCTACTGCGGTTTACACCAGGAAATAAATTCCCAAAATTATGATAGTAAAACTTATTGATATAAGATAAAAACCAAGAGAGAAAACTAATATTTGGGTATAAAACTGAAGATGTTTCACTCTCTCTCTCTCTTTTCATTTATCACCAAGAGTTAGAACGAAACGTGCTCATCGAATAAGGTAGGTTAGAGTAACTGAGGTGACGGACCGACCGAGAAAACTGATTGATGTAATGTTAGCTTTCTCTAATACGAGAAAGAATGGACAGCCACATCGTAACTGTTTACCTTCCAAATCATTAATTTCAATAAAATCAGGATCTATGAAAAAGATGGAAGTAATCAGAACTAATCTTTCGAACGAAACAAAAATACTGCTGAACTTAAAAATTGGTCAGTATTGTAAAAAAAAGTGATCTATAAGATGAATTATTATTTATTGTGAAAGCGTGAATTGATTGGGAACAAACTGGATCTTCAGAGGATTTTCCACTTTTTTATTTGTAGGCATACATTCCACTCATGTGACCTAGACATCCTCCTGCAAAGGGATGAAATTGGTATTATTATTCTGTCAGTTTCAAAAAAAGGAAGATAATAAAAAAATGCGTTTGGTGTCGAGTCATGTAATGAGGCAACTATATGCACCTCGCCAAATTGAAGCAGATAAGTGAGACTGGTATCACACCGGTGTTATCTTCTGTCCACTCATAAAAATAGTTGTTAGGTGATAGGTGCAACATCAACCATTGTCTAGTGGAAAAGGAAGTAGTAAACCTGAAAATACTGACGGAGAATACTGAGATTAGAAATTGATTTGCGCAAGAACCTAATTAGGACAGACGTTAGATAAAGTTATTAGGAAAATCGCTGGTATTCTCACGGTCATCTACTAGATTTGAAGAGTGGTGGTTCACATACAGGAAACACCTAGGCGCTTGTTTAAGGAAACAATTAAGGCAGTGGCGGGCACTTCATTGATCGGAATAGTTGCTCGGTCCAGGAGGTAGTTGGTTCTCCCTTCCGTATTCTGACGCTTTATCATAAATTGAAGTGACTTCAGACATAAAGGTTTTGCTTCTTGCACCAGTTATAATTGGCGCAATAACCTTAAGAGCCCATATTATTCAGTAGCCCGCTGATTGGTGCACTTTTCAGTCATGTTAACCCACGATCTTGGTTCTTGAGATGAGAAGTTAGTGTCCGAGAGGATCGAGATCAAGTGATAGAGCAGCGGCGTATCTAGCCGAAGATCCTGGGTTCGAATCCCGCTCGTGCCATTGACTCTTTTATCTCAACTAAAATCTTAATGAATTGTAATAAATTAATTGGTCAAGCGGACCACGAAATTAGTGAATTTGCCCAGTTCAGTTGTTGTTGGCATTACTTTACTATGACCGTATAAACGACGTCGACATTGAATAATTTCTACTCGCTGATGGAGTTCCTCTACCCGGGTTTTAGTGTACAGGAGCAAGTTTTGTTATAATAATTCTGCATTATTGGAAACTAAATCAACTACGTTGTGCGGTAAGGACGTTCTACGGTGAGTATAGTGAACGTTGGTACCTTCAGGGGAATCTTCTCACAGCTCTTCCATGATTTGGGTATTGTAGAACGATGAAAAATCCTACATCGTTATTATTTTTTAATATGTGTTTTATAATTTGTCTGCGCGTCTGACGATGTGTAGCTTGCGTCATTGTCACGTAGTATAGATGCTAATTGTCCTATTAAAATCTTAGGATATTTGCTTCTAATTCTAAATTAGTTTAAATGGAAGTGAGAAGCTGGAACAGTAACCACTTTTAGCTCGTATGTGTCCGTAAATGCAAATGGATTAGAAGTGATTACTCCTGTCAGACCGACAACGGCAGGATTTTCGTCCACTATGGTTACCACCGCTGATTGATGTGCAGTCCGTTTGGTGTAAAAGTCGAGGCGATTTTTCCGGCCATTGACAGTTTGGATTTTTTCCTTTGTCAAAACAGGCTGATGAATGTTATAGTCAGCAAGTGAAATCTGCCCGTGTGGATTAATTTTTCAATTTTCAAATTCACCCTAAAATTGTAACGATTTCGATAAATTGAAGTTGTAAGGAACGGTCAGGTTAGGTGTATTTCAAATAAAATCTTTTTCGTTTTATTTCCGATGTTTCGAACTTTATTCAGGTCATCTTCAAGGCATGAGTGAATTAGAAAACATACGTTGATTGAATTTTTTTAAAAATATTTTGTAAAAACGAAAATAATTACGTTAATATTTAATCCAAGTAATTCACATAAAGTGAAGTGTTATTCTTGTAGTGTCACTTGGTATTAGTGTATACGTGGTGAAATTGTACGTTTCCTTGGAAAATATCCTCATTCACGACTACCTTTACGTAAAAAAAGGCCCCCTACTTAAAAAATATATATATATATATATCCGTGCCATACATTCTCAACCAGACACAATCTTATAAAAAAATTTCACCACGTATGCACTAAACAAAAATGACACTACAAAAATAACATCACACTTTATGTGAGTGTGTACTTTTTAGAATAAACTTTATATTAACATAATCATTTACATGTTTATTGTATAATTTAAAAAAATTCAACCAACCATGTTTGCAATTTGCCCAGGCCTTGAAGGTGACACAAATAAAGGTCGAAACGTTTTAAATTTCGACTCGAGACGTCTAGGAATAATCCATTGTTTATTTTGGCAAATTTTCAATTCTCAAAAATAGGATATTCATTGTAAGGGGAGTTAAAGACATCTTGAAAATCATTTTTTTTTTTTTTTTACGAGGGTTCTCAACAGCTTAGGTCATATAAACCCTCAGGGTGCCGGTGTTTTTGAAAAAAAGCCCATTCGTAAGTATGTCGGGTTCGAATGCAGGGACGCTGGATTCGAACCCGGGACCTTGACCTTACAGTGTCAAAGACGAAACCTCGCGGCCCCCGACGCCCTTAATTTTGCCAAAACTCTCCCTGCGATGTTATAATGGAATTTTAATAAATATGCAAATTAGTATACTTTATTTTTTTTAAATTTTGGGGTTGGTTAGGGATGGTTAGGGATGGGGGTTAGGGATTTTATTGCTTTTAGTGTTAAATTATGAAAACGATAGCATTCAAATTTCAATTGTCGTTTGGATAGCTTTCAACGACTTGAATAATTGCTGCTTAATTTGTTGAAATATCAAGATATAAGTCGGGGACTTTTATTCCCGGTATAATATTGCTTTTGATTTTTGTCATAAATCAAATCCCTTGTTTGTTTCTCGTTTTTCAAGGAAGGGTGGAAATTTCCGGTCTGGTGGACTTCGCTTACGAAAGGCCGACTCCAAAGAGCACTTTCTTATTAAAAGGACACCGCTCAGCTATAAGTTCTGTTTTATAACCTGCTAAGTCTTCTTGGCGTTTTCCTTAGCACCTTTCCCATTTCCTTTTGCTCTCTCTTGCGCCTCTTGATGAATTTTTAAGCTTCTTAAATTAACGAGAATTTCTCATGGGACGAGTAGCGTTTTCTCATTTAGGAAGAATTAATTATTATTCATAGATTCGTCCTGTTGACGATGTTTCATTAGTGTTGTTTTTATAAATAATTTTAATTTGCAAATGTCGAAGAAATAAACTACTCTAAAAGCGTGTCGGCATTTAAATTTTTAATTTTCTAAATGTATATGGACGCCAGTTATGCATTTCTAAAAGGATTAAATCATTCTACAAGGATCGTTGGTGCGTTAATAATTCAATAAAAATTAATTATAACCAAATTTTAACAACATGAAAGCTTAGAAAAAACAGTACTTACCAGACTTCACTAATTTCGAGCGTGATAGAAATTTTATGAAATTCATTACAATGGATAATGAACTTGCTAATAACAGTAAATATTTCATAATTATCTGAGCGAATCTCCGCCACCCTACCGCCACAGTTATTACCATAAATTCTGCTCCGAGTTCTTGCTAATTTCAAAATTAAGACGCCCTCCTTTAAAATTTACCGCTGTTTGCTTTATTCAAAAAATGAAACCAACGCTTTATCGTATAGTACAAAGAATGTAGGAAAATAGTACAAAAGGATAACATTGAGCAAAGTTTTAATTTACAGTTTAAACTGCCCATTCCATGTGAAACAATTAAAAGTAAAATCAACAACAAAATTATATAAATTTTAAAAAAGCGAAAAAGCAAGCATATAAATAGTGTGATGCCTAAACTCTGTATCTGTGTATCCTGAACACGAGTGATATTTCAATTTATAAAACAGCAAATTGTCCTCATTTGCAATGACATGGCCATTTTATCTGACAAGCGAGCACCAGAAAGAAATACAGACATTAGTAAATATAATCAATAATTGGACGTAATAGCATTTCGTTCCGGGCTCTTGGCCATAGGATGACCACAGGATCTTTAACGTCCGTACCTAAGCTATATAGAGCTCTTACCGGACGTGGCCGATTCTCAAAATGAGAGCTGACGCATCTCCGCCTGAGCGTTGATGTAGAGGCTTCGAACCCCGAAGGGCTGTTACACCTCGCTCTCATGTTGTCCGGATAGGAATGTCGCATGGAAAGGGTTAGCAGGTCGAAATACATCGGCCTGCTCTCCCGCATACTCCCTAGATTGAGAAGGCGAACTCTATCTCTCTGAGTATAGAGGCTTCCCCAGCATAGAAACTTCCGGGAACGCCCCGACAACGGTTTCGGATTTAAGTGAGATTGCTACCCACCCCCGTAGATGAGCACTGCCTACGGTCAAAAGGACTCATATCGTGTTCAGCCAACACCTGTCATGCCCATTCAAGGGACGCCTTAGGCCAAGCCTAGGTGGTCCGATCCTTCGCTTCCCCAAGAGTACCACGCCGGTCATATGCACAACTGTGCAAAGCACACACGATCTTTGAGCACCGCCGATTCACTATCCGCACCTAGCGCTCGCCCACGCATTCAAGAGGTATAGCATGATCATTACGTCCTCAACGCTTACCTGCTGTCGCCCGGCCAGCGTCCCCGTGAGGCCGGGGTAGTTACGCAGGTCATGCGCCAACTTACGAAGGTCACAGAATAGAAGACAGCCTCTGTCTAAGTTCCCGCCAGGGGCGTCACTACGAACCTCCACGAAACCAACCTCAGTTGTGACTGGGCCAATTTTGGAAACAGTTTAGTCACCCCGTGGTACAGACGGCCATACACTCTCCCCCATCTATACAGATAGGACCTTGTGCACTCGCCCCTCCGTGCCCCTGATAAGGCACTCGCCGCCCGTGCCGACGTAATAGCAGTGAAACGGAATTAATGTAGTGCTCATGAAAATTTTACTTCTACGAAACATGCATCCATTAGTGGCAAAAGAATTACATAATACCGCAAACTAATAATTGTAGGGAAGTGGCTGGTATTGCACACTAGAAATCCCAACCCAAGAAGCGAAGAACAAAGAATCGTTGGTTAACAGACTCTTAGTTGAATATGGCCCTATGCTGGAAATGCGTCTCCCAGACTAAACATGCAAATGTAGGTCAAACAGGTTAAAAACGCTTAACCAAGAGGCTTCAAGTCTGAAACTTAATCATAAATGCTAAGCAAATAACAGCCAAAACCTTCCGTGTGATTAACATAAAAGCTGATGACAGTCATAACGAACAATGGGAGGTACGGACGACTGATATGTTATAAGGTAGAGGTTATAGAATGCAATAACCATTTACAAAAATATGTTAAATGCGTGGTGTCTAGTGACCGTTAGTTAATGATTATTCGGAGATCGAGAGTTGCGGTCTGGTGTGACGTAGGCCTGAACAGGTGCGGACGTTGAAGATCCTCACTGCCCTTTTAAGGACGACATAGGTAAATCAATGCCACTTTCCGCTTTATGCCCAGTCCTCAATCCCATTGAGCACATGTGGGATACGTTGCAGAGAAGGCTTTTCTAGTACCATCCTCAGCCGGTCGACCTGCGACAACTGCGTAAAGCGTTGCTACATATGCGAAGTGAAATTCCTTACGAAATTAGTGACACCCCTATTAACAGGTGGGCGGAGGTTTGACCTAACCAAGGACATCATTATATATGCTATTAATTGTTTTTATAAATTATTATGTCCAACAAACAAAATACGAAACTAAAACCTTTTATTCTGATTGCTTTCAAAATCCTTTAATTAATTTTTGTTCAGTAAAAAATAATAAATACTATAGGTTTTTTGGAATTTATAATTAAAATGAAATAAAAAAGCTAGGGAAAGTAAGTACTACATAAATGGCAAAATCCTATTCATTTCTACCAGGTTATTTACAGATTATAATTATTCAATATCCTAAAAATAATAGCTGTTTTTAACAAAATTAAAACAAAAAGTTAGATATTATTTATTAGTAATAACCAAATAATTAATATTTAGCGCATAACTTTGGGATAATCCGGCGTTGAAGATAAGTGGAATATAAACTGCTTGTTTTGTAGTATTCGATTTTCCAGAGCCATCTCCAGTAAAGGATTTCGCACAGGAAAAAAAAAAGGAGCGAATCACCACATATGAATGAGTAAAGAGTTGGGAGCCGATGAGCACGGCGGGAGGACCCTTAAAGTAAATCACCCAAATGGCGAGAGCGGTCCCGGTATCTGGACATTTCAAACATCGTTACTGTTTTCCTCCTCTCCAGGGCAATCCCATCTCTCCAAACTGCATTATTATTGCCAGGCGAAGAAAACCTTTCACGGTATTATAAAAGTAAAACCGGAGGAATAATGAGTTAAAAACGTAAGGGAAAACTATTCGCTAAGCACTTTAATGGACAATTCGGATTCGAGAAGGAGGCTATCGACAGCTTGGCCATTTTCAGCTCTCATTCGTTTCTAAATATTTCTTTACAATACAATGCCGTCCAGATTCTGAAATTCTATTCTTACGGTTTTCCCTTACCATATTAACTTTTATTTTAATTTTCCGGATATGTTGTCCAGATATAGAAAAATGTTATGATAAACGTAATGAAAAGAAAATGTTAAAATATTATTTTTCAAAAATGGGTCAAACATCATTAAAGAAAATGTTGTAATAGTAGACCCTCCTTCGGTTTTTATCAACCCCGTGATTTATTTTTATCTTTGATCGATTTTCGACGTGGAGGAGAAAGACTCGTTATTCATAATTTCATTACGCTTGAAATCCAAGGTTTTCATATTAAAAGATATAAAAACAAAGATACAAATACTTGTTACCTTTGTAACTTATTAATTGTAGTTAACACTGATCACCAATACTTTTCGATATATTTTCCCCACTTTCACTCATCCGCAGTTGCCATTTGTAACGAAAAATCTCATAAAATCTCTAAACTTTATGATAAAAATGTGTCGTCCATTCGTGAAAAGCTCAAAAAATTGCGAAATTTTTTTCTTGTGTTTCAACTCTTTCCCAGACTTCGAAACCGGTCGCGTGAGTTTGCGACAGTATGGTGATTCGATGTCGTGGGTAGCAGGCATACCTGTTGATTTATGTATGCACATAATGTGTTGTGTTTACTGACCGTTAGCTAATGATTGTTTGGAGATCGTGAGGTGCGGTATTGTCTGACGTAGGCTTTAGTAAAATATATTCTTTATTTTCCTTAAAAGTTTCGACCTTTATTGAGATCATCTTCAGTGCCATGCAATTTCTTCATTTCTGGCTGATGGCCGATGCGAGTTTCTTATCATTGTTGGCCAAATGGTAAAAAAATCAAGGGGACAAGGGATTTTACAGTAAAGTATAACTAGAGGAGGTTATTTTTATTACAAAAGGTACGTGTTTTCTCATTACATAGTTTGCTCCATATTCACTGTAAATTGAACTAATTATGCCATGAAACTTGATTTTCAATATTGACATAGATGCTCATATTTATTAACTTTGTAAATTATTAATTATAGTTTTAATATCCGGATAGGATATAACCCAGGGGTCGACAAAGGAAGTGAGTATTTCCTTTATTTTATTATTTTTATTACAATCTGTAATTATTAATTACACTGTGTAATTTGCGGGTCGTGAATTTATGCACAAATATTTCCATTGAGGGGAGATAATAATCGGTGTTATACTCTCTCTTCTCTTTTTTTTATGTTTTTGTAGGTTTACTCAGAAAGGAGGTTCTGTCGGACAGGGCAAGGCTATTTGGATGGTGGGAAAGTTTTGTGTGGAAATAGGTAAATTTTTGGAGAATAAATTTTTGGATATAAGGAATTTGGAGCCTTTGTGGAGGGTAGCGTTTGAGACGTAATAGGGAGCATTTATAATGGATCTGAGGACTTTAGATTGAAAGGATTGGAGGCGTTGGATTTTGGAAGGCTTAGCGTTTCCCCTTAGGCCTATTCCGTACGTCCAAATCGGTTGTAGAAGTGTTTTGTAGATTGTGAGTTTGTTTTTTGTCGATAGTTTAGGCCGTCGTCCTATAAGTCTGTGCAGTAGGCCATACCGGCTGTTAAGGTTTTGTCGTGTCAGTCGTGTATGTTGATTCCACGTTAGTCGTGAGTCTAGGTGAAACCCAAGGTAGCGAACACAGTCAGATTTGGGGATAGGAACGTTGTTGTAGTATATCGTGAAAGGAGGTTTGCTTCGGAGTGTAAATGTGACACGGACGCTCTTGCTTTCGTTAGTCTTCATTTTCCATTGTTCACACCAATCTGCTATACGTGTTCCTGCAGATCTTCCGAAGCAACCGCAGGATCGGAATTGGAGGATAGTACGGCTGTATCATCGGCTAAGGATGCAAGTATGGTGGTAGGTTTAGTCAGAATATCTGCAATATAAAAGATGAAGAGGACTGGTCCGAGCACACTGCCCTGCGGTACCCCCGCGCCCACAGAGCAGAATTCGGAGTAATCTGATCCTTGTCGGACGCGAAAGAACCGGTCTGTTAGATAAGAGCGGAGGATTAGGTAAATAGTATTTGGAAGGACACGCTTTAGTTTGTACGTGAGTCCTCTGTGCTACACACAGTCAAACGCTTGTTCCGCATCAAGGAAAGCGCCCATACAATATTCTTTGCGCTCGAGGGAGGAGGATTTACGGTCAACAACGCTAAACACCTGCTGGACTGTGGAATGTTAGAGGCGGAAGACAAACTGATGATCGGGGAGGAGATTAGACTCTTTGTTTTTAAGTGTTTAATTATTTCAATGAATTATTCTTTATATCTAAAGTCCCGGTTGAACTGATAATGCCCGAGTCACGAGCGGGATTCGTACCCGCTTCCTTTAGCTAGCCGACCAATCTTAAGGTCGTGGGTTCGGATCCCGCTCGTGACACTAACTTTTACATTTCAACCAAAATATTAGACAAAATGGACAAAATTAATATGGACAATTATGATCGTTAAACATGTGTTAATCAATATACTTTTTTATATAATTTATAATTAATAACCGAACCTTCAAGAAAGAAAAACCATAAGAAAAAAAAGCTTTACCAAAATCTTAGATAAAAAGAAAAATTAATTGAAATAATGAATAGGGTTAATTATGGCTGGTAAACATGTTTAATCAATATAAAATTGTTACATAATATGCCATATACCAAATAAGTTTTTCCCCATTTTCTTTGGCTAGCCGACCAATCTTAAGGTCGTGGGTTCGGATCCCGCTCGTGACACGAACTTTTACAACTCAACCAAACCATAAATCAAAAAGAATAATTAATTGAAATAATAAATATGATTAATTATGACCGCCAAACAGGTATGGATAAATATAATATGCATGTGAAAATATGTCTTTAGTATTATGCTCCATTATGCACAATAATAAACGAGATTTAATTACCTATCGTAAAAAATAATTCACCTTTTTTATTGTTATATATATATATATATATATATATATATATATATATATAATATTATAAGCGTAATGAACAATGTTCAAAATTAATTTATTCAAATTTTCTTGAAGCAGGCTTGTGTCTGGCAGGTCGAAGTAGCAGAAGTGGCAAACTTTCTACTTTGATATCTTCAAGGTTGTACAAGTTTACTTTCGAGGATTTCTTCTCATTCTAAAGAAACACCTTTTGAGCGAGTTTTATTGTTATCGGCGTTTGCGACCCGCGTCGTTTCTCCGTCGGTTTCAATCGTTTTCATTGTTCCAGCCCGGCCCAGATGCGGCCTCTGGATTCTCTCAACCGAGTCAAAACAACGTGTTTTTTCCAACAGAGTTGGGGGGAGGGGGACGGTGAAAAAGCTTTCGTTATTGACCTTCGTATATTTTTGCGGAACCTTTTCAGTTTGTCTACAGCATTGGTCGAAAGTGAAGTGTAAACTACCAGGACTTTTATTTGATATTTAACCTACATATTACTCAACGGCGGATTAAGTACCTCACACTGATAAAAAAAAGTTAGGATTTAGCTGTTTTGTCCGATGCTTAATAAACAATAAAATGTTTAAAATGTTTAAATTGGGTTTTGTTTAAAATAAATCCATATCTCTTTATGTACGGTTTTATGTTTTAAAAAAGTAAGCCCATACTACTTATTTGACTATTTTTTTCCTATTTACAATATATTAAAGATATATTATTACACATCTTGGCTTCTTTTATTTGATTTCTACTACCGAGAAAAATATTATTTTCTTTGAGTGTATGATTTTATTTGTAGTTTCTACTTTGTCTTTCCAACTTCATTCTCACTTATTTTTTCCGATAACACCAAAACATTCAACAATGTACCAAATGCACCGAGTAAGAGGCAACTAAATTTACTTATTTAAAAACTATTTTTTCTGCTATCTTTCATGAGATTTCACAGCTTTTTGACGAGGTCTGACAACTAAATTTACTCAATTAAAAACTAATGTTTTCTGCTATCTTCCTTGAGATTTTACAGGCTTTTGACGAGGTCTGACATTATGGACATTTCATATCTTCTTTCTATTATTTGATTTCTACTACCATGAAAAATATGACTTTTTAGAGAGGTAGAGATTGACAGATAGATTGAGAGAGAGAGAGAGAGAGAGAGAGAGAGAGAGAGAGAGAGAGAGAGAGAGAGTATGATTTTATTTGTAGTTCCTACTTTTTCCTTCCAACTTCATATTAACTCATTTTTCAGAAAAAAACAAAACATTCAACAATATACTAAATGGCCCGAGTAAAACATAAGTAAATTTACTCAAATGAAAACTAAATTTTCTGCTATCTTCCTTGACGTTTCACAGGCTTTTGACGAGTTCTGAAATGATAGACATTTCATGCCTTCCTTCTTTTATACGATTTCTGCTACCATGAAAAAAAAGTTTTTTTTTTGAGAGAGAGAACGAGATTATGATTTTATTTGTAGTTCCTCCTTTTTCTTTCCAACTTCATTCTCACTTATTTTTTCCGATAACACCAAAACATTCAACAATGTACCAAATGCACCGAGTAAAACATAAGTAAATTTACTCAAATGAAAACTAATTTTTCTGCTATCTTCCTTGACGTTTCACAGGCTTTTGACGAGGTCTGAAATGATAGACATTTTTATTATAAGAAGATTGATATTAATGTTTATTTTCAAAATGTTTGCAGATATTATCACTTCATAACTGGCGGACATTTTAAGGTCAAGAAAAATCAATATTTAGAGAAAAAAATCAGGAGTTACAAAGGGAAGCTTACTAGGTCCAGTATTATTTTCATGAACAGGATTCGAACCCAAGACCGCTACTCTATCACTTGAGTTCGAATCTCGCTCATGACGTTGACTTTTTTATATTAGCCATTACATTTTATAAATATTAATTAATTGAAAAATGCTAATTAGTAATTCGGATCACGAACTGTAATGGATACAAAATAACAATAATAATTTGTACATTCACGTCTTAAAACATCTGACCATATGATATTCAACTGTACCTAATTTTGCAAAACAAAGATTACTCAAACATTTCACAATGAAATTATATTTAATGTACCTTGGCAAGTATCTAGGGGCTTACATAGGGATGTTAAGAGTCCTGAGGTAAGGGGAACTGCTGGAGATTGGCCAACGAACCTGAAACGTATTAATATGAAACACTTTTACCCGATGGAAATTTTTATTTTTCATTGCACAACGGCCATTTGATTTATCCATTATAGACAGGCAACGTTGGAAAATTAATGTTTCGTTATACAAAATCCAGTTTTAATTAAAAAAAAAAAAAGTTTTATAAAACTTGCCATGCGTTCAATAAATAGTTCAAAAGCAAATTCTTTTACATTCTCGTTTACTAACAACTTCCTCCGTTTAATTTTATTTCTCCTTCTTAGTTTGCCTCTTTGCCGAAATTTGTTTGATATCAGGTTTCTTCTTTTAGGCGTGAACCTATTGTCAAGCCCTTTTGTTCTTCAACTAACACTTCATTTTCTACAATCATCTTTTTTTACATTATCTCCGTAGTTTCTATTCGTCCTCTTTACCGCCTTTTATCCTTTGTTTTAAAACTTAAAATTTAATTTATAAAATTTATAATGCTAATAATAGAAATATGTCCAACTTTGCCTTTTTTTTAATCTTCTTATTGACTAATTTTACACCATCTCTTTCTAATTATTCTTTTCGTTCTCTAATCTATTTTTCTCCAACTTTTCGTTTTTTATGGCATGCAATTAACTTGAACTCTACTGAACAGACAAAACAAACAATAATTTTAATTTGTTTATGTTCAAAGTTAGTTTTTTTTTTCTTGCGACTTCATTTTATTCTAAACATGTTTTTGTTTTGTTTGTTTGCATTTTTCTTCATATTTTACATTATTCTCTCTTTTTTCAACCCTTACTCCTTGGGCAGACTTCTATGTTATTCCAATTATAAGATCGTTTACACATAAAAAACTCTGCGTAAATTGCGGGAGGTTATGATCCGACAAACAGCTGAGGTCATTGCCGGCCATTTTTCCTAGTATTTCATATGTATTTGTTTTAACTGTGTAAAGCGTCTCTATCTGGTTACTGACTCTTTACTTTTATACGTTCATATAAATCGAAAACCTAAAATGTTATGTCTCTCATTTATACCTCAGGTGGTTAATAATAAACTACCTTAAACGCGAATAAATTACGTACAAAAAATACACCATAGACAGAACACAAACACTATATACATTTCAAATTATCTACTGCCATGGTACCTTGTGCCCGGTGACAGGTCCGGCGATATATCAAAATATTGCCCACATATTTATCAAGCCTTCTATTTATAATTACGACGGTTCTACCATCATTTTATCATTGCATAATGGGTATTTTTCCTGATAGAAAGTGCCCATTATTCTTGTATGATCCTGTTTTTCGGTACGGCTTTTTCATTTTATTAACCCATTTTGTTTCTATTTTTACATTCTATACTTCTTTTACTAGCACTTAACTAACTGAACTAATCAGTATTATTGTAAATGTTCAGAAATCGTGAGATGCGGTCTGGTGCGATGTAGGTTTCAGAAAAACATTTTGTTTATCGTCCCAACGTTTCGATCTTTATTGAGATCATCTTCAGGGCTCAAAGTGTTTTCCTTCTGTGTAATTGTGCCATTCTTGCGAGTCGTGATGAGAGTGCCAGTCAACACTCTCAACATGTAACGCAAGTATGGCACAATTACCCAGAAGAAAAACACTTTGAGCCCTGTTTTTCTGAAACCTACATCACACCAGACCGGATCTCATTATTTCTGATTAATTATCGACTATCGGTCACTAATTACCACACATATTGCAAATGTTTTACATTTTTTCCCTACGTTTCGACATTTATGCGTTTCATCATCAGGGCATAAAGACTGGTGCTATCAATAAAGATTCGTATTTGTTTCGTAGGAAAGTGTTATAACACGTAAATTTTTATCATACAAAGATGGCACCACAATAATAACAACATTATGTCCTGAAGATGATCGGAATAAAAGTTGAAACGTCGACAAAGCTGTTTTTTAATACTTCGCTGCTGAGAGCGGTCTCTTAACACGACACGCAAGAATGGCACAATCACACATAAGAAAAACACTTTGAGCCCTGAAGATGATCTCAATATAGATCGAAACGTTGGCCCGATAGAGAAAATATTTTTCTGAAACCTACATCACACCAGACCGCTTCTCACTATTTTTGTTAGTCTTCTGTGTAATTGCGTCATTCTTTTACGCCCACGATTTCTAAATAATTTTCGATTTACGGTCACTAATCTCTACAAATCAATTGTAACAATTTTAAATTATGAAAATATAAAATTAATTATAATTCTATACACAAATTTCGTGGTCCGTTTGACTAATTAATTATAATTACAGACATTTTTAAGATTCTTTCTTTTTACTTTGACGAGAGGCGCATAATAAAACGTCAGTTGAAATTTATCGTGACTATTTAACTGAACCTATTCAACGCTTCCAACTTGCCTTAAAGCCGTTGTAACGAGGTAAGAAACAAAGTTTAAATTTGTCACCCTTACACTAATTATTGCTTCTGAATTAGCTAGGTGTTCAAGAAGGAGAGAAATTAACGTTCCCCGCCCCCCGAAATTACTTCCTGAGAATTTCGCAATACACGGGTCGATGCAGCATATTAAATAAAGCAATATCACTGTAGCAAATTTTAATTAAATCGTACCCCTTTTATGAAATAAATTAGTTTTTGTAATATTTGATAAGATAATGTTGCTCACTTTGAAACGGCGGGCTACAATGATATTTAACAATAATCTCTTTGAATAATGTTAAATATTTGCATCAATTTGTGTCAGGAACAAAATGAAGTTTCTTAAATTAAGTTGAAAATTTAAACTAAACTGAATGGCACATTGCAGCTACCTTACTGGCCGGTAGGTTTGTTATTAATTAAATGAACTCAGAATAAATGTTAATTTTTAAGAAACAATTTCATTATGAGAGACAACTGTTCAGACGGGACTTACGGAAGGGAATGATTACAATTACAATAGTACGCGCATACCAAGAGAAGAGTTTTTTTTAGAATAGTTATCAGGAGACATTTTGTCACTAGTGGCGGATTACAGTTTCCTTTCCTCCAACTCCTCCCTCCTCAGGAGGAAAGCTGTCCTGAGCGAAGGTAGCTTGAGGTCCAATTTTGATGTTCTTGGATGTTTGCTTATCTCTTCTGATTGGGGCTTAGTCGACTCTGATGATAACAAGTGGACGCCGCTTATAAGACTCAAGGATATAAGGTTCTGCCGTCTGTAAGATTCAGAATCGCAAGAAACAGTCCGGATGTATCCGAATGCATTGGAAAAAAAACTCGTTTCTAAGTCTCAGTTTTTTCCACTATCATCGCCGAATTTCAACCTTCCTATGTATTGAATAATGCTGATAAAACTGGCCTGTACTACAGAGCACTATCTGAACACACGTTCTTAAAAATGAAAGAGCAAAGGGAACGAAAACCTGAAAAGAAAGGTTGACACTACTGTGTTGGGCCAGTATGATAGAAAATAAAAAATTAAAAAGAAAGAAGAAGAAGAAAAATAACTTTATTCGTGTCCCTAAGAATAATTTAGATGAAATAAATAAAGGAAGTTCCTTCTAGGAGGTAAAATTAAAAATAGATAGAAATCTTGGCACAATGTATACCAGTAAGGCAGGCCGCAGGCAGAAGGGAACATTACGTAAATATAAAACAAAACAAACAAAGGTTAACATGAGATCTCTGCTCGGAGGGAGGGGAGGTGACAGGTGGGGTTGAAAGGAGGAAAAGCAGGCAGCATGACGGATAGAAAGGGGAAGGGAGTTCCATAGTTTAGAGGCTCGGATCAGAAAGGATCTTTCGAAGGTATGGGTTGTACGTTGCGGAAGGACAAGGTTCATTGGGATTAGTGGGTCTTACGAGTGAGATGTGAGGAGTTGAATTGGATGGTTTGGAAAAGAAAGCATCCTAAGAAATACTGAGCGTGGAAGGAGGGGAATAGCCAGGAAAGTCTGAAATAAACCCCCGACACCCGGGATCCACGAGGGGTGTCGTATGCAAATCTTACGCAACAATTCATAATACGCTTCAATCGCGTTTTCTCCCTCTTCGAGAGACCACCGTATGCCAAACAGCTATAGTCGAAGAAGGGAAGTATAAGGGAGGATACAAGGATTGTGCGGGTGGAGAAAAGTTAAGAGAAGTCAGGACTGACGGAACAGGATGAGGGAGCCAATGGAATATCGAAAAATTTGAGATATACGAGAATGCCAGGAAAGGTTCTGGTCAAAGACTACTCCTAGATTTATAACCGAAGAGTCGAAGGGGATAGGGTGGTTATTTAGCAAGAAAGGTGGGATGCTCGGGAGGGAATTGAGTTGCCTCTACCCGATAATTATGGCAGTGGATTTCGGCGGGTTACAGCTCACAATGTAACTTTGAATTTGAAGAACTTCAAAATAGTTTTCTTAGTTGTTAACACTACGTCATTGATGAGGTCGTGTGACCAAGGGATCATTCGAACCTTTAAAGCATATTACAGGTCACAAACGAGAAAAAAACTTTATCGATCTTATTGACGAAACCTTGGAATCATTCAACTTCAACTCCAACCTCTACTTTGAAGAGTAACGACCTTGCCGAAAATTCTCTTTTCATCTGGCCAACCAAGCGTGGAATAACGTTAGCGATAAGACCATGCGAAATGCTTTTGGCGTGGAGATTTTTTCAAAACTGGTGAAGAGCTGAAGGAGTAAGATTGCCTGCCTTATTGAGACGCCGGAAGACTGTGAGGGACTACATAGATAGACCACAATCTCCAAACCTCTGAAGCGTATTCTGAGGACCAATTCGGCCAGTCCATACTCAGGTAGCGGCTCCGAAGGAGGTGCCACCACTTTTATCCTGTGATGCCAATCATTCGACGGCACTACAAATAAGGGTCGAACACTTCTAAAATTGGGAATAATGATGGGTAAAGGAAAATTAAAATAAAACAAATAAAAACACACTTGCTGAAAATAAACCAACTGAAAACATAATATATTTACAAGTCATATATATATATATATATATATATATATATATATATATGGAAACCAACAGGTTCAACTCCTCTTCCTAAATCCAACTTAAAACCACGATACAGTGCAATCGCTCAACTCACCCTGTGGTAATCACATTATTGTATTTTAGGCTCAAGCAACCGTTAACGAATCTGGAACACACCTGACCTCTTTTTTTCCAGCTCCTCTCCTTCGACCTTCCCCCATTCAGTATTCCAACGCTCCGCATTCACTTTACACAAGTGGTTGAAAGTGGCACCCTCAAAATGGAGGTGGCACTCCTTATTCCTATCCTGTACCGTCTAGCTTTCACATTTTACCAGGATAAAAATCCCATCTTATACTCAAGCTACCAACTTCATTTTTGTAGACCATCCCTTACAACTTGGCGATTCTACCCAAGACTGTCATTAGAATCTATTATCTCCTGATATGAAAATAAATAATAAAAATTAATACATAACCTTCACTCTTCGGATTATGGTTACTTTTCCAATTTACTTTAACTGTATCTTCCTCCCAACTTCAGACAAGCCGCGGCATCTAGGTACTGGGTGCACCTAGAAATCTCTGACGACGAACCTGACTAAAATGTCAAAAAATTAAGAAAACACGCTCTGTTTTAGTACTTCTGGATTTCCGTATTGACTTCAATTTCACAAATATATGGCTACTCGATAACGCCTTAGATTGGCCGTTATGGGCTTACAGACTGGAAGCTTAAGGTACCAACGCGTTCTACCTGACCAATCTTTAATCCACAGCAAAATTGTTGATGCTTGAACACATATTTATTTAGATCTTCTAAATGTAATCCGCTCCGGTGACTGCATGTATGATAAAAATTTTCCCATCCCGTCATAAATCGCGAAACTCATCCCGAGGTATTCCGTCCGACTGAAGAGGCAACCGCTGCAGGATCTCCTATCTAATGACTGTTTCGGTAAATGATAGCCTTAATTGAATAGAAAACATTGTCCTAGTTTCTTCATTTCTCTTGTTATTAATAATAATTATTTTTATATAAATTTCACTAGCGAGTTATAGATATGATTTTTGACGTAGTCTCCTTATGATCCGGCCATACGCTCATGATTCCATAAATTGATACCAAGGCCTAAAACAAGCTTCTTCAGACCAATTGGCAAGCGAGATGATCAATAAAAATATACACTTGAAATTATTAAAAAAACAAACATACAAAAGTTAATCCATTTATGTTGTATTGGCCAATCGACCTAGTTACTTCTTTCAATTTGAAAATGGCAAAAAGAAGGAAAATTTCAACGACGGAGAGCTATCCGAGAGGATGGAAGTAGAGAGAGGTAGAAGAACCTAAACCTTACATAAAAAGAATAATTAATTAAAATGTATAAAAGGTTTAAGCGTTATCTAGTTGATGATTAAATTTCTAATTAACAGAAGAATAAAGAAGAAAAAATAATTTTATCTGGAACAGGATTGTCCCCTTATTAACACATAGGTTTAATTAAAATCAATAAGTATTGAAACAAAATAAAACTTTTCGTGGTTGCCAAAGCAACACAACAGAATTGTCATAAACAAACTTCAAAGGGGTTAGAAGCAAAACGAATTACTCCGAAAATTAACATAGAAAATATTAATTACTAAAAAAATTTAAACCTGCACCGAGGAAGATGAGGTGCATGTATAGGAGATGTATAAAAGAGGTAAGAGAAGTAGCTTGGAGGAAAACTGTAGGGAGGGGCTTTCAGGATTTTGGTAGCTAGAATAGGAAAGACCGTTTAAGAGTATGTGCTTTATGTCGGGGAAGAATACGGTCACAGGAAGTTGAGCGGGTATTGCAGGAGTGGATAGAGGATTTGTATCAGGTGGGCTGGATAATGTAATTAGGTCGATGGGCATTAATGGCCTAAAGAAAGGAACCAAGGAAATGATTTTGGGAAGAGGGATAAAACCAGGAGCCTTGACGCTCGGGGGATGCCTGACACGTCAGTTTATTATTCATTTTATGCGCTTATTTTGCTCCCCGCCCCACCGTAAGCAACAGAACTGTGAGCAAAGAAGAGGAAGGTAACGACGGTAGGAGGAGGAAGGGCCGGTGGAATTGGATGAGGAGTGCAATACAACGGGAAATGTGAGGATACCAGGAGTGGTTTGGGTCAACGATAACCTAAAGAATAGGCAGAAGGATATGGTTATTGGTGTTAAGAAAGGGGATATGGTGGAGGTATTAAAGGACATGACTATATCCTATGATGATAGCTGTGAACTTGTTAGGATTGAAATTGAGGGAATTTTTGTGGGCTCAATCGTTGATGGAATTAGGTCTTTGTGGATCGTAGGGATGGCCAACGATAGTTCAGAAGAATAAAAGGACAGGTAAATTTGGTCATCGTCAGCATAAGTGATAACTGCAATACTTGATGGTTAATGTAGATTCTGAAAAGAATGGTAGAGATGCTAGAACAATAAATTTGGGTATGGGAGGAATACATGGGGCTGTTAGGGAAAACGACGGCTTGAAGTCGATTTGTAAGGTAGGAGTGGCATCATTCATAGTGTTGTTGAAAGGAAAGGATTCGAACTTGGATAGAAGTGGTGGATGGATACAATGACCACCAGGGACTGGAGGAGTTCCTTCCTGAGCACTGTAGCTGTTCAACTTATTGTACTATACTCTGGCTCCATTTTTGGGAAAAAGTGAACTTGAGCCCCCTTTGTACCAGTGTTTTTCCATCAAAGAAACTTATTTTTGAAGGGGGTTGGGACCAAATTCACGGTCGCTGAGATCCGGTCCCGCCCCTTCCATTGTTGAGTGTCGGGTCAATTTCTATTAGTTGCGGCCACCGTTCTCCTTAGGAGTCGGAAAAATTCCAGAGGTGACGGTGGGGATTGAACCCACTAGGCGAGAGCCTGACGCCTTAACCACTCGGCTATCGCGGCCTCCCCCCCGGATAGAAGTGATGCGTGAACAACGGAATCAAAGACTTTGGTGAAATTAAGAAGGCTAGGATATTCAAATTTGTTGATCCATTTCGGTGCGATTAGGGGATTAGGGCAGACTATGAAAAAACCATTTCAGAAACTGGATTAGATAGTATATATAAATGGTAGTCGTAGGACTGGATGGATTTGGCACATTGTTAATGGGGCGGAGAATGGTTTTTGCCACGATTAGTAGTAACATGACCGTAAGTAAAACTGGAAAGCAGAATTTCTGGATTTGTTGGCCATCTTCTCCCATGGCCTTGGAAACGGATTTCGATATTTGTTGGAGGACATTGTTAGGAGCTAAGTAGGAAAATAAAGTTAGATGAGCTGTAATGTGGCCATGGGGGAGTTTTAGGGAAACGAGTTTGGAACCGGAAGAGTTATGGGCGGCAGAAATAAACTGGGAATTTAGTTCAGAGGGGGAAAGAAGAGGATGTGCCGATAGGAAGACAAAGATGGAGTGTTCGGAGTAGGTCTCTCTTTGCTATAGAGCCCTAGAATCTGGGATGGTGGAGAAGGACTACTCGAACTAGTGTTTTTTTTTTGTGTGTGTGTGATTGGCAGTTAATCAATATTATATTAATTAATATGTTAAATTAATATTATATATTGCTATATTTGGATTTATTAACGGTATAATGAATAGGATTTAAATACATAAATAATTAATTACGTTAAATTTCTGTTAAATAAGTTGGTATATTGGTTGTATTGTTTTGTGCAATGATACTTTTGCGTTGGTCTCATCTTTTGGTAAATATAAATCGCAATATTTAAGGCTTAAGTTATTATTTCTGCGAAATTGTGTATATAAAGATATATTTGAATTTCATTCTATTGCTAAACTTTTTAAACAACTAACGCATAAATATGATTTGTGCCGGCCTCCCCAGCTGTGACTAGGTCTCGTCATGATTCGGCCAAACGCTCATGATTGCCTTAATCGTGTTCATGGCGTAAAACGAGACTCATCTGACCGATGACAAACTTCGCGGTTTGCAGGGCCCAAGTCTGTTCAGCGGCTATTCATCAAATCGCGGAACGTTTGGCCCGATTCACAATTAGTTCCTGAATTCACACGGAAACGATAAATCCGTTCCACATTCGATTACATATTACTTTGAATTTATTTAAACGAAACGTTTATAATTTTTTATAACAACTATTTATTATTACCGTAAAAAGATAGTTTTTAGAAAAGCACAAAGAAAATCGTATTTCTATACATATTTTGTACTATACGTAAAAAACATAATAAGAAATAATTACATCAGTGTTAGTCAGGGCTTCTATCATATTCAAGCTGTTGTATCACAGGGGAAGATTCTTGGACTTCTCCTTTACACGATACATACTGCTGACATTCCTATCCTTCCAGAAACAATTCTATGTACTTTTACTTACGATACCGCAATTCTTTCCCTTTGTAAATGTTCAGTCAAACTTTTAAAACCGTGTGCAGTTCATTGACGTTTCGTCCAAAAAAGAGTACAATTGAAATAAATGCAACGGAGGGCCAATGAAAACAATAAACTTCACACTCTGGCGATTTTAGAAAAAAAGAAGAACAAAAAATGACCACAGTACCTGAACATGCTTTTATTTATTTTTTTTAAATTAACTATCCGTTCCTTGCAAACATTGTTGTTTTGTCAGCCTGTGCCCTTAAAACATTTATGCTCATCCTTCTGTAAGGCCATGAGGAAGGCTTAGTGAAAAGCTGAAAGCTTAGGAAAAAAGATATTACAGCATTTTCGACCACATATCTGATCTCAATTATCAATTGGCGACCCCCTGGGCTTCATTACTACCTGTCGAATAGGTTCATTGCGTGGGACTTCACCTAGACAAACTACCAACTTGGAATCCGTGCGAGACTGAAACAAAACTGAATTGTTATCAGCATTACTCGACAGACGATCCAAAATTTCGCTCAATTACACAAAATTACTATACACCCAAAAATATGTTCATTTATGGCATCCCACACTTGAAGACCGGAGAAAAATTGTTAACCCCCTTTATTATGTATCAAGAAACACCGAGACTTTAATTCCTTTGTTACTGAAGTAGCGACCACCTTTTACTAAAAATGTCATCATTTCTTTTAAGCACATCCCAATTCTAGGTCCATCAGCCCAGTTCCATCACCATCCCAGATAGTCTTCCCTGCTGACTGAAACGGTGATGATCATGTCGAGACGAAGAAAATTGGAAAAAAAAAGGCTTATTATTCATTTCTTCTAAGAAAGGCTTACCAATGAGTGATTTCTCGTCAGATGGTTTTTCATCAGGTCAGTTTTGTTCATAGAGTATTTCTACAGTTGTAATTGTACAGATATACAAATCAATAAAAGAAAAAAATTCACCAGTTTTCGAGGTTCGCTTGACCAATCAATACCTTTCAATTAATTAATATTTAATGAAGGTATTGGTTGAGATAAAAAAGTCAGTGTCTCGAGCGAGATTCGAACCCACAACCTTCGGCTAGTTACACCGCTGCTCTACCACTTGCGCTTTCGTGATTTTTTTTTGTCATTTTCAAATGTCGGGCAATCAATCTTTTTAATATTTTGCCGTCTGAATTTTGCCAATACTCTAATATCCGATTAATGGTTACGTTTTCCACTTGTGTGAACACCAAGCCAAAGATGGAATAAGTGCTTGCGGGTGTGCCACAAGGGTCAATACTCGCTCCGCTGTTGTACACAATTTTTACCTCTGATATGCCCACAAATGAGAATACACTTACCGCCACATACGCAGATGACACCGCCTTATTAACAAGCCATCTCTCTTCTAAACAAGCTTCACTCATGTTACAAAACCACATATCAACAATTGAGAAATGGAGCAATCGTTGGAAAATAAAGTTTAATCCCTCAAAGTCACAACATATCACCTTTACACTCCGTCGTGAGACTTGCCCTAGCATATACTTTACAATGAACCTATTCCACACTCCGACAAAGTTAACTATTTAGGACTTACATTTGATAGAAGACTAACTTGGAATCCACACACACGATTAAAAAAACAGACACTGAACAAACGATTTAAAATTCTTTATTACCTACTCAACAGACAATCAAAATTACCATTAAAATCAAAACTTTCGACATACATATACCTACTCAAACCAATTTGGATGTATATGGATCGGCCAAGTATTCCAATATTCAAAGATTACAAAGTTTTCAATCCAAAATTTTAAGACTAATTGTTTCTGCCC